>CM041293.1:433006-815506 GCA_023052935.1 Piezodorus guildinii | reverse complement strand
AAAAAAAAAAATGAATGATAAAGTTATACCATCTAATTTAATAAGATCCTCTAATTTTTTTAAATGTATTATTAACTTCTTGTGTATTAAAACTTTTGTTTTACCTTCAGATAAAGAAGTTAAACATGGAATGGTTGAAAATAACATTTTATGGTTGGAATTACAAGCCACAATTACAAATGAATATCCTTCATAATTTTATTTATTTTTTTTATTAAATGTGATCCAATTTTCAAAAACACTAACCTAAAATAATTTTAAAATAAACCCTACCTACCAATAAAAATTATTCTTCTAGATTCATTATTAAACATTTAATATTTTTATCGCAGTTACTCCATTTCTCCCTAATCACACCAAAACTTGTTAAAATGTTTTGCTAATCTTTTAAAACAATAAAATTAGTCCAAAAATTTTCAAAACAAATGCTACTGTAATTTATATCATTAATTAAGAAGAAAGATAGCCTGAGAGGTATTCAAGGAAAAAATAAACTAAACTAAACATTCTTAACAACTTGTTGTTTTGCGACACTAAATGAAATGATCAACTAAACCAGAGACAAATTCATTGTATTTTTACCTTCACTAACTATATATAGTAAGGGAATGTATTGCGATCATGAAAATTTTCTTCAATTTATTAGCATTGATAAATAATGGGTAAATATGCAAGTTTCAAAATATTAAAAAAAATATTTTCTTAAAACTAAATTATTTTGAGATAAGAAACAATCATTCAATTTCATAAATAATTAACAATATATTGGTTTAAGAATCTTGCAAACCTTAAGTATTAAGTACTTAATGTCTCATTTCCTTGATAGCTTATAAGTCCAATAATTGGACCATGATATGCATAACAAGTGTACAAAAAAAAAAAAAAAAAAAAAAAAAAAAAAAAAAAAAAAAGACATGTTCAAAAGTCCTCATAACAATATAATTTAATTTGATTGATGCATACCATCAATCATCATCTTTACATAATCGTCAATATTAGCTTTATGTCAATATATGATATTGATATATAATCCACTCTCTCTTGTTTATCACCTTTTGCTGATAATGAAAGAATAAACAAAGATAAGGAATTGAGTAAACACAACATATTAAAAAAATACTATACTTTCCAGATTATTAAACGCACCTTTCTTTCACTAAGAATTAATTACTTAAAAAGAAGAAAGTGTTAACGATTGCAATAATTAACCTTCCTACGTACTTAATGCATGATGGAAGAAAAATGTGGACGAATATAATTTTTTTAAGATAGTATATTACTTTTTAAAGATAATTATAAATAAATTTATTAAATAACATTATTTGTATTTTATTTTAACAAAAAAAAGTAGTAATTTAGACTAGTTTCTGAGAGGTAATCTTAATTATATTATTAATAAGAAGCAATGATTACTATTAGACAAATTTATTATTAAGTTTACTATAACTGGGTTGTCCAGAAAGTGCATAGAGATTTTTAAATAAAATTTACCTTTTATTTTTTCTACTAAAAATGAATCACAAAGCTAATGTTTATTTATATGCCTTTAATCCTCATGGAATTAATATGTTTACACACTGAATTCATCATTATTAAGGCTTAGTTGTGTACATTATTGCAAACCAACATGAGTGACGATTTAGTTCATTTTCGGCATTTTATACTGCTTTTTTGCAGCCAAAACTGCAAGAAAGATTTGTGTCGTGTGTGGCAGCGATTCAATTGCTGATAGCACAGATCAGAAGTGGTTTACGCAGGTTAGATTTCAATTTGGAAGACCAATTGAACTTCGGGCTGGCCGGAGTTCAACTCTTGACTTTGAGGATATTATGACGGTCATCGCAAACAATCTACGAATTGAAGAGCCTGCAAATCGACCGTTTTTGATCATCAAAAAAGGTCGGGTACGTCCGTCATTACGACGTTTGGGTTCCCCATGAGCTCAGTGAAAGGAACCTTATTGAAAGGATTTCATGTTGTGATTTGCTGCTGAAAAAAATATAAAGGATACATTTTTGAAACGAGTGGTTAATGGTGACGAAAAATGGATTCCCTACATTAACACCAATTGAAAAAAATCTTGGGGGTTGCCTGGAACGACGCCACTCACAACACCAAAGGCCCGCTTGCATCCAAGAAAGGGGATGCTCAGTATTTGGTGGGATTGGAACGACCCATAGATTTTGAGCTCCTTCCACAAAACCGCCCAGATAGATCGATTGAAGGCAGCAATTGAAGAGAAATGGCCAGAGTTGGCAAATTTAAAATAGCCGCATTTAAGCCCTGTCAGACTATTTTAATCAGAATGAAACCTACATGATAATACCTACAAAGCCCGTCCAATTTTACATTGATATAGCGAGTTTAATCAAGAGCCATTTTTGAGAAAATCCTAAAAAGTTGCAAAATGTATGGTATAAAGTTGCTCTTCTGGTAAGCCAATTTTGATGAAAAAGTTGTTGTTGTTGTAACATCATGGGTGTATAGTTGTCTTGAATATCAAATTTCATTTTCGTACGACTTTTCGTTTTCGTGCTAGACACCATACACACACGGACACACGCACATACCTTTTTTCGGGACTTGGTTATTTGGATTCAGGGGACCCTAAAATGTATATTTCCATTGAAAACAGGAGTTAGAAAATTTTCACGATCGCAATACTTTCCCTTACTATATATAGTAAGTGAAAGTAAAAATTAATACAATGAACCGCATATATAAAAAATATCGTCAATGTATTGTTAAATGTGGAGTAGTAAATTATTACACACTTTGCATTGCATCATACGAGTAAGAGGAATAAAATACTTATGAAACGTTCATCCATTCTCCAGTCTATGATTAATATATATACAACCATGTAAAATGGAATCATTACAGAAGATCAGTGGTATGTAACCTAAGGATTTTAGGTCTTAATGCAAAAGCAAACAAAGAGATAGATCAAAAGCTATAACAGAGACAACATTTATTATAACATATACTGTAAATTTCTTGGTATCAGTTTCTCTACCCCATCTCACCTGTGTTGGCTATACAGAGCTTTCTTGGGGCCAGGAGGAGCGAATGGGGGAGTAATCCAGATTTGAAAGCTTCCCAGCAACGAGAGATGAGCACGTGATTATTTTTGTCAAGTTGCGGGTCATCTGGTTGCTGGGCAACATGTATTCATAGCAACACGTGCTAATTCACTCAGCCACCCTGCTCCCAAGTGAGTTGAGTGATGCATTTTTAGACAGTGAATTTAAGATGTGCTGTATTTGGCTGAATACATGTGATTTTTTTTTTTTTTTTTTGCCAGAAAAGCATGAACTGATGAAAAATCAATGTCTTTATTTCTTTAAGTGATATTTTCAAGACTAAAAAAGGCCTTGTTTTGATAATTTTCCAATAATATATTACAATAAAAACGTGAAGATAATCAAGAAAGAGATATCCTAGTGAAGGTCTCAATTTTCCAGAAGTTGATTAGATGAATCAACCTAATTTTGTAGGATTTAGACCAGAAGGCCTACAGTATAGGTCAAAACACCAGTATTTACTTAATAGTAACAAATATTTTGTATTCATTATTGATTTTTGTAGGTCAGGTCATCATTTCATTCAAATCACAGCTCCCATGATATTCAAAATATACATGTAACTGTCTACTTGGCAAAATTTAACAGATCATATGGGCTGACATTAAAGATGTAACGTCAAAATGAAACATAAAATAAAAAAATCATTACTTTGAAATAAAATAATCATACTGCTCAAAAAATAATTAATAGTTTAATGTATAAAGATAATATGCGAAATGCCCTAAACAAAATTCACTGTGATAAAATTGCTTATCAGGAGACTGTAGGAGGAAACAATGATATAGTATCTATGGTGCATTTAAACATTCAACAGATGTAAATTAAATTTCAGTTGGCTATTTCAAGAGCTCAAATAACATTAGTACAATGACATTATTATCCAAAATAAATATTGATATTATGTAACAAAATGTTTACAAAATATGCATTAAACAAGATTTGGCAAATATCAACAATTAATCAATAGGAGGGTATTCATCAGAATAAATGGTCACACTAAATGATTAAAGGGTTTTGTCAATATTTATAAAATAATTATCATTTTTGAAGGAAGACATTTTTTTACAATTATCATTTCCTATTGTATATGAACTTACTGCAGCCGCTTCTTTGATAACATCTTTGAGTTCTTGGGGAACTGCTTCATCTGATAGAGCATTGTAAGAAATCAAAAGTATACCATCATATCCAGTAACCTTGACATTGCCAGCAGCTTGTACTTCGAACCCTAACCTAAAAGAACAATTAATATAAATCTCACTCATCAATATTACCTGGATGACAACTATTTTTATTTTTTTTTTGTCTTTTATTGTACAAAAAAACACTAACAAACGTAACAATTGCAAAAACAAATAATGCAACAGTTCTGGCCCTTTCTGAACTTACAATACCTTATAGATATTTTAAGTTCGAATGGCAAATTTAAAGTTTCATGATTATTTGAACAGAAACATAAAAATTAATTTTGTGAGTTAAGAAGTTTGTTTTTTCATTAAATAAGAATTTTATACGGTCTATGTCCATCAATTTTTAAAATATCATTTAACATCTTAATTAAAAACTTACGACATGATTGAAATCAAAGTGACTCAACGAAATGATTTAACTGCTTTAATCTTGACACTGTTATCCAACAGTGTGCGGCTCCTTCAGTAACTACCCACTACCGCTTGAATCTTATCTATATCCCCCTTCCACCAAGCATAAAGCAAAGAGATCATAAATAGATTAACTTCAAGTCTTAGAATGAGTGATAAAGATGTTTAATCATAAATTATGAAAATAAAGTTGAAAATATAAAGTCAATCGAAAATTAAGAACGAATCGAGAAATAAACATTCAACCGGCGGGAAACAAAGCAAGATAAAGACTTCATTTCCAAAAGCACTGAAGGATATTTTTTTTACGAAATGGATATCTTCACATATGTATTCCTATACTAATGATTAAGTTTATTTGAATGAATACCACTATTATCTCATTTTATGTAATAAACACTCAAGTCCTTTTAAACGCGATTTATAAATGTAATTATTTTCAAAATATATTTTTTTTTTTTTGAATAGAAGATGTAAAGGGATTTATAATTGAGACGTTGATTTCCAAAATGTACTATATGCACTTTAGAAAATTTTACAGGAAACGCAAAAATATGTCATTTAATTATTAATGGACCGATTTACGTGATTCTTTTTTTTATTAAAATCAAAAGTTTATTTCTAAGTGTGTTGCAAACTCATTTTTCCAAATTACTGCACTTTTCCGATGATTTTAAACAATATAATATGGATATAGTACTTTTTGGAAAGAATTGAGAGGGGTATAGTACTTTTTGGAAGAATATAACGCGAGATAAGTTGGTAACAGTCACTATAACCTTCCTGATACAACAATAGTGATAACTAACGTCTTTATATCGTTAATTACTAAGTTATGTATATTTCCTTGTTCTCCCTCTGAAAAATATGTTTCTTTGATTGTTAATTACATTGATTATCTATTCTTCATAAAGAAAGTGAATATTCAAGGACAATTTATCTATTTATGGCTCTATAATAAGAAAGTATGTAATTATGAAGTTTGTTTTGAACTTGTATTTACTATTTGTGTGAATTTAGCTAATTTAACTATATTATTAAAGACGTGTAAACAATATTTAACCATAGATACTGACAAATAATAACTTTTGAGCTTTTATTTTACATAAAAAAATCGACTACTAAGTTAGATCAGGCACATATTTTCTTCACATATTTATGAAGTTCGTGGAATGCTAATTATAACTATTTGCTGCATCAAATGCCATTATTCTATTAAAATGTGAGTTTCTGAAAAATTTTAAAACAAATTTATGTTGCTGCAAGAAGAAATAATATAAAAAAAACTTAATTTAATTGACAACCTACGAGAACCGAAGCAAGGCAATTAAGTTGTTTAAAACGGCCTAAAAACTGATTATTACGTTAAAACCATTGATTAAAATAATAGCGGTGATTCAAGACATGCTAAATGAACCAATAAAAATGCATAAAATGATGAAAACAATAAATTAATGGTGATATATTACGGGATTAGGTGCTTCTGCCGTGTAGTAGGAAATATAAGGGGTACTCACTACGTTTGCTATAGCATGCTATTTGTTTTATTTTGCTAAACCCGTCGAGTTTCTACAGTTATTTACTAGGGGTACTCACTACGTTTGCTATAGCATACTATTTGTGCTATTGTGCTAAACCCATCAATTTTATAGAGGAAATAACTGTAGAAACTCGACGGGTTTAGCAAAATAACACAAATAGCATGCTATAGCAAACGTAGTGAGTACCCCTACTGTATAAAATTGATGGGTTTAGCACAATAGCACAAATAGCATGCTATAGCAAACGTAGTGAGTACCCGTATAGTACCTTTTGGAAGGAAATGATAGGAAAGGTTATATCTGTTTACATATGATATAGTACGTTTTGGAACGAAACATGGATATAGTACCTTTTGGAATGAAATGAAATGTGGATTTAGTACCTTTTGGAATGAAATGCAATTTTTAAATACTTTTATAAAGGATTTTTATGTATTTTAGATAAAATCTGATGACGGATTTAGATAACACTAAAACATTAGAATACAAATATGTCAAAATATCAACTTTGAAAAAAATGTCCTTTAGTATCTTTTGGAAATCAACGTCTCAATTCTTATCGACTCCAGTTGAGCCAAACACGACCTGTTGACCTTATTTATACTAGAGGGGTACAAAAGCTGTAATTTCGTATTATGCAGCCTTCTAAAAACTCAAGTAGCCACATCCCGCTTCGTACCAAAATTTATAGTAAAACTTTATTCTCAAAAACCTCGAGGCGTTGTACATCTTTCAAAGTAAGCGACTATGTTTCACATCAGTATAGAATCGTGGGAAGAATAATAGTTTTATATACTCAGACCTTGGAAACCTGGACCCTCAACACTACAAATGTGGACCTACAAGATAGGTTTGAACGAGTAGACCTAAAGAAAATCTTGGGAGCCATGTTTGTGGATGATCAATGGTGGCGAAGGATAAATAGTGAATTGTTCCAGCTCTACCTAGATATTAGTATCTCATCTCACATCAAGATACAGAGACTAAAATGGATCGGGCATATGACGAGGATGAACAGTGACAGAGTGGCAAGTAGGGTGTACAAGAATGTTCTAGATGGGCATCGCCAGCGTGGTAGGTCGAAGGGCCGATGGAGGGATAGTCTAGGGAAGTATCTTAGGTAACTCAGGATCTCTATGAGAGGAGCTACGGATCGAGAAGAATGGTTGGTGACTGTTGAGCAGGCCAAGGGCAGTCTCATGCGCCTGTTGAGCCGATAGAAGAAGAAGATACTCTGACCTTAAAGTTTCTTAACAAAAGCCACGAACTAAGTAGTTTCACTACTGAATAACATGTGTTTTTCGCTCTTATCCGACACTTTGTTTTTGTTTTTTCTAGATATAAAAACTG
The DNA here is from genome assembly GCA_023052935.1 of Piezodorus guildinii. NCBI lineage: Eukaryota > Metazoa > Arthropoda > Insecta > Hemiptera > Pentatomidae > Piezodorus > Piezodorus guildinii. Next base: position 807,928 of record CM041293.1, on the reverse strand, counting down.
CTAAATACCTAAATTTATCAATAATATAAATTCATCGAGCAATCACCGTTTCTATTACTCACCATACATTTCGTCTTATCCGTATTTATTTCGAGCCCTATCTCTTTTTCGGTTTTCATTAAAGTACTTGTGTTTCTCCTTCTTCTCCCTCGTTCTTCCTGTCAAATGGTCACATCCTTTGGCAGTAGAAGAAGGAAATCGGTAGTTCAAGTCCTCCAGAGTCCCGCAGAGTTTGGTTTCCAATGATTCCTCCTACCCTCATCGAAAAAGGCAGCCTTGAAGAACGTGCTCAGCAGCTTGCTCTCCTTCGCCACAAGTACAACTAGGACTGTTACCTATTTTAAACTTCCTTAAAGGTGAGAATTCAGTCTGTTGTGGTTGGTCCTGAGTCTGGATATCATGACTTGCTCCTTTCTGTTGTGGTAGGGGTCCTTAGGGTTGTTTTGAGGATGTTCGCTGCTCCATCTTTGTCTAAATGCGTTCTTGTTTACATTTTTTGCCTCCAGTGAGAGGTAGACATCTATCTGGTTTAGAAGGGTTTCAGCTACTTTTTCATTGCTGTTGATTCAACAGTGAGCGGGAAATTTTAGCTGATTGTGGTCTAGACTGACAGCTCTCATTTCAGGGATCAACGTACTTTGTTTGGAAGTTATTCCTAGTATAATACCGACAATACTAGGGCGTGATGTTTTCCTCCATGAGAGAAAAAACGTTGTGGAATCCACTCTAGAAGTCTGTATGTTTCTTAATCCTAATTCCATCTGCAGATTCCTGGTTCTGTTGATAGCACTTTGCCTTATTAGTCGTGAGGAATAGCCTAGTATGACCCTTTCTTTGAGAGGGTGATCTGCCACACTTATGTCCTCTGTGCTTTGTAAACCAGGAATGGTTTCCATTGTATTAATAGAAATTGACTTCATTGAACCTGTGATGATTCGAATGTTGTGATTTTGTATACAATTGATTTTTTAAGGTTTGTGGGAGCAGCAGTACCCCAGCTGGTAATATCATACTGTAGTACTGGTCTAACTTAAGCAGTTTACAATGCTTTTTTATGGTCTTTTTGTCTGTTCCACAATTAGAGCCAGTGATTTTTATAGTAGGCAGGACCTTTTCATACCTTTTCAGGTAAATATTTAATTTTATACTTTCCGCTTCTTGATCTAACAAGAGCACTATCAACACAGCAAAAGAATATCCGAACGCCATAAATTCGACAATTGGATGGATCACAATAGGCAGGGTGGAATTTTCATTTCAACCAAACAAACTAACGCAACATTAGTCGTAAAACCTTCATTAAATCAGCTTATGGATAATTTTTAGCGCATCGAAGGCGTAGAGGTACCAACACCAATTATTGGAGGAGACAGATGCTGTGAGAAATTTCATGCGCAATGCTCGTAGCGATTAATGACGTTTTGAGGGAGAATGTTATGGGCAGGGTGGAATTTTGAAGCTCATAATTATAGAAGTTCGATGACGTATGTGCGCACTTAAAGCTTAATTTTGAGTATAGTTTAAGAAAAAAAAAAAGAAAATACAATTCCTGAGAGAAATAAATAAAGTTGAAATTAAACTGTAAATAATAGAAATTAGAATAAGTTAGAACAAACAAAGGAAACTGAATGTTCAATATTACCATATGAATGGATGAGTATGCTGTGTGTCAAGCAACCCGATGTATTTAGGCGGCATAGTCAAGAAATAAAGCTGTAATTTTCTCTTTGACAAAGCTGAGAATCAGATTGCATCGTCTTCTGATGTCGAAACAAACACCTATTAGAAGAACCATAAATATATCTGAATAATGTTAGATATCAACATTTATTTTCTAATCATTTTGCTCTATAATTGACAATTATAATCGCATATACAAGATTCGCGAAAAATACTAATAAAAAAAAAAAAAGCCTATCAAAATTCTTAATCAGCATCCCCTTTAACCTTGCGATATGTATTTTTTTTTTTTTTAGTGTTTACGTCCTTTCCAACTCCAACTATGGCAAACAGTAGGGGAAGATAATTTGTCATAAATATAATCCATACCATACTCCATATGATATTTTCGAGTCAGTAAACTGCAACATCGCGTAGAAGCAGTCCATCAAGACATCTCAACGCAACCATGAATGCCTCCTTACTACTGCTATGCTACTGTAGTATGCTTATTACCATTACACAACAGTAAGAGCTAATTATTATAAGGAATATATGATAGAATCAAATTTTTATTTTATTTTATCTTTTTTTTTTTTTTTTTTTAGTTTTCTATAAATTCTATTCCACTGCGAGATACATTAATTATATATTTTCGACATCTGTAAAGCACGGAAAGCGACAAAAAACCAAACGTATATGATCATTTTTTTTGTAATTTATTTTGATTATAAGTTAGTTGATTATAAGTTTATAAGTTAGTTGACCGATGATTTGGTACTACTAGGTGAAGACATGGAAACTATGCAACTAAATACAAGTGTGTTAATAAAAACCGGTAAACAAATAGGTCTCGAATTAAATACCGATAAGACGAAATATATGATTAGTTGCAGAAATGGTGGCGATCTTGATGATATTAATATTTCAGGTCATACTTTTGAACACGTAGAGAAATTCAAGTATTTAGGTTCTATGATAACAAGAAAAAATGAAATCCAGGAAGAAATAAAGTCCCGGATAAAGGTGGGAAATGCGTGTTATTATTCAGTAGCTAAATTACTTAGCTCGCGGCTTCTGTCTAAAAACTTAAAGGTTAGAATTTATAAAACTATTATTCTTCCAACGGTTCTTTACGGATGCGAATCGTGGCCGCTTACTTTGAAGGATGAACAACGGCTTAAGGTTTTCGAGAATAAGCTACTGCGTAAAATATTTGGTCCGAAGAGAGATGAGGCCACTGGGACTTTAGAAGGTTGCACAACGCGGAATTGCGGAGTTTGTACCCTGTGAATATAATTGAGTTGATAGCATCGCGGAGACTCAAATGGGCGCGTAAAGTTGTTGGGCTTAGTGAGGAACGGATTCCGAGAAAGTTGGTATTCGCTGAACCGACTGGTAGGTGTTCGAAAGGTAGGCCGAAGAGTCGATGGGAGGATTGCATTAAGGCTGATCTCGGGGGCTTGGGCTTGATCGGTGAACATTGGACGAGTCTGTGCAGGCGAAGTTTGGTGGTATCGGCATCGAACCTTCGGGTTCGGTAAGCCTATTATTATTATTATAAGTTAGTTAATAAATTTAATCCATATATTCTTTACTCAACCATTATTTATTCTTTTCTGCCAATGTTTAATAGAATTTTACAAGGCTATTACAGCCTAAGCTGTGTTTTATACAATATGCATATACATATAGATATATCCGTTTTTATAGTTTCTGAAATACATAAAGGATTTTGCAGGTCTCTGTTGTTTTCTTCCGAATGTTTACATACTTAAAGTAAACAGTTACTAATCCTCTACCTTTGTATTATAAACATTAGCTTCCCAATCAATTACCCACTTTTTAGTATACCTCCAAATATGAACATGGAAACACGCGATTTTAGAGTAATATTTTTGTACGAGTTCAAACTCGGCCATTCAGCAGCTGAGGCCGCTAGAAATATTTGCAAGGCGTTTGGGGAAGGGAGTGTTAATGAACGGACCATTCGCCGTTGGTTTGCTAAGTTTTCAGCTGGGGATACCGACTTGGAAAACTTGCCCCGAGGAAGACCTCTTCGCGTTGGGGTCAGCTGTGGTGTTGTGGTTAGCATAACATCCTAATATAATATAATAATAATAATAATAATAATATAATAGATTTTTTAATAAAACACATGTTTCTATTGGACTTCCATTTAATTAATTCTTTAATGGTTTCACTCATTTGTATCCCTTACTGTATTTGAAAATTCTTTAATCGATTTTAACAACGGTGGTAAGATTTTAGAAAAAATATTATCTTATACTCAAGCATTTAAAAGTTGATAGAGAGTGATGAAAAGAAGATAAAACTAACTGATTATTTTAGATAATAATATAATAGATTTTTTAATAAATTTTAAAAATGGAGGTAAGTGGAAGTCGTGTGTTGCCCGCACCAGATTTTTTATTTTAAGCTTTAAATTCGCATCGGGGTCAGCTGTGGTGTTGTGAATAGCATAACATCCTAATATAATATAATAATAATAATGATATTATAGATTTTTTAATAAAACACATGTTTCTATTGGACTTCCATTTAATTAATTCTTTAATGGTTTCACTCATTTGTATCCCTTACTGTATTTGAAAATTCTTTAATCGATTTTAACAACGGAGGTAAGATTTTAGAAAAAATATTATCTTATACTCAAGCATTTAAAAGTTAATAGAGAGTGATGAAAAGAAGATAAAACTAACTGATTATTTTAGATAATAATATAATAGATTTTTTAATAAATTTTAAAAATGGAGGTAAGTGGAAGTCGTGTGTTGCCCGCACCAGATTTTTTATTTTAAGGTTTAAATTCGCGTCGGGGTCAGCTTTGGTGTTGTGGTTAGCATAACAGCCGTCTATGCTCATAGTCAACGGTTCAAACCCGACAGATGGTACCAGTGTTTTTTAAAGGGAGTAAAAAATCGTTCGTTATGCTGTCCTTCGGAGAGGACGTAAAACGGTGGCACCGCGCCTGTGCAATATCTTAACTAAAGCTGGATAGGCAAAATTTAGGACTCTAAACTGCAGCATCGTCCGATTAGCCACAGTAGCATAAAGTGACCTTAAATAAATAAACAAACAAATCCGTGTTAATTACACTCTTCATAGTTATTTAAGGGCTATTAAAAACGGCGAGTACCCGACTATATTCTACAGAAGAATTATCTCTGAGTAATATCTGTTTTTATGATGCTTAATTTATAGTTAAAAAATCTGTTGCGGGCAACACACGACTTTCGCTTACCGTTGTTAAAACCAATTAAAGAATTTTCAAATACAGTTAGAGATAAAAATTAGTGAAACTATTAAAGAATTAATTAAATTAAATTTCTATAGAAACGTGTGTTTTATTAAAAAATCTATTATGTTTTTGTCCAAAATAATCAGTTAGTTTTATCTTCTTTTTATCACTCTCTTTTAACTTTTAAAAGCTTGTGTATGAGATAATGTTTTTTCTAAAATCTTTAGCTTTCCAACGGTATATCATACATGTATATATTACTGTTCTTATGTTCAAAATCGAAAAATTGCATTAAAAAAATATTTTTTCTGTTTTCTCCTTTAGTTGGGTATCGAATTCATTCAATTTATGTATTTACCTGTTTTTTATCAGTGGTAACAAGATAATATAGTTATTTTTATAGAATCAACAAAATTAAAGGTACTTTATAGGAAAAAAATAAGGAATGGAGTCTAGCTTATATTAAAGCCCATTAAATTTGACATCAATATAGCGAGTTTAATCAAAATCGTCGGAACCGTTTTTGAGAAAATCATAAAAATGTGCAATATGCAAGGTATAAAGTGGCTCTTCTCGTTAGCCGAATTTGATGAAAAAGTTTTCGTAACATCTCGGTCGTATAGTAATCTTAAACATGAAATTTCAGTTTCAAAGGGATTTTCATTTCCGCCAGAGAGTTACCACACACACATGCGGGACTTGGTTATTTGGACTCAGGGGACCCTAAAACGTGTATTTCCGTTGAAAACTGGAATTCGAAAATTTTTACTATCGCAATACTTTCCCTTACCATACATAGTAATAATAATAATAATAGGCTTACCGAACCCGAAGGTTCGATGCCGATACCACCAAATTCTGTCTACACAGACTCGTCCAATTTCACCGTTCAAGCCTAAGCCTCCGAGATCAGCCTTAACGCAATCTTCCCATCGACGCTTCGGCCTACCTCTCGGACGCCTACCAGTCGGATCAGCGAATACCAACTTTCTCGGAATCCGCTCCTCATCGAGCCCAACAACTTTACTCGCCCATTTGAGTCTCCGCGATGCTATCAACTCAATTATATTCACAGGATACAAGTTCCACAATTCCGCGTTGTGCAACCTTCTAAACTCCTCAGTGACCTCATCTCTCTTCGGACCAAATATTTTATCCAGTACCTTATTTTCGAAAACCTTAAGCCTTTGTTCATCCTTCAAAGTAAGCGGCCACGTTTCACATCCGTAAAGAACCGTCGGAAGAATAATAGTTTTATAAATTCTAACCTTTAAGTTCAAACGAAATTTTAAAGAAATGATTACCATAGAGAAATATAAAAATCGCGCCATAAATAAAAAATGGGATGTCCAAAACCTAAATGCATGTTACTCAAATTTGATAAACACATATTAAAATTTAAAAAAATAAAATATACGTCTTAATAATAATACGAAATAAAACGAAAGCAACTCAACAATAGGAGGGAGAATACCCCAGACACCTGACGTCATCATAAATTCCTACAAAAATCTTCCATACTTGAACTATTCCTTTTTTATTTTTTCAGTGTTCTTTCAAAGCTTGTAGGCTAAACATGCCTAATTAAGACACTATTTTGTCCAAAATTGTAAGTAATTTTATAATAATATCTTTAATGTAAATCCTAATTTAAAATATCTATGTACCTGCTGTATGATTATTCATTGTTCAATGTACTCTTTTTTATATCTCTAACAATAACATCATATATTAATTATTGTATAATAATATTAATGTTCTGTTTTTTCCACTGTTAAGGCATGATTATGAGAACAATAAATTCTCGAAACGTCGCATAGATAAAATTGTTTATTCATTGACTGAAACCTAAGAACAACACAAACTTAAATTATCAACAGTCGAGAACTGATCAAACAATATATATATATATTAAATGAAAGTAAAATGACGAATAGTGTTTAGAATTGAATTAGTCATACTTTCATTTTTCTCAATATGCAATTTATTTTGTGTAGTTGTTTTATTTCGTGTTCATTGTGTACAAGTACGACAGGCATTTGTTTTATGCACTTCCGATTGGTTGTTAAGTGACCGCTTGGCAGAATGCATGGTCGGATAGATGGGATAGAGTCGCTCGCGTTGAGGACAGTTTTTAAGTCAGTTGTCGCAAAATGTCTCATGTTATTCGCACGTCATCGTAGAAAATAGTCACAGGAAATAGTAGAAAATTGTCGCAAGAAAGGAAAGAAGGAACATCGCAGACGGGAGAGGGAAGGAAGTCATCATGGACCGAAGGAATCACCATTACCTGTATTTGTTTGTTTGTTTATTTATTTAACGCCACTTTATGCTACTATGGCTAATCTGACGATACTACAGTGGGAGTACTAAATTTTGCCTGCCCAGGTTTTATTAGGATAGGGATCTTTAACGAGTACCTGACATCGCACAGGCTCGGGACCACCTTTTAACGTCCCATTCGAAGGACGGCGTAACTAAGGATTTTTTACTCCCATTAAAAAATCCTAGGACCACCTGCGGGTTTGAACCCGTGACCATTAGCATAGGAGGCTGTTACGCTAGCCACCCAGCTACAAGTGATCCCTTACCTGTATTTTGTCGTCTCTTTAATTAATACAAGTTTGTTTATGTTCTTTCTATTATTAATTTTTGTATTTAACCTTAACGAGATTACACGATGCGAAGGAAAGTTCTCGTCTCGAAATAACGACCGGGTTAAGCCTGCGAGCAAATGCGTTAACATCTTCCCAACAAATAGAAACTAAAAAATTTGGTGTGCGCAACACACGACTTTCACTTACCTCATTTATTTATATTGATTTATGAAATTTCAAACAAATTTAGAAAATAAAATAAAATGTTGAAGAATTATTTACATTCGATTTTAATAGAAACATGTGTTTTATTAAATAATCTGTTATATTATTATCTGCGACAATCAGTTTTTTTTTATCGGATTTTCATCACTCTCCGTCAACTTTTAGAATATGTATAATATAATGTTTGTCTAAAAAAATGTAGCATTCCAACGGTATATTATACATGTATATTACTGTTCTTAAGTTAAAAAACAAAAAATTACATTAAAAAAATATTTTTGCAGTTTTCTTTTAGCTGTTAATCAAATTCGCTCACTTGCATATTTAGCCGCTATTTGTTAATGCTAATAAGATGATGTGCGTATTTTTTAATAATGGTTTAGGAATCTAGAAACACAATTAAATATTTATGATTATAGGTGGAATAGTCAGGAATCAGTCATTTTTAAAAAGTTTTTAATTTGCCAACGTTTCGGCTCAAGCTTGTGAGCCATCATCAGGGCATTACTGAGCCATGTCCAAGCATAAACTGAGTGCGCTTCAATTTATGCTTGGACATGGCTCAGTAATGCCCTGATGATGGCTCACAAGCTTGAGCCGAAACGTTGGCAAAATTAAAAACTTTTTAAAAATGACTGATTCCTGACTATTCCACCTATAATAGTTTCTACAGTCGACTATACACCCTCAATATAAATATTTATGAATATAAATAAACTATTTTTAGTTAAAGTTTGACCAAAATAATATAACAAATGATATTATTATATCAATATATTCTAAACAAGGAAGATCTCATTTAATTATTAAGGTTGATTTAGGGCTGAATAATTCTTCCATTAATACTCATCTTTTATTTCATGACGTTTCGGGATATTCTCCCATCTTCAGAAGTCTCGTTATATATTCTGTAATCCCAGCATTTTCACTAGTCACAATAATTTTCACAGAATACTCTTGCTCAGATCTGATGTGTTTAGATATTGACTTCGTTTTTACTTTTTTACCTGGCTCAAGGTGTGACTAGTGAAAATGTTGGGATTACAGAATATATAACGAGACTTCTGAAGATGGGAGAATATCCCGAAACGTCATGAAATAAAAGATGAGTATTAATGGAAGAATTATTCGGCCCTAAATCAACCTTAATGATATTATTATTAATTATCGTTATGGAAAGTAGATGAAAGTGTGATATAATACATCAACTATCACGATATTTACTTCCACCAACTTTCCAGCGCGCTCAACGATGTGAATATCGCCATTTCACCTCACCTACACATACCCTATTTCTCATCGCCACTTTAATCTATACCTTTCCGTTCTGATTAGAATAGGTCGGTTTGAAAAATGCATAATTTTTTTCCTAAATTGTAGTAAAAAAGAACGTTAATATGAGAAAAAATTACCAATTTCCTTTTATGTATTTTAAGGAGAGGGTTCAAATTAAATTATTGTTAATTTTATAGCCTTTATTTAAAGTCCCATTAACACCTGTTTGCGTAAGCATAAACACCAATGATTTGAAAATGAAATAATTTAATGGATAGATCGTCAGTCAGGCATTATTATAATCTTTATAACAACAATTGAAGGGGTTCCATTGCACTGTTATATCTTAAGAGTAAGTGATATTCAGTGACCCATTTGTAGGTGATATTGTTTATTTTTTTAACGTCACTTTATGCTGCTATGGCTAATCGGACGATGCTATAGTGGGAGTCATAAATTTTGCCTATCCAGGTTTAATTACAAAAGGGATCTATAACGAGTACCTGAAATCGCACAGACTCGGGACCACCTTTTAACGTCCCCTCCGAAGGACGGCATAATTAAGGATTTTTTTACTCCCATTAAAAAATCCTAGGACCACCTGCGGGTTTGAACCCGAGACCTTTGGCACAGGAGGCTGTTATGCTAGTCACCCTACTACAGGTGATCCCCTTGTAGGTCATTTAATTTATGAAAATAATATGTTGGAACAGAAAAAGTGTACTGCGCATGCCCTGGCTCTTCTCTCAGGAAAAAGGGAACAGACTATGGGTTTGCATAATCGAATGACGATTATCGGATCGTTCGATTATTTCAATCATTCGAATTAATCGATTATCGGATTAATCGGTTTGGAGAAACGAATGATCATTCGAACTGAATCATATATATCGTAGAGATTACAAGGAGCTCGAATAATCCTGTACGAAACGATTTTTTTTTTTTTGCTCATCACATAAATTATATGCACATTTACACCAAGACTCAGTAGCTTACCAGAGCTCAGCCATCATAGAGAAGAGAATTTTGGCATATTGCCTCTCAGAAAGCATATTAATCATTCGATCATTAGATTATTTAAATTATCGAAGTCCGATCATCCGATTATCACGATCATTCGATTATGCCCACCCCTAGAACAGACCTTTTTTTTATCACAGTTATCATTTTTGAAAATTCTACAAGGTCGTTTCTGTGATATGTCATATAACTTTAGCTTTGTTTATATTAATTCTTCTGTATTAAGTAAATTATAATGAACTAATATAAATTAGGAGGCCAAGAATGTAATATTGTCAGATAAAAAAGTGTTTAGATTTCTGCCAGGAAACTCTTACATAACTTGTCAGCATTGTGGTTTAGCAACCATTAACTTTTAAAATATATTTTTTAATGTGTAACCGCAAAATTAGTCAAATGTCATAAAGGGTTTCCTCTTCAATCTTATCTTTAAATGATGTGAAAAATAAAGGCGGGAAGGATTATCTGGTGACAATATATCATCACATATTGGAATAATATGCTAGAATGTCCTTAACACGCATATGCTGATCATATTTTTTTTAAATGTGGTTTACACATATTTATTACTAATAAGTAAATATTTAAATAGAAATAAGGCTTTGTGAGAAAATTGTGTGAAATAAGTTGAACCATAACCACTCCCTAGCCCAAAACAAGAAGAGGGGAGGTAGGCTATATTAAGGTTTTCTTATCTTTCGTAATGCTGACACGTCTTTGTTTAGTACCTGAGTAAAACGCAAACTGTTACCAATGTCGTAAGTATTTTCAAACTTATATATATTTCTATATTGACTTTGATATTATAACATTAATGATACGGAGATAATTAAATGGCAGAATCATTCTCCCTATTTGAAACAATTCTTCGGTCATTTATATTGCTTTTTGATATAAATGGTGAAGACTGTTTACATTATGTAATTGATACCGAGCACAACTTACTTACTATCGTGATACTTAATTGTATCAAAACTTTAAAATTTTACAAAGTTTGTTAATTTTTGTCGAATAATTTAAATTTTATTTATTTGTAACAGGTTAGGATATGAATTGAAAGCTGTTGAGAGCTTGAATGATAGTGGCTATGATGCTGTACTTCTGATTTCCTACAATGGAAGTTTGGATGAGTCCATTCCTCAACAACTCAGAGATGTTGTTAGGGAAGCTTCTGCTGTAAGTTACAATAAACAGAATATTTAAATTGAATTTATCATAATTTAACTTTGTTATAAGGCTGTCATTCTTATGCTATTACTAAACTAAAGCTTTAGTGTCATAGAAGTATTTGATGAAAATTGTTGGTAATGATATTTTCTATATTATGTTTAATTTTTTAAATAAAGGAGTGGAAAGATGTTATGATTTTTTTTAAATATGATGACATATGAGGAAGGAGTAAAATAGATTGTGATTCATTAGCTGCCACCTTTTTTTTATTCTTTCTTCCTGGATTATTCCTGTTCAAGATCACCATTTTGTTATTCCAAAATTAATGTAATTTGCAAACTAAGTAATTTTGTTATCTAAGTGTATAACATATCCCACCTTATCTTTATGTTCTCTAGAAGTTTGTTGCAATTGGATATTTTAGGCCTGAGGTAGCTAAGTAGATAATTTTTTATTTATCTTGTTAAAAAAAAAAAATCTCATCAAACAAGCAAATAAGACTTTTTAAACATAGCCCATAAATGTCATTGTAATAGTTCCTATCCTGCTTACAATCTTATTGTACCTAGTGTGTCTTTCTTCAAATATTTATCTTTAATTGCTAAAACATATCTACCTGATAAGAGTTTTTTCCTTGATGAACTCAATTTAACAAATTTCTTCTTTAATTGCAATTCCTTTCTCTATTTAGAAATTATTAGCCTTTTAGCATTAATTTTAGATTTTTTTTTTTGGAGCATTTGAATTGAGTGCTTCATAAAAATAACTAATTTTCGGACTTTTAAACAATTCAGTAAGATTCTTTGCTATCTAAATTATTTCAAACTCTTACTCTTTTTCAATTGGAACAATACCAAAAAAAAAAATAAATAAATACATGAACAAATTGTAGAATTGACATTGTAGGTAGTTTATTCTTCCTTAATTTACTATGAAATATTATATTAATATCAGATTTACAAGTTATAAACGTTTAATGAATTTTTTTTTTTTTTTTAACTTTAAAATGGCTACATTGAAATTTTTTATCAGTATCCTAAACAACTTAAATGCTTTAATTTTTAAAATTATCAACAATATTTTCTATTTAAAATTAATAACAATTTAATCAACGGCTCGACAGATGCTTGAGTCTACCCTCCACCCTCTTAACTACCTTTATCTAATCGTTTCAGTCAGTTGGTCACTCAATCTATACATCCTTAAGGGTGCAATTTTACTGACACGTTTTGGCTGCTGAAGGGATAAGTGGGTTTCTAGAAGTCAGTCTTTGGGCAGACTTTCTAGGAACCCGCTTGCCCCTCAAGCCATCCAAAACACATGGATTATAAACGTGCCCTTCTATTTAGTCCTAAAGTCCTTTTGTCTTATCTTTGAGTCTTCCGTGCAGTCTGTCTTTAATTAAGGATGCTATTGTGTAATCCTGGACTGCTGCACAATCTTAAGAATAATCATCTATTCCAATCATTTGAAGTACTGAATAGGTACAAAATGAGTAGCTCAGAGGTCATTGTATTAGTTGTTGATAATTTTTTTTCATCTTAAGTGGTACTTACAATTTTCTCTGAAGGAATCAATCATTGTTCCTGCTATCTGCCATTTTTACAGCAGATTCCCATTGTTAATTAGTAAACTCCACTGTTGTACCATTTCAACCTTAAGACTTGTTGGCTAATCCTACATTTTTACTTTTACTTAATGATATATGAAATATATTACTTGGGAAATGAAAAAAAAAAAAGGAAAAATTTCGAATTAATGTTATATATGGAAATATATATTTTTTGGTTCCCTGAGTACAAATGATCTAGCCCTTCTTAATGGTCTGTCTGTGTGTGCGCTAAAAATTAAAAGTCTTGCAGAAATAAAATTTCATATTTAAGATTGTTATATTAGAGGAATGTTATAAATATTTTACCAAAATTAGCTAACTGGAAGTAACACTTTATACCATGGACATTGCACCTTTTTATGAAATTTGAATGAAGAGAAATTATAAAAACAAAAACAATAATGACTACTTAAGATGAAACTTTTTTTATTACGCACCCTCGACTGACTTAAACTTTTAAATTATTTTTTAAATGATCACTGATAAAAATAGAGGTGACCTGTGGTGTTGGGGCTAGCATAACAGTCTTCTGTGCCCATGGTCATCACAGGCTCCAACCTGATAGATGGTCTAGGATTTTTAATGGGAGTAAAAATAGGAATGGAACCACCACTGGGGATAAAAGGCAACTCAGTTTACGCTGAGGTTCTCAAAAACAAGAGGATCTAAACACTGACTTGCGCAACTCCTTCACCTGACCAAGAGCCTGTTTTGTCGCATTAGGCAGCCTCCCTGTCCCTTATAGCAAGGAACAGACATTTATTCTCAAAATCATTAATCTAAATTAAACACTGGGCCCATTCCAAACACATCGGCCATCTTTTTTTCTTTTCTTTCCACTGTAGTAAACTCAGACTTTGCTTAGTTAGATGAAGTCTTGTCAAAATGAGTAATGTTTAGTGTTCATAGTTGTGGAACAGTCGAGTGTTAATGATTTCTGTTCTCTGTTAGTGATAACTGTCTCAAGTACTACAGTAAAATTTTGTGTGTACAATACTGCCCATATACTGTATTGTAGCAAATATATTTAGCCAATATAAATAATAGAGATTTATGAAAATTTGCAAGTGAATATAGCAATTACAGTGTAATGAAGTAAATCGCGTATGTGCATGAAACAAACTCTTAATCATAAGTGATGAGTGAACAATTATAAATTATGTCCATGCATTAGTCGAACATGCAAAACATTTTTTAAAATTAGTTTTACCCCCGCAGGTGGTCCTAGGATTTTTTAATGGGAGTAAAAAATCCCAAGTTAAATCGGTTCTTCCGAGGGGTCATAAAACGGTGGTCCTGAGCCTGTGAGATTTCAGGTACCCGTTAAAGATCCCTATCCTAATAAAACTTGGATAGGCAAAATTTAGGACTCCCACTGTAGCCTTGTCCAATTAGCCATAGCAGCATAAAAGTAACGTTAAATGATTAAAGAAACAAACTGATAATAATTATCATCTGACTTGATAAAACAAAAAACAAAAAAAGAAAAGAATTTTCATGTCACCAGGTCATGATAATGATGTAGTATTATATATTATAATTTTTTTTTTTTTTTTTTTTTAGTTGGATGCACACCTGGAAGAGGAAATTAGTATTATCAAGGTAAATCTACCAGCCAAAAGATTAATTTATGCTCCAACGGGCCCTATCAATTCTGATTATCATGACGTAAGAAGCTTTGGAGAAGCCGCTCGAAAGGGAATCATCAGGTTGGAAAATTATTGACTAATATTTAGTTTAGTTTTTTTTATTATTATAAATTTATATCCCTTTCTCGATAATTTAAAGATCATTCTTGACTTAATTATAGATTTACTTATTATCCTTACAATATATTAGACTATTGTGATTAACGCTTGCTTCAAGTTTTTAATTAATTCATTGTTGCAGAGCGGTGAAAGCAGGAGTCAAAGCGCCGCTTTTAGTCCTTGGTAAATATTCTTCTTTCCCCCAAGCTCAACTTGTTTCCCTGCTTGGAGTCTTGGAAGGACTTTATATGGTAAATATCAATTTTTTTACTTTAACTTACCTAGATACGAAATATATAGTGAGGGAAAGGAAAGCGATCGCGAAAATTATCTAATTCCAATTTTCAACGGGAATACATGTTATAGGGTTCCTTGAGTCCAAATAACTGCATAAAAAGGTCTGTGTGTCCGTGTGCAAGTATTATGAAACTGAAATTTCATATTTAAGACAACTATGCGTTCAAGATGTTACAGGAACTTTTTCATCAAAATTACCTTACCAGATAAGCCAATTTATACCATGCATTTTGCACCTTTTTACGATTTTCTCAAAAACGGCTCTAACGATTTTGAATAAACTCTCTATATCCATGTTAAATTAGATGGATGGGCTCTAATATCATATTCATTTCATTCTGATAGAAATAGTCTGGCAGGGCTTAGTGGCCAATTTTTAAAATTTTCTTCCTCTAAAGTACTATTAATTTTGTTGACTCGAAAAAATTAACCATATTATATCATTAATATTGATAAACAAAGGATAAATATTTAAGTTGAACGAATCCAATATCCAACTAAAGGGAAAAACAGCAAAAAAAAAAAAAAAAAAATGTATATATATATATATATATATATATATATTTTTTTTTTTTAATGCAATTTTTAGTTTTTAAACATAAGAACTGTAATATCAGGTTTAATATATAGAGTTGGATAGCTAAAGATTTTAGAAAAATATTATCTTATACAGGAAGGGAGCGGCGTGGTCTAGTGGGTAGAGCGCTAGTCTGCTGTGCTCCGGGTCCTGGGTTCGAATCCCAACGGAGGCAGAACATTTTTTATTCTGTTAATTCAGTCGGAGGCAGACCCAGCCTTATAAAGTGGGTACCCAAAATAATTGGGGAAAAACCTGGCGACTGAGCGCGAAGGCCTTATCACCTTATTGCACTGCCGTTGGCCTAGAAACAGTACAAATCTCTACATGTACTGAGCCCAATGACCCTTCATGGGTTGTAGTGGTACAGGTTTATTAAAAGGCTTGTAAAAGTTAATAAAGAGTGATGAAATGCTTGATAAAACTAGTTAGTTTTATATCAGTTGATTGTCATATTGGGTTGTGTCACATGAAATATCTGTTTTCAAGGTAAAGGATTTTTATTAAAAATACGATATGAAAACAAGATAATTTTATTCGAAGTATTTACCTTCTTTTTCTACACATTTTTCCCAACATGACACCAACTTTTTTATCCCCGAACTGAAAAACTCTGAAAACTTTAAAGTGAAAGAAAATATAAAATATCCAATCATATATTAAAATTTAATAATCATAAACTTGGTTTCTTTATAAAGATACAAAAAAAAAAAAAAAAAAATTACAGTATTTTGTGTTGAAGTGAGAGTGGACCAAGGATACAAAAATTTGATAACATTATGGTAATTGTGGCTGTTAAACCCTGATTGATACTTTGTGCATCAATGCAAGCAGGACAAATTCTATAACATTATGGTAATTGTGGCTGTTAAACCCTGATTGATACTTTGTGCATCAATGCAAGCAGGACAAATTCATTTGGAAAAAGTTCTGAATCAGTACGTAGATAATTAAAAAATAACAACAAAACAGGAAAAAAACACATGTAATGGTTTATTTTTTTTTTCTTTGTGTAATTATGAACAGTGTTCATTAATATCAAAATATGGATTGGGAATAAAATGGTATATTGACAAAAGAAATAACCGACTGTATTAGGTGTATTATCACTTTCAAGAATAATGGCTGCACACTCCCCGCTAAGAAACACATTTGTTGTCGTATACTACAATTATAAATAATAATAGTAGTTGTTAGTCCATAGCAGTTTTCAAAGATGGACCAGTGTTATTGATGTAGGAACAGTTTTTTATTTTATTTTTTATAATCCTTAACATAGTATATAAATCACACATAAAACATAATCTCATGTATTGTGTGTAATACATAATAATATGTATTGTGTGTAATACATAATGCTATGCATTGTGTGTAATACATAATGCTATGTATTGTGTGTAATACATAATGCTATGCATTGTGTGTAATTCATAATTCTATGTATTGTGTGTAATACATAATGCTGTACCAAAAGTAGACCAGTCTCTTAATAAAGCACATAACAACATCAACATTATATCTTATTATTTCTCTTCAATAAATAAAAACAAAAATAAAATAAACTTCCTTAATTAAAAGGAAAAAGAACTACAACAAATGTGTTTTACAGTAATATATGTTTATTTGTTTTATCGACATACCATCTTTTACTATTTTTGGTTTAATTTCCAATATTTCTTACAGGATAATATTTTTTAGTTATACATTTGAAAAAGGGTTTCCTTGGTAATCTGAGTTTGGTAATGTATTCTTTTTTTTTTTTTTTTTTTTTTTTCGAGGCGACAACCACCAGGGTCATGTTCGCCTTTACACCGTTAGACACAGGTTACATAATTATAGGAGTAGAGTGAGAGTATAGTTTAGATCTGAGAGTAAAGATGGTGTGACTTTAGGAAGCGAATGATGTTAGTTATATGAGGAGAGGAATCAGAGAGAAGAAGCGACAGATCGGTGGGGAGGTTGAAAAGAATACGTGAAGCAGTATATTGTTGGCATTCTGTGAGGATGTGGAGTATTGAGAGAGGAACCTGACATGATCGACAGAGAGGCGGATGTCCACGGGCCATGAGATAACCGTGGGTCAACCTAGAGTGTCCTATACGAAGTCGCGCGAGCACAACCTTCTTCGCGTCGAGACGGCCGGCAGGAGGACCCCCAAGGGCCAACGCGGGGCCGAATAAGGCGAAGCTTGTTGTTCCCGAGGGCCGCCCACTCCCGCTGCCAGCAACCCAATATGCTCGATCGAATGTATTCTTTAATATGAGGAAATCCCAACGTGTACCTCTACAGGTACATGTAGAGATTCGTACTGTTTCTAGGCCAACGGCCATGCAATGAGGTGATTATGCCTTAATCACGCTCAGCCGCCAGGTTTTTTCCCCAATTCGGGTACACACTTTATAGAGGCTTGGTCTGCCTCAGGATGGTCTCCATACCCTAGGATCGCCCCCTCCTCCCCCCCAGCTGAATTAATAGAAAAAATAATATACTGTCATAAGCGGGATTCAAACCCACTCCCCGGGGAACAGTAGACTAGTGCTCTATTCACTAGTCCACGCCTCTCCCCTAAGCAGAAACCAAGATATAAAGATAAGGAGGAACCAAATATCATCTTTCAATTAAATCTGTGAGCCGACCACTCGATTAACATAATGTCCTCCAATTTTCTCGCCATCGCTATCTAATATGTAATCAAATTCCTTGCAAAGCAAAAATTAAATTTGTTAAGTATTGCAGAGATATATAGACTTTCGAACGTCTATCTCTTTATGAGTGGCACAGCAACTCATTAATGAGCCAAAACATTCTGAATAAGTCTGCGTCATGTGTCCCTGTACTGTGCAGTCACCATCTAGTACCATACTCCAAGCTACGTCTATACCTTGTGTTCGATACCATCCCACATCTTTGATCTTACTTTTCATCTGAATCCATGAATATCTTTAAGAAGATATAATCCTTAACCCACAAAGTTTTCTTCAGCAGTTATTTTCATTGTAACTGGTTCTTCCTGAAAACACCTGACCCTAATTTAAAAAATAAGTTAATTATCTACTCAAATAAACCATTGTGTGATCTCATGAAAAAAATTTCTTATTTAATTTATTCATTGTTTTTGTTTTAGAACCTTCAGCTCCGCGAGGACTGCCCAAACAAGTTTCCAAAAGTAAGAACTGTTGGTGTCTTTGGTGTTGTTCCGACAATAGCTCGACTAATAAATGTGGCTTCAGCTCTTGAGAGTGGAAGGTAACCTTTTGTCTGTATCTTAGAAAATTACCATTATATTAAGATATAATATATTTTTTAATGAAGATGAGTTAGTTTACTCTTTTAAAAAGAAGGTTTGAAATATGGGATGTCATAGGTATTTAATTTAATTCAGTAAGGAATTTATGATTGGGTTGTTTTCAGAGGTGATTTGTCTTTTCTAATTTACTCATGAACATTAAACACCTTAAAATAAATAATTTATTTTGAATAGAAACAATTGTAAAACTACATAAATTATTAGCGACTTATCTAAATGATCTTGGTTACGTGTCGGGCAGCTTCTTTGGGTAGGCTGTCAAATCTGTCTCATATCTATATCATTGACGTCTCCCCTGATCCCCGTTTCTGCCTCCTCTGTCCTCTGGTTGGAGAATCCTTTATTTTTCATTGGTGAAATTATTTTGGAGAGGGTATCATGTTATTGGCCCTAGCATCAGGGGAGGGGAAAGGAGGGGTTATTATCCTAAGGTTTTTGTGAACTGGATTTCCTAAAGCCCCTTCATTGGTTTCTTAGTGCAACTGTTAATTGAGACATTGATTTCAAAGAGGATTGATTGAGGAATGAAGGGTTGATTTCAAGGACTTTTTTTTTTTAATAAAACTGTTTACATATTTGTGATGGTTTAGTTTTATCTAAATCTGTCATCAGATTTTATCTAAAAAATATAGAAATCCTTTAAAACTGTATTTGATTATTGCATTTCATTCCGAAAGGTACTAAATCCACATTTCATTTCATTTCATAAGGTACTAAAAACATTTTCTTCCAAAAAGTACTATATCCATATTATGTTAAAAAGTCAAGGGAAAATTGCAATAATTTGGAAAAATAAGTAGTTAATACAGTAAAAAATCAACTTTAGATTTTAATAAAAAAAAAAAAAATCACGTAAATTGATCCAGTAATAAATAAATGACAGATTTTTGCGTTTCCTATAAAATTGTCTAAAGTGGATATAGCACTTTTGGAACTCAATGTCTCAATTGATGTACTCCCTTTTCACATGAGGTTAAACATTGTACTTGAGATTTTTTAAAAATGTTCTTGGTAACTTATGCGAAATGGAGGTTTTTCTACATTGATCGACAAGCTAACCCATTTTTTCTATATCCAGGTAACGTGTGATCTCTTTCAGTTAGCTAATCCCATTATAATTTATACTTTGATCACATTTGAAACCCATAGATTCTTGGTTTGTTCTCTAATACTCCCCCACTTTGACTACTGCTATACAGTGTATGGGGATGTCTCTGGGGATCTTAAAACTAAACTAAAACGATTCTTTAACTGCCTGATACGTTTCATCTTTGGGATATCCTGGGACACCTCTGTAACCCGATTCTACGAGGAATTAAAGTGGCTTTACCCTTCCTACCGTTTTAAGTACTTCCTGACATCCTTTCTCTTCCAAGTTCTCCGATCTCAACGTCCATCGTACATCTCGGATTTATTGAATCCCCTGTCCACTCCCGCTACACTCGTTTGCAACCTTCAGACCTGAATATAGCGCCTCATCGAACCGTAGCTTTTGGGAAATCTTTCCTTATTCTTTACTTGTCCGTATGGAGTTATTGTTATATCCATGATTCTGATCTCTTGTATGTTATTGTATTAATGTTTATCTATATTTTACAGAATCGTAGCAAGAGATATCGGTGCCGCTGACCAGAAAGGATGACACCAAAAAGAGCTGAAGAGTACTTGAAAGAAGCATTCCCAGCCGGAGGGAATGTGAAAATGGAAGTGATTTCTGATGAACCTACGCTCGGTTCTGAGTACCCACTTTTCGCTGCTGTCAATAGAGCTGCTTCAGGTAGGGAAACAAAATGTTCATTCTTATTTAATATTTGGAAGGAATTAGTCCCTGTGGTGGTCAGTAAATAAAACAACTAAATAGTTTCAACTATTTATTGTCTGCCAACATTTCGGCCCCCGTTTTGGGTCATTATCAGGGCTAAAAAGATGCAGAAGGAATACAATGAGTGTATAGTGACATATATATGTGATAGAACAATTATAGAGAAATCAGAAAAAAAGTATATAGGATTTATTGAAAATTACAATAACATTGAATACAGTACTTTGTATACTATTGAGTTAGACGATGTCTATATTTAAAACATAAATATAGAAATATTCTTCTTCCAGTGGCACGACAGGCCGTGTAGGCCCTGGGCCTGCGGTGTAAACTCCTGCGAGTTCACACTCATGTTTCACGATGCAATTTTTAATTAGGGTCATCACTCCCTACAACTAATTTTGTGAGTGGCCACCCTTTGGCTGACGGGTCTCACATACCCGGGGAGAGGTTGTGGGTGAATCCACATTTTTTTACATCCTTATAAAAGGATGTTATCCCTACCGGGACTGGGATTCGAACTCAGAACCTCTAGCATGAGAGACGAGCGCGCTAGCCACTCAGTCACAGGCTCCCCAATATATAGAAATTGGGGGTTATATAATATACTAATTTTACGAATTATACTTACTAAGTTTAAAGGTTATACTAAGTTATATATAGAAATATAGGGTTAAGAAATCTATTAATTAAGTTACAATGACTTTAGTATAATAATGAAAGAGCTATACAGAACAAATTATGACTAAATTGTCTGTAAATAAAATTTTTTTATAGTTTCGACTATTTATTGTCTGCCAACGTTTTGACCCCCATTGTGGGTCATCATCAGGGCTAAAAAGATACAAAAGGAATACAGTGAGTTTATAGTAACATTGAAAAATTCAAGAGAAACCAGAAAAAAGGCAAGTACATATGAATCAATAAAAATTACAATAACATTAAATAAAATATTTTGTATACTATTGAGTTAGAGTTCTGTATAGCTTTTTCATTTTTTTAATTTTTTCGTTTGGGCCATCTAAGGACCACACTGCTTGGGTTTACATCTGTTGTCTTCTACTTCTGGCTTGTTGGATGGTTGCTTTCCTGCTGATACCTTTAGCTTTTCTGTTGGCCCAGTATTCCTTCATTTTTCTACCGAACTCTACCTTATGTTGCTTGTACCATTTCCTGGATGGGTTTTGCCTAACCTCTGTAATAGACTTGAGGAAAGGTCTCGTTTGAATGGTGGGGCGGTAGCTACTTCTGTCGTTGATGGTATCTTGTTCAATATTAAGTTCTGCAAGATCTGTCTCAGCTTGTTTTATCTACTGGGATCCAGTGGATTTTCCCTAATTGGCTACTTAGAGTTCCCAATTTGGTTTATACCATCGTCTTCC
Source organism: Piezodorus guildinii (assembly GCA_023052935.1). Classification (NCBI taxonomy): domain Eukaryota; kingdom Metazoa; phylum Arthropoda; class Insecta; order Hemiptera; family Pentatomidae; genus Piezodorus; species Piezodorus guildinii. The sequence continues at coordinate 785,975 of CM041293.1, read as the reverse complement.
ATAAGATTCTTGGTCCCACAGTTCTTGGCAAGTGTTACTTTCCTTTCTTGTACTTGGAGCGCTCTTAGAGGTATCTTCTTTGTTAGAGATGAGCACTGGGCGGTGTAGAGGATTGCTGGCATGACTACTTCATTATAGTGTCTCAGTTTGACATTTTTGGACCGATGTTTTGAGGCGTACAGATTTTTGCAGGCATAGTATGCCCTGTCTAATTTAATCCTCCTTTGCTTGAGAGCTACTTTTTCGCTTAGCCCTTTCATTATTTTACTAAAGTTATTGTAACTTAATTACTCGATTTCTTTACCCGTCTATTTATATTTTTATGTTTTAAATATTGACATTTGGCCCGTACCAGGTATCACACCTTCCATGAAAAACTCCACTCCCTCTCTAATCCATTAGTTTCAATCCTTGCTTCCTCTTCAATTCCTGATAATCCTCTGAGGCGTCTGAAAAGAAGATGGCCTGGAGACCTTCTTGTTTAGGCTCACTACCAAAGAGTGATGCCAATGGGCAGTTTCTCTTCATGTTTATTTCATGTGTTATAACATTTCAGCATATTTACTTGATGTATTTTTGTACAGTTGTAAATTTCAATAAAAATGCATTTAAAAAAAATATTGACATCCTCTAACTCAATATTATAACTAAATACTCGGTATAAGCAATGTTAAGACCATTCCATTATTCAATTAAAATTTCTAATTTTAAGTAAAACCCCAGATTTTTTTTCTTTGAAGAGCAAAAGCTATAAATTAATTTTTGAAATAATATGAATTAATAGGAGGGTATACCCTGTCCACCCAATGGCGGAACAATCTCCATTTTACTAATTATGAAACTTTTCAATCCATAAAATTCAAGTTTATTTGTATAATGGTATATTTTCTAGACACTAGAAACTTATTAAAGTGCCTTCTACTGGATGGCCAACAGCCCTCATTACACCCCATTCAGCTCGGTTTAGTATAACCATAGCCATTGAAGGCACCACTTCATAAAATATTACGTCGTGACTAAACACTTTATTTATGTAATAGAGAGATATAACACTATTGAAAAATTGTTTAATGATGGGGATTAGTCCTTGAAATGTACAAAATTACTTGCAATGTATGATTAAAAAAAACGCTACAAATTATTACTCAATAGCATATTATTTCCAAATAACAATGTTAGGGTATAACTGTTTATATAGCTGTTGATAGGCAATTAACTAATATGAAAAGAAATAAATAATCAAAAGGAAAATGGTATATCACCAATATTAATTTGAAAACACAATATCTCGCCTATTTCTGAACCAATTCTTTTTACATTTTGTAGAAAATTTTATTCTTTATGACATAGCGCTGCTAAGGATGAAAACAAAATTGGTATTTATTTATTAATTAGGAAAAACAATTTTTTTTTTATTTGTTATTTGGGTTCTACGCATCTTGAAACGCAAGCCCTTGAATTTTAGGGAGGGGATAATTTTTTTTCTGGTCGATTACAAAGATTGATTATTGAAAATAATAAACCAAAAACATTTATACAGGACTGTGTTACTGTTTTCTTTTATTTTCCTTTGATTTTCCTTCAAATAAAATTTCCTGATTGCAAAACAACCTCTTTTCTCTTTTATCAATAATATCCGGGTTACCAGGGAATCACATCTCTTTTAAGTTAATGCTTGACCATATAAGATTATTTTTTTATTTTTTCTCTTTGTTCATCGCGGTGTCTTGATCTAGAAATTTCTTTCGATTTTTCTATATCTTCAATAATAAGTGAGTTTTGGTGTATTGTGGTACATCTCAATTGGTAGCATGAATATATAGATCAACTTGTTTTTTGTGCGCTTTACTGATTTTAAAACTCTAAACACATTTTTCTTTATCTCCAAAAATAACTGAGTTATTGAATTAAATAACTTTTAATTGGATGTTATTTTAAAAATAAGCAGCTTATATCAACAACTAGATTTAGGATCATCGTTGCATGCCCTAGTATTTTTACAGTAGTTACAGAGAAATGCTGCGGACGGCAGACAACCGGATTTTTTAAATTCCTTAATCGGGTTCTACATATCTTGAAACGCAAGCCCTTACATTTTGAGGGGTTGTAATTTTTTTTTTTTTTTTTATTACAAAGTAATTGATTAATAGTACACCTAACTGACAAAGGAATAATGAAAAACCCATAATTCTTCCCAGATAAATGTAATTTGGTCTTTAAATTTACCATCACTTTGTTCTTTAAGAGTGCTTCCCAGCAAGTAGTCTGCCGACCTCCATGATATGTCGCTGGAGAATAATTTTAAATTACTTTGGCATAATATATTTGTGAAGCCTTGGCTTTTAATAAGAATGAAACATGCAACATCTAAACAGACAAATTAAAAATTCTAACTTATATAATTAACATGAGCTATGAAATGATGTAATTAATAGCTAGTGATCACTGAGAATTGACTGCTACTTCTTAGTAACTACCTTCAAATTGGTTCATTTTCTAACATTTTGAGGTAGGTAGGAGTCTTAGAGTATCTCTCGTGTTGTCTAGACGTGTTCTTCTCGCTATCTAACTTATTTATTCAATTATTTCCGTTATTTTTACTTTAAAACATTGCAATATTAAATTTCCCGTATTATTTAACATAATAATAAATTACAATAGTCTCATTCAGTTAATTAACTAGTTAAATAGTATTATTTTAATAAATTTAACAAATAGTTATAGTATCAGTGAGTGAAGTAGTGGGGAGCAGTTGTTTGTCCAGCCTAATCCTCTCTGCTGCTGTGTAAACACCAGGTTAAATCTTATTGTTTTTATTTATACTTTTATCATAACATATACAAAATGGTCAGCTGTAAAGTCTGTAACAAATCAGCTAGCCAAGAGAAGGCGAGAGTAGCTTGTAACTCATGCCAAAATTATTTTCACATTAAATGCGTGAAAATCGATAACATCGACAATGAAATAAGCAAGAAATGGACATGTCCAGAATGCGAATCAGTACCGAGGGCATTACCATCTACTGAGCCTGATACAGCGCTTGATCTCATGAAGATGTTATCGGCAGAGTTTAAAGAAATGAAGACCCGGCTGGAGGGGATAGAAGAGATTAAAGAGACCCTTCAGAAGCAATCGGAGCTCTCTTTTGAAAATATGGAAAAGTTAATAAAAATAGAAACACTATTAGAGGAACAAAATAGAAAAATAGAAATGTTATCTCTTGAAAATAATACTTTGAAAGCGAGAGTTTCTGAGTTAGAGGGACGTTTAAATCATTCTGAGCAGAGTCATTTAAGAAACTCAGTCGAAATAAGAGGTATTCCAGAAAAACAGGGTGAGACTGTGGTGGCCACAATATTAAACGTCGGTGCGGGACTCGGAGTCAAGCTGTGCCCGGAAGATCTAGATCACGCGGTGCGACTTAGATCTAGACAGGAAGGTGTACCTGGTCCTATTATTGCACGATTTGTGCGGCAAAATTTAAAAGAGGAAATTGTAAAACAAAGAAAAATTAAAAGAGATTTTTCGACACGTCACCTTGGCTGGAAGGATAATGATTCGCATCGAGTCTATGTCAGCGACGCCATGACACCCGCAAACAAACACTTGTATTGGCTAGCCAGACAGAAAAAATTATCAGGAAAAATTAAATATGTTTGGTTCGGTGGTGGTAGAGTGAGGTGTCGCCAGGCTGATGGCTACCCAGCTGTTATTATTTCGAAACCCACAGATCTCGACGTTTACTCCTGAAGTAAGAATTTTCGTCGCATCAAACTTATTTTTAGTAATTATTTTATCATTGTTGACATCTTACTTTTATTCTTTGAATCTATTTTATTTTTTCATAACCATTATATCATACTCTCTTGTCGTAGTGACATCTTATTTTTTCAAACAGAGAAAAATTTATTCATTTATATAGTAGAGAATTTATTTATTTTTGTATTTCATTTTGCATATGATGGATATAATTTTTTTTTATATAATAGACTTATTACTTTTTCTATAATGGTGATTTTTTTATATTGTAAATATTTTACTTTTTTGTTTTATAGTTTTAACATATTTTTATTTTCTAATTACGTTAGTTAATTCTAATAGGTATCATATTTTTCTTTTTTTTTTATATAGAAGAATGTCTTTTTATTTTTTCACTTACATTTTATTTTTGAGAAACCTCATTTTTATTTATATTTTTAAAATAGAAAAAATATTATTTTCATATATCGAAGATATTTTATTTACTCAATTTTTATTAAAAATATATATTTTTATTTATTTACTTTATTTTTTTATCGAATCTCATTGTACCTATTATTATATTTTATCAGTTGCCATTATCATAAAAGTAAAACTAAGACATCTTCTCTGTACCACATTCAGTCTTGTTTTTTTTTTTTCATTCACTAGTTCTTTAAATTGTTTTTATTTAATTTATTTTTTCTTTCTACTATCATTAAATTTATTTTTATTTTTTATTTTTGTTATTTATTTAAACATATTTATGTTGTTTTTTTTCAAATGTATTTTGTTTCAATCTAAAATAGAGTGCTGGACGAAAAATAGTTACATCCTATCCCTCAGTCCTAATCCTTTTTTAAGTTTACCCACTTCTCTATCCCCCCACTATGACTAATATCCTAACTTCCTGTCACATCAACGCACAATCCCTCCTAGCCCACTATGAAGAATTCCAAAAATATTTCCTCGACAATTTTTATCATATAGTAGCCGTTTCCGAAACATGGTTAAAACCATTTATCCCTTCCTCTCAGGTTTCCCTTCTAAATTACTCTTTCCTACGACATGACAGACTTGATCGCACGGGAGGTGAAGTCGGGCTGTATATTCATGATAGTCTGAAAGCAAAAATCCTATTGCAGTCTCCTCCTAATCCCTTTCTTCACATAGAATATATGTTTGTTGAAATTTCAACCATCTCCTCACCCTTGTTATACGCCGTCCTCTACCGACCTCCTCGTGTTCCATTTGATGACATCTTCCAATCCTCCCTTGTCCAACTGGTCTCAGCATATAATAATATAATTATTTCTGGTGATTTTAATACAAATATGTTATCTGAGTCCAGCGACAAATCCTTCCTTACCGATTTAATATACTCCCTCAATCTATACCTCGTTCCTTATCACCCTACTCATCACTCTCAGCATACTGATACCTGGTTGGACCTTCATATTTCTGACTCTCCTATAAAAATTATTTCCTCATCGCAGCATCCCGTTCCTTTCATATCATCACACGACCTTATCCATATTACTTATGATCTGCCTGTCAAATCCTTCAACCCAAGAGTCATATCATATCGTAATTTGGACCTTCTTTCCTATGAATCTCTTCAACCTGATCCGGACTCTATCCACTGGGACACGATATACTCCGACAACTCCATTGATCCTATGGTCTCCACTCTAACCTCAAACCTACGATCCATATAGACATCCACGCTCCCCTGAAAACCAGAATCTTACGCCGTCCTACTGCGCCTTGGCTCACCCCTGAGATAAAGGATATGATGAAGAGAAGGGAAGCGGCAAGACGCAAATTTCGACGCACCCGTTTGCAAGAAGACTATGTGTCTTTCAAGAAGCTCCGCAATGAAACCCAATGCGCAGTGCGACGTGCTAAATCCCTCCATATCCATTCTGTCCTTTCCGATGCTCCTGATGCTAAGTCTAAATGGAAAATCCTTCGAAAATTGTCCTTTCCTGAACCCAATAACCTTAGTTCCTTCCAAGTCACGCCTGACGAACTCAATAACCATTTTATATCCTCAGCTCCTAATTATTCGACAACTCCTGGTATTAATTACCAAAACTTCAATCCAGACAGTTTCTTCTTTTCTCACGTGTCCTACGATGAACTACTTACTGCAATTCTGAAATCACGTACTAACGATTATGGACCAGACAAAATTCCTGTGAAACTAATAAAATCCAGCCTCCCATCCCTCATACCGGTACTATATCATATATATAATTTCTCTTTGCAAAATTCCACTTTTCCTTCTTCCTGGAAAACCGCTCTCGTCCGACCACTAAATAAAGTTCCCAATCCTACATCACCGCAAGATTTCCGTCCTATTTCTATTCTCTCCAATCTATCAAAGCCGCTCGAACGCCTTGTTCAAACCCAGCTATCAAATTTCCTTGAAAAAAACTCTCTCCTTAGTCCTCTCCAATCCGGTGTTCGACCCGGTTATTCTACCCAATCCGCTCTCCTTAAAATAACACAAGACCTCCAAAATGCCATTGATAACCAAAAATTTACTATACTTATCCTCCTAGATTTCTCAAAGGCGTTTGACACGGTTGACCATAGTATCCTTCTAACCAAACTCCAAAATCTTCCAGTATCCAACAGTGCTTTGCGCTGGTTTCAATCCTTCCTCTCCGATCGTTCTCAGTATGTAGTAGTGCCAGATCAACCTCCTTCCATTACCCTGCCACTATCCTGTGGTGTCCCTCAGGGATCATCTCTATCCCCCACTCTATTCGCTATCTATATTAATGACCTCCCTCACCTTATCCATCACTCTAAATATCACCTCTATGCTGACGATTTCCAAATATACCTTTCCTTTCCACCCTCCGACCTATTACTAGCTACAAAAAGACTACAAGAGGACCTAAATCGAATAAGTCACTGGGCTGTAGTCAATAAGTTAAAACTTAATGCTGAAAAAACAAAAGCAATTGTAATAGGATCCCATCACCTCCTGAAAACAGTTCCACATATCCCAACCCTATTCCTAAATAGTAATCCTATAAAGTTCCACCCGACTGTTAGAAACCTGGGAGTAACCTTCGACCAAACTCTATCCTTCAAAAATCATATTTCCGAAATCTCCCGTCGAACCTTTTCAACCATAAAGCGACTATATTCCCTCCGTCACCTATTTCCGTATGAAACCCGAAAACTCCTCGTTACCTCTCTAATATTTCCCCACTTCGACTATTGCTGTACGATATACGATGGTGTTTCTGGGGATCTCGAAGTAAAAATAAAACGCTTATTTAATTGCTTTGTCCGATTCATCTTCGGGGTCTCCAGGTACGCCTCCGTGTCTCAATTTTATGGCGAGTTGAAGTGGCTTTACCCTTCCAATCGTCGCAAGTATTTCCTTGCAACATTCCTTTACCAAGTTATCCAATCCCGCCGTCCATCATACATTTTTGACCTCCTTCAATTCAAATCCTCTGTCCATCCTCGTTGTACACGCTCCAGGCCTTCGGATTTATACAGTACGGCCCACCGAACTGCACATTTCGACAGATCCTTTCTCATTCGATCCTCAATCCTATGGAATTCTATCCCTCCTTCCATCCGTCACTCCAACTCTCTTTCAACCTTTAAATCCCGCATATTTAATCATTTAATGAATACCCAGGTTCAATAAAATTGTAAATAATTTATTATTATTATTATTTATTTTTGTCACTGTTTTTGTTTTCTTCTTATTTGAATATGTCTAATTTTATGTAAGTCATTATTAACTTGTTAATATGTATTTAACTTACTCTAAGACTGCAAAGCACATTTTGTAAATTCTGTATTTTTTTATTCTAAAGGGACTTGTCCCAGGATAATAAAAAATTTATTTATTTATTTAGGTAAGGTGTTTTGGGGCTATACATTTCTAGATTATTACGCCCTTCTGACTTTTTGAAAATATTGAGCTTTAAGGGCAGATGTTTTGCTTAAGATAAGAAACAATATTTGTATGAGTAATTGAAGACTCCTACAACTATCTTATATTAGTTTTAAATTTTAGCGATTCAATGTTTTGCGGGCTGAAGTAAACTCCTAAAGCCTGGTTATTTTTTTTCTATTTACATTACCCTTGTATGCATTGAGCTATCCGTGGCAGAACAGTACTTCCAAGTGACAACTCAAATTCAGGGTGGTTCTGTTATAGAAATTTAGAGGACTGTATAGATTGAAAAAAAATATTGAGGATGTATAGTCGACTGTGGAAACTATTATAGGTGGAATAATCAGGAATCAGTCATTTTTTGAAAATTTTTAATTTTGCCAACGTTTCGGCTCAAGCTTGTGAGCCATCATCTGGGCATTACTGAGCCATGATTCCTGATTATTCCACCTATAATTGAAAAAAAAAAATAATGAAAGTAAACTATGAATCACAATACATTTATTAAACTAGTAATACCTATAAACAACAGAAGCAACAAAATTAACCTAATTAAACAGATATAAGAAAATATGAGAAACAAAATTAAAGAAATTTAATGTTCAATAAAAGTAGAAATAAATTAAAGTAACAAAATAGGCTAAACATAGGCTATAGTCACGTAAACGAGTTGAGAATTCGACCGCAGGGCGACGCTTTCAAGTTCCAATGGTAAGAATAAGAACAAATACATTTGCAAACGTTGAGAGTTGCTTGAGAGTAGATTTGGGTCTATATACGGCTCAGCCTTACTGCCCAGGCACTCTCTGAGTCAGTAATATAACAATAGAATTCCGAATTTATCCTATTGTCTCTCTCTGTTCTATTTGTTTTCACGTTTGTGGCAAAATCTTTTAATTCTATTTAAAATAAGTATATTTTAAAACAAATATAGCATAAAGATAAAGGTAAATACAAAATTTATTGTTTTGTTTTTTTATTTTATATTCAATACAAAAAACCTTATCCAATAGCATATAGCCTGAACAACCCTACTAGACCATTTCTCTCATACTGACTTTCAGTGGTAGTAGTATTTCACATAAATTGTACATGATACGGTGTTATCCACTAAAAATCTAAAGGTATATCTAATTGTAGAATTTAGATTTATAGAATTTTAAGGAGAATTCCGTGCCATTGAAATGTTTGGACAAAGGGGTCCAAAAAAATATTTTGTTGAGAACCACTGTTCTGTAAAATTAACTACATTTATCTGACGTTTCTGGTCCCAATTAGCAAGTTTATCACAATTTATCTATTTAAATATAACTTTTGTTTGTTAAATGAAGGATAAGATAGTTTAAGTGGCAATAAATGAATGATCAGAAATTTTTTTTAAAACTAACACAATACAAACATTTTGATTTTATCTTATTAATTACCTAGCCTGATGGAGATCCGCAATGTGGATCAAAATGCTGGTTTTAAAATTAATAATTTTCACTATTGCCTGTTCCTTAGGTCGCCTCTTTCTTTATTACATAAATTTCATAGGCTCAACTGTTTAATGTTCAAAATCTTTTGCCTGATTTTAGTTATTGATCGTCATAAGGGAAGAATTGTATACCTGACTTACGAAGGCTCAAACGTCACTGATACTCTGTTCGTCGTCGGAAAAGGAGTCACCTTCGATTCTGGCGGTGCTGATCTCAAGGTCGGAGGTAACATGATTGGAATGTCAAAGGATAAGTGTGGTGCTGCTTCAGTCGCTGGATTTATGAAGGTACGCTGTCTCACTTCATATCTTTATTGTAATGAATCAATGAATTTATAAATGATTAAGACTTTATTGCAAGAATAAAATTTAAATTATAATATTCAATTTGAGTAGTAATATAAGTGAAAAATAATAATGATGTATATTTTCTTAATAAATGAACAAAACTATATAACTAATGTACCTTAATTCCGTACAATAGATATATTTGCAATATGTTATCCCTACGGATAACATATTGCCTTTCCAACAATATAAGCCTCTCCTTACGGAGGTTCATAAAAAAATTATTGAAATATAAGTAGTAACTTAGACGTATAATATACCGTTAAAAAGTGCAAGATTTTAGAAAAGTTAATATGCAATAAAATAAGTCGGACAAGTTAATTTAAAGATGTTTTAACTGCAATACACTTATGTACAAATGTTATTTGTAATGTTGTGAATTAGGGAGGTTATGGTGATTCATGGTAATCATACAGGGTTATACTTGATACAGTAGTCAAGATTTTAGAAAAAAATATTGTGCACAAAATCGTACGTAAGTTGCTAAAATGAAGGTTTTGGAAAAATTTCTTATGAAATTTAGAATTGTAATAACCCAAATAAAATAGGAACCCTTAAACATAACAAACAAATAAACTAAACCAATCTTTAATTTGTTGACCAATTTATGTTTCTAATTTCAGCCGATGATTAAATATAATAATTAATAGATGTCATATATTAAACATAATATTTTCTTGCTAAGTGCACTTTTCTTTATGATGAACTCATAATCTCAAAGTAAGAAACTTTTAGTCAAACTGAAGTTTTTTAAACATGAATGAAAGCATATTTAAATTGCACTCACATAGGAAGCAAGGGCGAGTCGCTAGCTATATAATAATTACTATATAAGAATAGTTTGGTTGTTAAATAAAAAAATAGTGATTAAGTGCTACTTCATACCATGCATTTTGCACCTTTTTACAATTTTATCTACGAGGGCTTTAACGATTTTGATCAAACTTGCTTTATTGATGTAAAATTTATTGGGCTTTAATATCATGTAGGTTTCATTATGAATGAATTTGGCAGTGCTTAAATGTCTATATTTTAAATTCTGTTCCTTTGAAGTAACTATTATTTTCTATTGGAAGGAATTAGTCCGGGTGGCGGTCATTAAATGAAACAACTAAATAGTTTCAACTATTTATTGTTTGCCAACGTTTCGACCCCCTTTGTGGGTCATCATCAGGGCTAAAAAGATACAAAAGAATACAATTTCAATGACATTACATACAATATTATATAACCTATTGAGGTAGAGAACGTCGGTATTAAAATATAACAGAAAAACTATACATGTAAAAAAAACTTAATTAAAATAAAATGACTATAGTATAATAATGAAAGTGTTATACAAAAAAAAAATAATAATTTTTTTTTACTTAACGAAATGTACACAGATATCAATAATTTACATGAAATATGAAACATAAAAATATGAAGTAGAGTGGAGATACGTACTATATGGTGGGAGAATGGAAACTAGGTACTGTTTGGTAGATGGGGGGTAGGTAGGATGGAAAATACCTAGGAAAAAAGTAGAATGGAAAGTACGTACCGATTTATATTTTACTTTTTATTTTTTCCACCCTGTTATCTTTGGATACCTTTAACAGAATTAGGGATAATTAAGTTGGGGGGTACAGTCAGTTTTTCTCCATATACATCTTCCATCACTGTTCTTACTATTATTCTTTGTATGGTAGTATTAAGAATTTTAGTCATTGTTGTCAGACCCTGTCCATAAATCAGTACGTATTTTCCATTCTACCTTTTCCTACGTATTTTCCATCCTACCTACCCCCCATCTACCAAACAGTACCTAGTTTCCATTCTCCCATCATACAGTACGTATCTCCACACTACTTCATATTTTTATGTGTCATATTTCATGTAAATTATTGATACCTGTGTAAATTTTGTTTAATAAAATTTTTTTTTTTTTGTGTAACACTTTCATTATTATACTATAGTCATTTTATTTTAATTAAGTTTTTTTTACATATATAGTTTTTCTGTTATATTTTAAAACCGACGTTCTCTAGCTCAATAGGTTATATAATGTTGTATGTAATGTCATTGAAATTGTATTCTTTTGTATCTTTTTAGCCCTGATGATTACCCACAAAGGGGGTCGAAACGTTGGCAAACAATAAATAGTTGAAACTATTTAGTTGTTTCATTTAATGACCGCCACCCGGACTAATTCCTTCCAGTAAATCTCAACGGTCAACTAATTACATCCACAACTATTATTTTCTATATTTAAAAAAAATTAACCATATCATCTTATTATTAAATTACGACTAAAAATATAAAAGTCGGAACGGCTACAAAAGTTGAAATATGCTTTAGGACCAAATCTCTCTCATACCTACTAAATATACATCACAATTTTCATAATAGTTGGTCGTGCCGTTTCAGAAGATTACATAAACATCGTGACAGGAGGTTTTTATATATTAGATTTAAATTAGTATCATGAAAAGTATATTATTATTACTAAAAGGAATTAGTCCGGGTGAACGGCGGTCAGTCATGAGCGGTCAGTGAATGAAACAATTGAGTAGTTTCAATAATTTATTTTTTGCCAATGTTTTAACACCCATTGTGGGTCATCATCTGGGGTTATCACATCGTGGTTACAAGGGCTAGAACTACATGAGCATACGATCTTGCTTTTTAAATTATCATTGTTGGTTAGTGAAGATTAATTGTATGTCTCAATAATAATATATAACCTTGTCTCATTCCATTCCCACCCTAATCCTATAGTTTCAATCCTTTCTTCCTCTTCAATTCCTGACAATCCTCCGAGGCGTCTGAAAAGAAGATGGTCCCGAGACCTTCTTGTTTAGGCTCACTACCTAAGAGTGCTGCCAATGGGAAGCTTCTCTACATGTGTTTCATGCCTTTTTATATTTCACTCAAATTTACTTGTATTCCATTATACAGTTGTAAAGTCCCATAAATAAATAAAACAAAAAAAACCTTGTCTCATAATAATATTTATGACTTGGTACTTAAATAATCTATATTTATAAAAGAAAATCCAATTACATTAATAATAAATGAGAGGTTAAAATAAAGGCATGTTCAGCATTAATGTGTTTTGGAATAAAATGTTTACGAATGACAAAAATTTAAGTGAAAGCAACGGCTGCCAAAGGAAAATTTTTTATTGATATTTTCGTGAAATGTATTTTTTTCTTTGTGTGTTTGCTGTATCTGTATTTATATTTATTCATTTATAAAGAGAACCCACTGACTGGGGAATTGCCCAATGACAGGTGGTCATATTACAGACATAGTATTTACCTTTATCATGGACATAATTGTATAAAAAAACAGAAATAAAATACCATAACTGAATGAAGCAAAATAAAAAAATTAATTCAAACATCAACAAAAACAAAATAATAAAATACAGTAACTGATTAAAGAAAAATGAAACAATTACTTCATACTTAAACAAAAACGAAATATAATTAAATACACTAACAGAATAAATAAAAAAATTAATTCATACATAAACAGAAACAAAATATAATAAAATATAGTAACTGACTAAAAAAAAACTTCATACAAAAAAATACAAAATATACACTTACGAAGAGAGTAACAATAATAATCAAAAGAAAAGGGGAAAAAAAAAAAAGAGAAAGACAAACAAATGAAACGAAAAATAAAATAAATAAGAGAACCTACAAAAATACATAAAATACAAAGATTCTTAAAAATTTTGTATTTTGATTTCTTTCTCAAGTAAGTTCAAGGTCTAATTTATAACTACTATTATTTTGCTGTATTTTTAGGTTATCAGCATGCTGAAACCGGACAACCTCAAAGTTGTTGCTGGTCTAGGTTTGATTAGGAACAGCATAGGCGAGAATGCCTACGTTGCTGATGAAATCATAACATCCCGAGCCGGTAAGAGAGTGCGCGTGATTAACACTGATGCTGAAGGAAGGATGGTAATGGCTGACATACTCTGCTACGTAAGTACTATTAATTTTGATGGATCTTCATATATTTTAGGTAATAAAAACAATAATTAATTATCTCTTTGGATTTTTACAGTTAAGAGAGTTGGCTACTAACTGCGTCAATCCCCATTTGTTCACTGTTGCTACCCTAACAGGGCATGCGTTCAGAACTGTCGGTCCGGGCTACACTGTATGTACTACTTCTTTTAACTTTATATTAATTTATTTATTTTTATATTTATCTTTAATTTAATAAAAATTAATTTCATGATTTACATTAGATTATTTTGGACAACGGCCCAGCAAGAAAGAAATCATTCTCGTACCATCTACAGAAATCAGGAGAAGCGGTCGGTGATATGTTTGAAGTCAGTACTATAAGGAGGGAAGATTATGAAGCCTACAAAGGTAATAATATTTTGAGATAATAAAAAAAACTTCTAGAAGTAAAATATACTTTATACTTGGTTTAGGTAAGAACAATTACAATTATTTTATTTATCGTTTAGGTAAAGTTGAGGGAGAAGATGTTTTGCAAGCAGAGCATTTACCAATCTCGCAAAGCAAAAGAGGCCACCAGGGAGCTGCTGCGTTCCTTATTCTTGCTTCGGGGCTTGATAGGGTAAGTTCTTGATAAAATAACTATCATTAGGCTGTATCATGTCAATTTGAAACTTAGTTAGTTATGTGCAGTTTTTAACTTCCACTTATCTACATGTAATTTTTTATTCATCCCTACCTCACCTTTGAAGGTTTTACACAGGGGTTTCTTGGGCCAGGAGGTAAGGGTGAGGAATTAATGTCGATTTAAAAGCTTCCCCGGCTCTGAGATGCAATCTATCTATGGCTCGTATCTACTTTTAATCTATGTTTTTGATCATGTGTGATTGCTCGGTAAACGCTCACTAGCGCACTCAGCCAACTACTTTAATATCAAGTATATACTCAAGGGAAAGTATTGCGATTGTGAAAGTTTTCTAACGGAACAGTTTGCAACGGGAATACTTGCTATAGGGTTCATTGAGTCCAAATAACTGCACAAAAAGGTCTGCGTGTCCGTGTGTGATAAGCCGTACGGAACTAAAATTTCATATTTACAACTACAACTATACACCTGAGACATTACAGCAACCTTTTCACCAATTGTGATTGGTTTGACCAATTGTTGGAAAAAACTGGCGGATCGCTAGTGCTACTTTATACCATGCATTTTGCACCTTTTTACAATTTACTAAAAAAACGGCTCTTAACGATTTTGACTAAATTCTAATGTAAAATTTTGAGGTTTCATTCTAATTGAATTATTCTGTGAGGAATTGTTTGTTTGTTTATTTATTTAACGTCACTTTATGCTACTATGGCTAATCAGACGATGCTACAGTGGGAGTCCTAAATTTTGCCTATCCAGGTTTTATTAAGATAGGGATCTTTAACGAGTACTTGACATCGCACAGGCTCGGGACCACCTTTTAACGTTCCCTCTGAAGGACGGCATAACTAAGGATTTTTTACTTTCATTAAAATCCCATTAGGACCACCTGCGGGTTTGTTTATTGCTTTATTAATTATCATGTAGGTTTCATTCTGATTGAAACACTTTCGCAAGGCTTAAATGCCGATATTTTGAACTTTTTTTCTCCATAGTACTTTTTATTTTGTAGATTAGATAAAATTAACCTTAGCGTTTGGTTAGCATTTATAAAAATGGGTAAATAGAACAAATTCTGACTAACAAAAGGGGAGAAGAGTATAAATATTTGTTTATATGCAATTTTTGTGTTTTTTAACATAATTTTATTTATTTTTCTTCTGGTGCTGCGACAGGCCGTTTAGGCCCTTGGCCACGCGGTGTGGATAATACACTCACATTTCTCGATGAAATTTTATTGGGTCGGGTCATCACTCCATAGGCCTATTTTTGTGAGTGGCCACCAGTTGGCTGACACATCTCACATACCCGGGAGAGGCTGTGGATGAATCCCCATAATTAAATGCTTGATATAGTCCTTCCAGGACTGGAATTCGAACTCACAACCTTTGGCATGGGAGACTAGCGTGCTAGCAACTCAGCTCCTTGAGGCTTCCCATATTTGAACATAATAATAATAATAATATAGATGTATAACATACTGTTGGAACGCTAAATATTTTAGAACAAACATAGTCCTATACACAAAACTGATTGTTGTAGATAATATAATAGATTATTTTATATAACATTTTTATCAAAACACAATGTAATTAATTCTTTAAGCTATTTTCATCTCTTATTGTATTCATAAATTCTTAAATTGATTTCAACATCAGAGATGAAAGTCGTGTTTTTTTATTATGTCTCAAAATATTGCCTTATTCAATGGAAAATGTGCTGTTGATTTTAGCCCCTATATATTTTAATTATTATTTTTATGTTTTACTTATATTAATTTTGTTGCAGCATGCTCTAGGGACTGAAATACCACTGAAGTTCACACACGTAGACATCGCAGCTTCTTCAGGTATTTTTGGGGCAGAAATTGCCACTGGTGCTCCTGTCATCGGCTTTGCTACGCACTTTTTAAATCTCAAAGATACAGTTTTTTAAATAATGACCATATCGAGAAAAATGCAAACGAAAACTCAACTTTGTCCATGATTACCAATAATTTTTAACTCAGATTACCATGTTATTATTTAGGAATGTGTTATTGATTGTTTATGTTTATTATACAATGCATATACATGTATATAAAGCAGTTTTTCTTTGGGACTTAAGTTTTTTATTTCAATATGTCTGAATTTTGTATGTTTTTGTATTTATTTTCTTTCTCTGCATCTAATGTTAACCATTGACAAATTAACAATTTTATATTACTTGTGTTGATAAATTTCTGAACATTTCCTACCATTCCTCCTCATATTTGAACTAAATGTACAACTATCTTTTGTAAGATGTTTGTGTTAATGAGTTTCATGCCATCCTTTTCTACGAAGTAATATTATGGTGCATTTTATTGAAAAATAAATAATTGTTTGCTTTGTGATGCTGTAAAAGTTAGTTTTCTATGGTATGATGGTAACTGTTGGTTTTTCTTTCCAATTTTAGCAATGAGAATCACTCTGTCTTGGATTGGAGGAAGTTGAGATAACCATACTATACATTCCCTGTATTATTGATGGCTAGTTTTTAATATTATTATATTTGTATGAGAAAGGATGATACAATGCAGCACTGTGATTATTGTGATGGCAGAAGGAAGATAGACGACCGAACATTGGAAGACTGAAGAAAAGCTGTGTGCTCAGCCAAGAAATATGTATTTGTTTTTAAAGCAGCTGTGAATATACATATTGTCTCAAGTCAAGGAAGAGGTTTAGATAAATAAAAATAACTGTATAAAAAAAAACTACATACCTTTTGAAAGAATTGTTCACTCACAGCTCAACAACTTTCTTGAGGAAAAAAACCTAAATTCTTTACAGGATACAAACTCCCTACAACCCAATATCTACTCTATCTTCATTGTTAAAAATTACCCTAGACCTACAATCCTCAGTAGACCAACAAAAAATCACTATTTTGGTCCTCTTTGATTTCTCAAAAGCTTTTGATTCAGTTAATCATAACATCCTTCTTTCCTAACTCCAAAACCTTTAAATATCAAACAGCGTTCTGAAATGGTTTATTCTTTTTTATCCTATCGATCTCAAACTGTCATCATACCAAATGAACCTTCTTCCTCCTCCATCACCTCAACACGTGATGTTCCTCAGGGATCCAACTCTTTTTTCTATCTACATTAATGATCTCCCTGACTGCATCCGCCACTCACAATACATACCACCTGTATGCAGATGATCTGCAAATCTATCTTTCTTTTCATCCTTCCGAAATGCTAAAGGCTATCCAAAAACTACTAGATATTGACAACATCAATGCATGGGCTATGATAAATCATTTGAAGTTGAATGCTGGAAAAACCAAAGCCATTCTCATCGGTTCCAAGAACCTTGTAAATTCGCTTCCATGTTATCCACTCAATTTAATAATAGATATTTACTTAAAAGATTTCTTTAGAGCAAGTAAGTTGAAAATGTAAGTTATTTTTTCTAAACACCAATTTGAAAAGTTGTTACATGGTTGAAAGTAAGTTGTAGTCTGGAGCATACAACACAGGATTTTCACTCAAGAGGTTTCAAATTAAATAATTTAACTATCTACTATTATGTCTCAGTTGTATCCTATTTTCATCACTCTCCATTACCATATACAAATTTGTTTGTATATGAGATAAATTTTTTTAGCTTTCTAACGGTATATTATCATGGTATGTAAAAAAAAAAAATTATATATTTTTGACCATTTCTATCACAGTTGGTCATCAAATTATTTTTATATATTTACCCTTTTTTTATCAATGCTAACAAATGAAATGGTTAATTTTTTCAAACCAACAAAATTAAAGGTACTTTAAATGAAGACAATTTAAAATATTGGCTTTTAAACCCTGTCAGATTATTTCTATCAAAATGGAACCTACATGATATTGAAGCTCATTAAATTATACATTGATATCGTGAGGTTAATCAAAATTGTCAGTAGTTTTTGAGAAAATTGTAAAAAGGCGCAACATTTAAAGTTGTTCTTCTGCTTCTACGATTTTCTTGTAAAAGTTGCTTGATCATCAAAGATGCTTTTAACATGTATGCTTTTAAAATAGGAAGTTTCATTTTTATCCTAATTGTCTTTAAGCTAAAATTACTGCATACACCAAGACCTTTTTGTGGGACTTGGACATTTGGAATTAAGGGAACCTAAACTTTTTATTTTATTAAAAAAAAATTGAATTTTTTTTTTTTTTTTTATTAGATTGCACTGAGTGTTAATGAAGAATTGTTTGATCATTCCAAGCTTTCTTTTGTCTAATTTTTGCTAAAAGATGGCTTCTTTTTCTAGTGGAACTACCCCGTCTCTTTTCTTCCCATATTTCCTACATGGATCATCTGAACAGGATGTAACATGGGGTCTTCAGGGACATTGCATGTTACACAATTGCCATAATTTTCTATTTTCATTAAGTTAAGATATTTTTTGTACAACCATGGTCAGTCTGCAACATTACTAATTGTGAAATTTCTTTGTGATCAAGCTGCTGGTTCTTGGAGTGCCATGGTAAACCCAAAAGCTTGTATTTCTGGTGTAAACCCCCCTCAAAATGATCATGATTGCAATACTTTCCCTTACTATATATTTCATTTATAGGTAAGTGAAAGTAATAATTTCTAACCACATCTTTTTTTTTATGTATTTTTTTTTTTGTATTTTTATTTGTTCCCAAAATTTTTTTTTTTTTTTGGGGGGGAAGGGAGGAGAGGAGGAGAGTGTGCACCATTTCTTAAATATTGATAATATAACATTTGTTAAGAACTGTCTGGGACGCATTCAACTAGCCTGATCAACTAGTTGCATGGTTGTTGGTCTAGTATGTAGTTTGTTTGTTTATTTAACGTCACTTTATGCCACTATGGCTAATCGGACGATGCTACAGTGGGAGTGCTAAATTTTAGTCTATACAGGTTTTATTAGGATAGGGATCTTCAACGAGTACCTGACATCGCACAGGCTCAGGACCACCTTTTAACGTCCCCTCCGAAGGACGTCATAACTAAAGATTTTTTACTCCCATTAAAAAAAATCCTAGGACCACCTGCGGGTTTGAACCTGTGACCTTTGGCATAGGAGGCTGCTATGCTAACCTCCCAGCTACAAGTGATCCCTCTAGTATGTAGTAGAAACACTATGTATTTTTTTTGTACTGAACTCAAAACTCTTCATGAAATGTAGTGTAACAGATTTTTAAGAGAGAAATATGAAAACCAAAATGAAATAAGCTTAAACATTATTATAAAAATATGAATTGATGAATGACAATAAAAAACATGGATATAATTTAGTTAGGTGGAAAAGAGATACTATAATAAAAAACAAAAACAAATAATTTACTAGAATAAAGATTAAATGTAAACAATTAGTTGATGATCCACACATCAGCTTTTACATAATCAAAAAGAACATTGACTGAATCCATGTTATTTTTCCTATTTATTTTCTATATATTTATAAAATTAAACTCATAATACAGTCATACTATTTTATAATTAATTTAATCCTTCACAATTAAATATGCACATCTTAACTTCTTTTTATTATATATTTATTTTCTTTCACAATTCTTTACATAATTTTTCAACGTTTCGGGGTTCTTTCCCCATTATCAAGATTGAAACAATTTTTTAAAAAGTTTAATTAGTGAAAATACATTATTTAAATATTTTTCTTTGAAACTTATCTTCATTAATTTGTCATTATTAATTTAAAACTTATTAATATTATTTACCTTTTTTGAAAGTAATGAAATACAGTAAATTTAGATATATCTCAAAACAATAGAAATAGAAAATTACTAGAGGCGATACACATTACCAAAAATAATAGCAGGACAATAAATTTCAAAACAGATACAAAAAACCTTGGAACACATGACACAGACATCATAAATAAGGTAAAATTTTAGAATAAATATAACAATAGCCCAAAAAATTAGAACATATAATTAATAGAAATAAAAATAAAAATAAATACAGGGCACAAGGATTACATAGGAATACTAGAAAGGTACAAAGTGTAAAATTGGAAAATAATAGAAACGTTCAGCCAATAAACTTTGATGTAGACGAATAGCAGTAAGCTATAAATGTGAAATAACGAGTGATATATTTAAAAGTGTTTTCAAAAAAAGTAAATAATATTAATAAGTTTTAAATTAATAATGACAAATTAATGAAGATAATTTTCAAAGACAAATATTTAAATAATCTATTTTCACTAATTAAACTTTTAAAAAAATTGTTTCAGTCTTGATAATGGGGTAAGAACTACGAAACGTTGAAAAACGATGTAAAGAATTGTGAAAGAAAATAAATATATAATTAAAAGGAAGTTAAGGTGTGCATATTTAAGTGTGAAATATTAAATAAAACTTCCTGAAAAATTAAAAAAGAAAAGAAACTTAATTTAATCCATGTTGCAAACCAAACAATTTTGAAATTATTGTCAATCAATTATTTAGGAAATTAAATAATTTTTACTGCCAATTAATTTAATTGCTTTTATTGTCATTGTTTGTTACAAACTTAAAATGTCTCTATTCCTTATAGAAGACAGTGATTACATAATTTGAAGCTTTAAAGAAGCCATTCATCCATTAGATGGCTCTACCCTAATCCATTTTGTTCTTGTAGAATAAACCAATTTTTGAGGTTCAGTGTTCCAGTTACCAAGGTTTTTTCAATAAGGATTAAATTTGATATGCATTCATTTTATATATGTATGTAATATTGTTCATTTACTATAGACACTTTTTTGTTTAGTTTAAAACCATCCAGAACCTATTAATATCCATTGAAATCATCTAGGTTCATATCATGTTTTAAAAAAGAATATATCGATATAGTAAAACTGTTTTGAAACAAATTAAAAATATTCTTAAATTAGCCTTCATAAATAATAAATAAATTTGTTCTAGCCTGTATGGCAAAATAAGGAATTTTTGTGTATATATTTTAATGAAGATAGGTAGAAATAAAGATAGGAATAACACAAAAAAATCATGAATTTTTTGGCTTAACTTATATTTTATAACTTAATTAAACATAATTAGATCAATATTATACATCAGAAAATGATTCAGTTTCTGATACATAAATATTACCATAATGTACTGATATATTTATATAATGCATATATAATAAAATAAAAACAAATTTAATACTGTAAAAATATTTATTCTTTATTTTATTTATTAGTTGTTAATAATTAATTAACAGTATTGATGAGTTTAACAGCATTAATGCCCAGGAAAGGTCATAAAGTTTTATAATATTAGTTTGCTCAACAAATATTGAATTTTAATGGAAGCCAATTTATTTTAAAACACAGATTTCTGATAATGATCAATTTGAGGGGATTCTTTTTTATTACAATGGTATTATTTAAGCAACAATTGATTAAAGAATACCATAATAAATAAAAAAATTAAGATGCTACTGACATTCGTGTCGCTGTAAGATGAAGTAGAAATAAATAAATCAATAAAAAATTGATTTTTTTTTTTTTTTACTTTCCTGTTTTAGTGAAATGCTGTGCCTTATTTGTTGTTTTAATATCAAAATGTAATGGGTGTAGTGTTGATAAGACTGGCAGAAAGCCAGTTATCGCAGCATTATTAGATCTCCACGCTGGTGATAACTGTGATATTGTGAACTTACATGGATTGCAACAGTTGGCTATACTTCAGAGTACTATAGGAAAAATTAATTCAAACTTCCTTCCTGAGAAAATGGAAATAAGTAAGTAAAAACAGATTTTTTTTCAGAATTCAATTTAAAACATGAAAAGACACAGATGAACGTAATTAAGGATCTAGGATAATCTTTAGGAATTATTTATTTTTAAAAGGAAGGTAATAAAAAGAAGGTTATTACAATGAATGTGTAAATATAATTCAATGCAATTAGACATAAATTCTGTTTAATT
The DNA here is from genome assembly GCA_023052935.1 of Piezodorus guildinii. Lineage (NCBI taxonomy): Eukaryota > Metazoa > Arthropoda > Insecta > Hemiptera > Pentatomidae > Piezodorus > Piezodorus guildinii. The sequence continues at coordinate 763,932 of CM041293.1, read as the reverse complement.
CTTTAATCCACTGTATTGGGATGGCGGATCCACATGAATAGGAGAAGGTGGAGGGAAGGAGAGACAAGGAGTTATTTGCACTCCAAAAATGATCCTAGAGAAAGAAAATAAAATGATGATAATAAAATAAAATAAAATAATAACTACAAGTATCAATATTCAAGAGTGATTGAAAAAACACAAAAGGATAAATAAGAACTACCCCTGGATCCACCACTGATGTGTTGTCAATGTTAATATCAGGAACATTCTTCACTGTTATATATTATAAAATTATGTATATATTATTAATATATTCATCATAAAATTGTACGAATCCTAAGACTACCAATCTTTGCCAAACAATTCAATTCAATGATTACTGTCCAAGCCGAAATCCCTGAGTCCACTCAATCCTCCCATCTACTCCTTGGTCTTCCTCTAGGACTCCTATCTGTCAGAGGTATTTTTTATACTGGAGGGGTACAAGCATAAATTTGTATTTGATAACAATTTTCATTGATCTGTGCTAAAGGTTTGCTCTTTGACTTTTTTGGGAATTGAGTATATAACACAAGTAGAATGCAGGCATATATTATTTAAGTGTTTTTTAAAAACTTTTTTTATTCATATTTTATTGAATTTTACAACTGTATTCCCAGTGGTAGAACTTTGATGTTTATTTAAGTAAGTAGATTCCGAGGCCATCTTCTTTTCAATCACCTCGGAGGGTTGTCAGGAATATGTGAGGTTGATAGGTTGCGGACAAGAGGGTTTATATGGGCTGGGAGTTTAGAATTAAAAGTGGTATATCTGGTACGAGAAAGGTCTGCAACAAATGGAATATAAAGGTCGTTATGGATGATTTTATTTGTGATGAAATAAGGAGCATTTAGGATTTTGCGAAGGATTTTGGATTGAATACAGGAGGAATTAGATGGCTTAGTAGAGCTCCAAAGCTCGATTCCATATGTCCAGATGGGCCTGATGACGGTAACATAAATGAACTTTTTGTAATGAATTGGAAGTTTTGAACGTTTGTCGAGTAAGTATTGTAGTAATCGGTATCTACGGGCAGTCTCTTGTCTTTTAGTCTCGTGTAAGGATTTGTTCAACAGGTATGAGTGGTGTATTATTAAAGGATACAGTGGGGCAGGAGGTCATCCTTTTTAAAAAATAAAAATAAATAAATAAATTGATAATAATTACCCTTTCTCTTATATTGCTCAATTTTCATAAGTGAAAGCCTATAAACACAGTTGTAAGTCAAAAAGGGATTAATAAATGTTTATGAAAGCATATGAAAATGTGGCAAGCTTATGAAAAATTTAATATTTATATTTTATGGTATTTATATTTGTTAATTAACTTTATTAAATTAATGAAACAAATTTCAGAATTTCTATATTTTGATACCTGCTCAACAAGAAAAGGAACAATGATTGCAACGTTAAACGCTTTAGTTGCCGCAGAGCAGACTTGTATAGACACTCCATTATTCTTAGGTAATTTATGAAGGTGTTTTAATGAGTTTTAAATGCTTAATTTAAACATGTTTTATCAAATTTATTATTGATATACTATCACATTAACCATTGTCCTTTTAAGGTTTCATCGGAAATCAAAATAAAGATGACCTTGAAGTATCACAGAGTGTTAGTAAGGCATTTAATATAGCTCATGTTCTAACTCACTCATCTGGTTCCAATTTCGCTGCTCACGATAATGTCCATTTTGTTTCCTCTTATCCTGTTAAACAGCATACTCAGGTTTGTTATGATCTATGATTAATAATTTGAAAAATAATCATTTAAAAAAAGTTTAATTATGAATTTTTAACAGTTTGACTAGGCTTTCACTTTATGAACCGCCTAAATCACCCAGTAGTTGACTATTAATGAATCAATAAATATTTCAGGCAGTGAAAATAATTTTTGAAAAACTTGGAATACAGAACTTTATTGTTCTGCATGAAAACGTATCAATGTCAATACTCAAGTTGAATCATTTAGTTGACGATGTGAAAGAAGATTTTTGTTTTTTGAAGTCTGCTGTTTTTGTAAGTCTTGATGAACTCAAAAACCAGTTTACAAAAGGTAAATTAATTACAGATGTTTAAATAATGATATTTTAAAAGAAAAAAATCTGGTGCGGGCAACACATGACTTTCACTTACCTCCATTTTTAAAATCAATGAAAGAATTTTCAAATACAGTTAGAGATAAAAATACGTGAAACTATTAAAAAATTAATTAAATTGAATTTACATAGAAACATGTGTTTTATTAAAAAATCTATTATATTATTATCTAAAATAATCAGTTAGTTTTATCTTCTTTTCATCTCCCTTTTTTAACTTTTAAAAGCTTGAGTATAAGATCATATTTTTTATAAAATCATTAGCTTTCCAACGGTATATCATACATGTATATTACTGCTCTTATGTTCAAAAACAAAAAATGCATTAAAAAAATATTTTTTCTGTTTTCTCCTTAAGTTGGGTATTGAATTCATTCAATTTATATATTTACCTGTTTTTCATCAGTGGTAATAAGATAATATAGTTATTTTTATAGAATCAACAAAATTAAAGGTACTTTAGAGGAAGAAAATTTAAAATACCGGCATTTAAGCCCTGTCAGACTATTTTAATCAGAATTAAACCTAAATGATATTAAAGCCCATTAAATTTTACATCGATATAGCGAGTTTAATCAAAATGCATGGTATAAAGTGGCTCTTCTGGTAAGCTCATGAAAAAGGTTTTATAACGTCTCGGGCGTATATTTGTCTTAAATGTGAAATTTCAGTTTCATAGGACTTACCGTTTCCGCCCGGGAGTTACCCCACACAGACCTTTTTGCGGGACTTGGTTCTATGGACCCAGGGGACCCTAAAACGTGTATTTCCGTTGAAAACTGAAATTCGAAAATTTACACAATCGCAATACTTTCCCTTACTATATATTTTATACATAGGTAAGTGAAAGTAAAAATGAGTTATTCAGATTAATTTTAACCTTAATAAAAATAAAATAATAATATGTTTATTGTGAGGAAATTTTGACTCTTGATACGAAGGTAATTTCAATAAAAGGGTGTGCTCATTTGTATCTTTGATATTATAATAGAAAAAAATCATTACTTTTATAGTATTATAACATTGGTTTATTTATTTTGCATATTAGATTAAGAAGTAAGGTAAAATGCCACTATTACAAATTCACAGAACATATTTAAATAGATTAATCTGTACATGTACGGTTTTAAAAATCAGGATTTAACTTATAATTACATGGGTTTTTCTAGTATTCAATTATGATTTTTAAGTTGATCCTTGAGTCAGCTTCAAACTTTGGTTGTAATAAACAATATCGTGTATTATATTTATTTTATAATACTCTTATACAATTTTACATATAAAATATCATAGAATACCATTTTTTTTTGTTTAGTTGGCTACATTGCATAATTAAATTGGAAAGTAATGAGGAGGATCTTGAAGGCAGTATCAAAAGCTTTAATAATTTTAAATAGTGATTAATATTTGGACAATAACAACAGATCTTGTAGAACAATCATAGTATGTAATACTAAACAAAATGTCTGAAATATTGTAGAAATTAATGACTAAAAAAACACATTTTTTTTTTAAATTTCTCTTTGTATTATAACTGTATTTACAACTTGTTCTGTATGTTTTTGTTTTTCATCCTTCTGACTAAGGTCTACAATACATAGGATAGAAGTTGGCACACTTAAAAGAAATAATGTACATTTTGGGTTTCTTTTACAGCACACGAATTAATGTACTTTAATTAATATTTTTTATGCTCCAGATTCAAACGAAGATGGTCTTTTGATAATAATTGAAAATCCTATTATTCTTGATGAGCTGTCAGGGTATTTAATGACTTATAATAAGCAGATCATAATATCCGCTGGCAAAGTTGGTACTGAAAACTTCATTTTACCTCTTTTAAAGCCAGCCTTCTTACTCCAATTTGTTAGGTGATAGTTTATTACAATTTTAAACAAAACTATTTAATTTGGTGTAAAATATTTTTATCTTAAGAAGTAACAAAGAAAACTGACTGAAAGAGGTTTTTACAGTTTATCACCACTCAGAAATTTGACTCTGCAATATGATGAAAAATTGGCTAAAATATATGATGAACAACAGTTGTTGAAATGCTTCAAAAATGCAGATAAACTAGGAACAAAATGCAATTCTTCTATTACTAAAGTAAGCATATTTTATTATGAATTTTATATAATTTAAATTGATTTATATGTTGGCACATGTTATATTCTTACATTAATGTTATTGTTATAAATAAATTATCAATTTTGAAATCTTAGTTATATTGCTTAAATTAATTTTGAAGAAGATAACTTAAAAATAATCTTTAGGCAGACATTTTCAGAGAAACCGTCATTAAAATAATCATTGAAAAAGAAAAGAATTATTATTTTTTTTCATTTTTAGTCCTGCATTATTCCAATTTATTTTAATTTTTTTTACGTACAATATTTATGAATATTTTGAAATTCTGCGTGATTTTACAAGCATTTGAAGACTTGAGGATAATACTAAGAATTAAAATTGTTTTTCTAATAGGCATCCAGTTAAAACCTGATGATTGGAAGCTGGTTGATTCTAAATAAATTAACAATTCTTTGCTAAGTTTATAGTTTAATTTCAAACATCATTACCCTTATATGTTTAGAGAAAGTATTGGGTTGTAAAATAAGTTTGTACCATTTTCCAATATTTCAATTTAATCCTCGATGTGTTTATAAAATCATGTTTACTTAGTCAATAATATTTACATATTAAAAAAAAAGGTTTAGTTAAGGTGCTTTTATGCATAAGTTTCAACCATAAGTGGTATTTCACTTGCACAAAATGGAAGATAAAAAAATTAATCTTTGTCATTTAATGATTTGTTTATTTCTGGAAAGGGAAATTCACTGCACAGACAGTTAACTAAGTTTTCATCGTGTATGGCGATGATGCCTTAGGAGAAAGCACCGTCTGTAAGTGGTTTACTTAGTTCGGAACCAGAAAGTTTGACTTGGAAGGCGTAAAGTGCTCATGTCATCCTTTGACTGTTGATGATGATCAAATTACAAATAATACTTGAAATATTACAACATGTAATAGATCAAAATGGGCCATATATTATTAATTAAAAACATTTACAAGAATCTGTTGTTTTTATTGAAATTACCTGCAAAAAACACTATGGACTTGTTTTACGAACCAATATTTACTATATGAAAATGTTTGGACTTTTTAAAACTTTGAGAATATCTAAAATCATGAAATAAACTACAGTTTCTTACTAAGTGCACTTTTTGTTATGATGAACTTCTAATTCCAAAGCGATAAACTGTTAATCATTCAAACAGTGCTTTTATAAACTTTTTTTTATTTTTTATTTATTTTTTGGAATTTACAACTGTATAATGTAATACATCAAGTAAATTGGAATGAAATGTAAAAAGCCTTGAAACATGTAGAGAATGGAAAGCACTCTATAAATGTTCTAAACTAGAAGGTCTCGGGGCCATCTCCTTTTCAGATGCCTCGGAGGATTGTCAGTAATTGAAGAGGAAGAAAGGATTGAAACTAGAGGATTAGGGTGGGAATGGAGTTTGCCATGAAAGGAATGGTATCTAGATCAGGCCAAATCAGCAAAATACGGAACATTAAGGTCTTTATGGATTAGTGTATTCGTGACAAAGTAAGGAGAATTTTATGATTTTATGAAGGATTTTGGATTGTAGAGATTGGATACAGGAAGAATTCAATGGTTTAGTAGAGCACCAAAGCTCTACTCCATAAGTCAATATCGGCCTTATGATAGTCATGTAGATGAGTATTTATTGTTAAGTGGAAGATTAGAACGTTTGTCTAGTAAGTGTTGAAGTAGTCGAAAACGTCAAGCAGTTTCTTATCGTTTCAGTCTTGTATTAGGATTCCAAGTGAGACGTTTGTCAAGGTGCAGTCCTAGATATCGGATCTGTTCAACCAGGACAAGAGGAGTATTATTGAAGGAGACAGTAGGGCAGAATGTCATAGGTTTACGACGAAGGGTAAAGGTAATTTGGTTGGATTTGTTGGCTTTTATTTTAATTCTTCAGTTCTGACACCATACTTCGAGGTCTCTGATGTAGGATTGGAGAGTTCGAGAGGCAATAGTTGGATCAGTATTGACTGATAACACACAAGTGTCATCAGCGTAGGTAGAAAGGAAAGTGTTAGGATGGGATGGGATATAAGCTGTATAAACTGTGCAAAGAATAGGTCCTAGGACACTGCCTTGAGGAATACCAGCAAACTGACTAAAAATGGATGAATAGGAATTATTATGATTTACTTTGAAGGATCTGCCAGTGAGGTAGGACTTGATGATAAGGAAGTATGTAGGAGGAAGGAAATTGCGGAGTTTGTAAAGCAATTCCGGGTGCTTTTATAAACATAAATGATATAACTGCTCTAATTGCATACACATGAAGCAAGCACAGGTCACTAGTCTTAAATATAATAAAAATAGTAATTTATGGTCGTATATATCCATGCATACATTTTTTATTTCAGGCCTTAAATATAAAAGAGAAAGATTGGACTATAGACTTATTGCAATATGGTCTAATGCTTTATGGACAGAGTGTTCGAATCGCCGCTAATAAAAAAATGCAATCAGCAAAGTGGCAGCCAAGGTTGGTGTTCAAAACTGAACTCTATGTCTCAAAAAGAATGGCACCAAATCCTTAGAGGTAATTCAAAATTGGATGACCATAAGGTTGGATCAAGTATTAAAAAAATAAAGTTTAATATGGATGTTGATGGTAAATTTGTGATTAATTTGCTGGATCGTGGTTCAATTCGATTGGTAAGCATAAAACATCACTAATATATTTTTATATATCAAAAAATGTATAACTTTGTGTTATAATATCTTAGTACATTGTATTTATCTTATTTTATTAATTCAAAATTAAACACCACATTCTATCTTCTTATTAATCTTTAATATACAGTGCCAGTCAAACGTTTGAGACCAAATATTGTTTACATCAATTAATCTGTTTGAATTTTTTCGAGGTACTTTGTCACTCGATTTTTTATCTATGTCTACCATGTGGGTTGCACTACGCACTTCAACTGCAAATTCATTCTTGTAAACCGTTCTTTAATGAAAAATCCCTGTGCACTGAACTTCTTACTACTTTGGCAGTCGAGAAATCAATAAATCAAACTAAGAATAAACCATTCCAACTTTTACTTCCCCACCCATAGAACTAAATCTTTTGATCACTTCTTTTATATCCGTTCTGCAACCCTCTGGAATTCCTTACCTACTCATATTCGCCATGCTTCTTCCTTTCTCTCATTCAAATCTCACTTTTTCAACATCTTTTGGCATCCCAAATAGACGCACAAACATTAAATGTGAATCTGCAACTGACTTATTTTATTTTAATAAAAAAATTTATTTATTTATTATTTTTTTTCTTGAGTGTTTATTATCCATACTTTTTGTACATGAATGTACATAAGTCTAGGTAGTGTTAATTTTTCTTTTTCTTTTTTGCACATTTGTAAATAAAAATTAATTTTATTGTTTTCTTGACCAGACATAAATATTAATATCTACAGTTCATTTTTGTTATTCTTAAGGAACATAGTCCCAGAATAAAGTTTTATTATTATCATTAAATATGTATAAATACTGTATAAAATCAGCCAATAATTAATAAAATGAAGAATTATAAAGATTGATGATAAAAATTATAAATTACACATCATATGGGTTTTTTTTTTTTTTTATTTAAAATATAATTATTTATAAAAAGGATAAGGGCCTTGGAAGATCAAAAAGAATATACAATATTTATGACTGTAATATTAAATGGTTTTGTAATTAATATTTATTTATTCTTTAGGTGGGCAAATCGAAGGATTAAAAATTCGAATAGTTGATAACTACAATTTTCCAACTTCCAACCGTAAGAAGCAGGCCCAGTGTGTAGGAACCATTCCGATCACATCCACTTCCACTGCACTTCCAACCACTACAAAGTTTCAGTTGGAAACATCTCTTATTCCTTTTGAAGGTTTTTTTAATATCGATTTACGTGATTATGAAATGATTGGTATTCTATCCGGAATTATCTTTGGCATCGTGTTTTTACTAAGTCTATTTGTTTATTTTATTTATGCTACTGTAAGAGTAAAATCGGGACGTAGTGATAGTTCTTCAATAGGTTCAGTAAATACCAGAATTAGTGATTAGCGATTGATATATATATATATATATATATACATATAAATATTTTGTTTTGCCATCTTTAAAAAATATTTTTTATTGTTGATAGTACCTGACATGTTAATACATATGTTAAATTTACCATATACATACTTTTTATATCACATAGAGCAAACAATTATTTGCACATTACTTAATAATAACTATATATATTAATGAAGTGAGAATGGTTGACTGTGTGAGTAAGTGAGAGAAGTTAGTTGAGGGTGTGGTCAAAACAACACACAATTAAGAAAACTTAATAGACTGGTGCCTACGTTTCTACCTAAATTATAGGTCTTCCTCAGGGCATTTGAAGGAGAGCATCAGAGCGTTTTGGTTCTGACGCTCTCCTTCAAATCTCCTGAAGAAGACTTATAATTTAGGTCGAAACGTCGGCACCAGTCTATTAAGTTTTTCTTAATTGTATGTTGTTTTGACTGCACCCTGAACTAACTTCTCTCACATATATATTAATGTATAATATAATACATTTAATTATAACAAAAGAAACGTTAATTTCCAAAAGGTACTAAAGGACATTTTTTACGAAATAGATTTTTTTACACATTTGTATTCTCAACATTTAGTTGTATCTAAATCTTCTATTTGATTTTATCTAATGAACACTCAAGTCCTTTAAAAACAAGATTTAGAAATGCAATTATTTTCTGAAGGTACTATATTACACATTTAATTTCAGACAAATCAGACTAAAAAAAATTCATTTCATAACTTAATAAATAAATTTTAATGCAAAAAGAATCAAATCAGTTGGTTCAATAATATAGTAATGAGAAATTTTCGCGCTTTCTATAAAATTACCTAAAATTGATATAGTACCTTTTGGAAATCAACGTTTGAATTATAAATGTATTTTTTTTGTAACCGAGAGTTTAATAACGGATATAATTTTACTAGAATCGCATATTTTGTTACATGAATTTATAAATTCATGAACTTTTGACAATGCATCAAGAGTACTTTTCTTAATGTTATTTTATTTATTTTTTCTGCCTTTAAGATATTGTTTAGTCTCAACTGTTTTAGGATATGTATAATAATTTGTTTATTTTATAATCATCAGTTTTATATCTAATCTAAAAAACTTTTAAGGATCCCAGAAAAAAAGTAGAACTTTTGTAATTGAGAAATCCAATTTTTTTAATTTGTTGTATGTAAAATTTCTTATTTAGAAAAGTTTAAATATTAAAGGTTTATTAATTTATTAATTTGAGTGAATAAATCTATTGCTAGGTTCTTTTTAAATAAAATGATTCATTTTCACTCATTACTCTTTTATTTCCTTATCTGTCTCCCTACATTTTGACCTTTGCCATTTTCAAGGGTTCTGTCAACATCATTTATTTTAAAATAAAAATATAATCAACATTAGTTTTCACATTGCTATAAAACATTTTACATATCTTTAATCATTCCTTTATATTGCACATGTATAAAATATATTTTGTCACATTTTAAAAATATCTATTATTGTTTATTTATTAAACGTCCCTTTATGCTGCTGAGGCTAATCGGACGATGCTACAGCGAGAGTCCTAAATCTTGCCTATCCAGGTTTATTTAGGATAGGGATCTTTAACGAGTACCTCACATCGCACAGGCTCGGGACCACCTTTTAACGTCCCCTCCGAATTAAAACTATCTATCACAGGCTGAACTGACCTTGTCAGCTTCTTACTGTCTACTCGATTAAAGTAATGTATCCTTTCACTTTTAACATTTCATATTAAATAAAATATTTTTCTTTGTCATTACTTAAAATGTAATAATTTCAAGAATATACCAAATAACAATTAAATTAATATTTTTTATATACATTGTTTCATTCTCTCCTTTTCTAATTAAATAGTTCCAAAATTGTTTCACAGCCAAATATTTTCTTTTAATTTTTTTTAAAAAACAGATATAGATATATAAATACATACATACATTCACATGTATATAAATACATACATATTTAATTGATTAATTATAGGAGGAGGAAATGAAACAATGTATATAAAAAAAAATCTGGTGCACGCAACACACGACTTTCACTTACCTAGACTGTTAAAATCTATTTAAGAATTTTTAAATACATTCAGAGATGAAAATAAATTGTTAAAGAATTAATTAAATTGAATTTCAATAGAAACATGTGTTTTATTAAATAATCTATTATATTATTATCTACTAGAATTGGTTAGTTTCATCGCCTTTTTATCAGTCCTCATTAACTTTTACAATTCCGCGTATTAGATAATATTGTATCTAAAATCTTTAGCTATCCAACGGTATATTATACATCTATACTACTATTCTTCTGTTCAAAAACACAAAAATTGCATTAAAAAAATGTTATTTCAGTTTTCTCCTTTAGTTAGATATTGAATTCGTTCAACTTATATATTTATATGTTTTTCATCGGTGGTAACAAGATAATATATTTATTTTTACAAAATTAAAGGTACTTTACAGGAAAAAAAAATGTAAAATATCGGCATTTTTTTGAAATATACAAAATTAAAGGTACTTTAGAGGAAGAAAATCAGACTGTTTCAATCAGAATGAAACCTACATGATAATAAAGCCCATTAAATTTTACATTGATATAGGGAGTTTAATCAAAATCGTTAGAGCCGTTTTTGAGAAAATCGTTAAAATGTGCTAAATATATAGTATAAAATAGATCTTCCGGTCAGCTGATTTTTATGAAAAAGAACATCTCAGGCGTATAGTTGTCTTAAATATGAAATTTCAGTTTTATAGGACTTTTTGTTTTTGCCCAGAAGTTACCACACACACACAAGCTTTTTGTGGGACTTGGTCATTTGGACTCAGGAGACCCTAAAACTTGTATTTCACAATCACAATACTTTCCCTTACTATATATTTGATATATAGGTAAGTGAAAGTAAGAAAAAATTAATTTAATTGTTATTTGGTATATTTTTGAAATTATTACATTCTAAGTAATGATAAACAAAAATATTTTATTTAATATGAAATGCTAAAAGTGAAAGGATACATTACTTTAATCCAGTAGACAGTAACAAGCTGACAAGGCTGGTTCAGCCTGTGATAGATAGTTTTAATTCGGAGGGGACGTTAAAAGGTGGTCCCGAGCCTGTGCGATGTCAGGTACTCGTTAAAGATCTCTATCCTAATTAAACCTGGATAGGCAAAATTTAGGACTCTCGCTATAGCATCGTCCGATTAGCCACAGCAGCATAAAGGGACGTTAAATAAATAAACAATAATAGATATTTTTAAAATGTGAAAAAATATATGTTATACATGTGCAATATAAAGGAATGATTAAATGTATATAAAATGTTTTATAACAATGTGAAAACTAATGTTGATTATATTTTTATTTTAAAATAAATGATGTTGATAGAACCCTTGAAAATGGCAAAGGCCGAAACGTAGGGAGAAAGAAAAAGTAATAAAAAGGTGTGTTGAGTGAAAATGGATCATTTTATTTAAAAAGAACCTATTAAAGCAATTAAAATTTATATTGAAATGTAAATATTCAGTTATCATGTAAATTATTTAATATATTAGAATTGTTTTATTTTATATGTAAGTAATATCAATTAAAACTATTGTTAAAAAGTGAAATAAATGTTTAAAAAAACAAGTTGGTGACTTACGGTGGTTCTAAAGTTAATGTTAACAAAAGATTATTTTAGATTTTAGAACTAGAAAAAAATAAAAAAGTATTTATTAATTTGAGAAAGAAATGGCAAGAATTTCTGGAGTAGTATTTACCAAATTAATTTAAGGCTTTCTTGATGTGAGACATATGGGACAAAAGCTAAGTAATTATTTAAGACGTTAGAATTGTATTAACTCTTTGTTATATATTTATTTATTTTAATTTTATTTTTTTATACATATAAACTATTAATTTTGTTGTTTTACTTTTAAATGTAATTATTCAATTTACAAATAATTAAATTTGTTTTTCAACAATTTCAATTTGTTAAATTAAATTAAGTATTTAAAGCCAAACATATTATATAAAACAAGCTTGCTGGTTAAATAACTTTTTAAAATTTAATAAAAGGATTTTTCTTATTTTTAAAAAGAAATTTTTAAGTTACTGATGTATTAAAAAAAATATATTTTAATCCTGAGAAAATAAAAGTAAAGCCTTGGAAAATTTTTACATAATAAATAAATAATTTGAACTTTGTAATTGAAGTATCTTATTGAATAAAAAATAACTATTTCTGCTCTTTATGTATACATGTTGCATACAAGGACCACAAAGTTTGTTAATGTCTTTTATGAAACAAACACACCCTTTCTAAGAGCGTTCTGTGATATCTAGATATCTATGGATGTCAGTTTTATTGCTCTACTATGTGTTACTATTTTTTAGTGGATTCGTCAAGCATAAAGCATAACCCTTCTAATCGTCGCAAGTATTTCCTTGCGTCATTCCTTTACCAAATTATCCAATCCCGCCGTCCATCATATATTTTTGACCTCCTACAGTTCAAATCCTCTGTCCATTCCCGTTCTACACACTCCAGGCCTTCGGATTTATACAGTACGGCCCACAGAACTGCACATTTCGACAGATCCTTTCTCATTCGATCCTCCATCCTGTGGAATTCTATCCCTTCTTCCATCCGTCACTCCAATTCTTTTTCTACCTTCAAATCCCGCATATTTGATCACTTATTGCACATCCAGGCTCAATAGAATTCTAAATAAGCTTTTTATTTATTTATTTTTTTATATATATATATTTTTTTCTCATCTCATTTAAATATGTCTATTTTATACCATTAATTATTAACTTGTTTATATTTAATTAATTTACTCTAAGACTCTAAAGCCCTTTTCTTGTACATTTTGTATATTTTGTTCTAAAGGGACATGTCCCAGAATAATAAAGAACTTATTTATTATTATTTATTATTAAAAGTGTAAACAATATTGATCTATTGGAGAAAAAAAAATCTATAGATAACATAGATCTAAAATTAAATTTAAATTTATTTAAAAAACAAAACAAATTTAGTAGAATTATCCCTAGTATTTTGAAAATTCTATTAAATAACTAACAATAGGAGGTAAGTTAATTTATATTCTGTTTGTGTTATTTCTTATCTGGTCAAACATATTGATAGCCTGCTCTAATACATTCATGATCTCCTTGACATCCTTCCCCAAATGACATTCTAGTTTTTGTTTACTAAAGAAAAAATAAATAGAGAGAAATAAACAGGATAAAGACTTTATTTAACAAACGAATTCAATCTAGGAGATATTTTACAGTAAATTATAAAAATTATTTTGTAAAAAAAGTTGTGTCGATTAAAATGAACTGTACATATGTTCTAAATAAGAATATGGCATTAAAGTGCAAACAGTAAAAATCCTTACTACTTACTATAAAAACTAGAGAAAATAAGGCACTAAAATATGGTGCACCTTGTACCATAAAGTTCGATTTCTTCACACTGTTTGCCTAGCCTTAAAATATTATCTGAAAAATTGGACTGTTCCAAGTTACTCACTGCAGGTGCTGTACAGTTTGACAAGTCCTCATTCGACAGAAATCCCGCGATCACACAGAGACAATCATAGCCGAGCACAATGTCTTTACCTCTCCAAGTCACAGAAATCTCGAGGCTTGTAAACTTTTCTAAAAGTTCCGATCTTTCCAAGCACGATCGCACATTACACATAATCACGTCATGATAAATGGGGTATTTTGTGGACACTTCTTCTTCTATCGGCTTGTCGGAATAGGGCTTTATATTCCGAGGTCTTTTGATGATGTAATCATAAATAGAAAAGTCGTTGTTGATCTTGTCCCTCATCATCTGTTCTATTTCTCTAGCGCATCCGTCCCGATAGCAGGCGAGCTCTTCGTAGTTGACGCATTTGCTGTACGGTTCCAGATCCATCACAGATCGGTAGTCCTTCCTGAAGTGCTTGAGGAGGGTGAACTTGACCAGTAACTTGGCCACCGGAAGTTGGATGGACTTGATGGCGGAGCAAGATCGGGTGAAGTAGCACAAGAGGTACCTGTCGACGTCCCTCTTGCTGAGGATGGCCCCGTGGTCCAAGAGCTCCCTTATCACTTCCAGTTTGGGGTAGTCGTTTAGGGCGAGGCTGAGGGCTGTGTCTCCGTTCTCGTCAGCGGCGTTCACATCGGCGCCGTGAGCGAGGAGTTCGCGAACGACGGCGGGAGACTCTTTGGTGACGGAATAGTATAGCGGAGTGCAGAGATACACATCCCTGGCGTTGACTTCCGCCCCGTGGGAGAGGAGCTCCCTGACGACTTCCGCACTGCGAGCCCTGTGGAGGAAGGTGGTCTTGTTGAAGCCGAACCTGGCGTTGGGGTCCGCGCCTATCGCCAGCAGCTCTTTCACTTTCTCCAGGTTTCCCCGATCCACGGCCACTTCCAACTCCTCCTGGATGTTGCCTATGATGTTCTTCAGGTATCTTATCAATTTCAAAATGGGGTTCTTTCGCAAGCTTTTGTAATAGGCAGCCGTGCCTTTTCCCTTGTTCATATTAAAATTCACTTCCTGTGTATTTATGATAACTTCCACTATGGCGAATAAAGTCACCGCCCCTTCTAGACGACATGCAAGAACTCGAACCTACTCGAACACTCGCAATATGGCACTCCCGAAAACTGAAGCCGATCGACGCGAAGACACTCGTACTAGAAGAGCTGCGAGAAGCGAAGTGACTGGTAGTGCCGGAGGAGGGAGGTGGAGGTGCCAGTCCACTTTCGCTGATACTTTCCCATACACAACTCTCCCCGCTGGTTGAGTAACCCCGCTAAGATATTACATTATGTTATATTTTTAGCCTAAAACTCTTGACATTTTGAAAATTAAAAAAAAAATCTTGTGCAGGCAACACACGACTTTCACTAACCTCTGTTGTTAAAACCAATTAATGAATTTTCAAATACATTTAGAAATAAAAATGAGTGAAACTAACTAAGAATTAATTAAATTGAATTTATACAGAAACATGTGTATTATGAAAATTGTTATCTAGAATAATCAGTTAGTTTTAGCGGTTTTTAATCACTTTTTATTAAGTTTTACTAGCTTGTGTACAAGATAATATTTTTTCTTAAATCTTAAGCTTTCCAACGGTATGTCATATATGTATAATACTGTTCTTATTTTCAAAAACACAAAAATTTCATTAAAAAATATTTTGCTCTTCTATCCTTTTTGTTGGTCATCAAATTCGCCTAATTTGTATATTTAGCCGTCTATCATCAATATCATTAAGATGATATGGTTAATCTTTTGGAATGTACAAAACTAAAGGTAGTTTAGAGGAAGAAAATTTAAAATATCGGCATTTAAGCCCTGTCAGACTATTTTAATCAGAATGAAACCTACATGATGTAAACCCCATTAAATTTTACATGGATTTAGCCAGTTTGATCAAAATAGTCGGAACCGTTTTCGAGAAAATCGTAAAAAGGTGCAAAATGCATGGTATAAAGTGGCACTTCCGGTCAGACGATTTTTGTGAAAAAGTTGCTGTATCGTTGTCTTAAATATGGAATTTTAGTGTTGTACGTCTTCTCGTTTTCGCTCTAGACTTATCACAGACGGACACAAACGCAGACTTTTTTTCGGGACTTGGTTATTTACAATCACGGAACCTTAAAACGTTTATTTCCGGTGAAAATTGGAATTATAAAATTTTCAAGATTGCAATACTTTCCCTAATATTGTATATTTCATATATAGGTAGTTGAAAGTAAAAATCGAATGCAATTTAACGTGGAATCCATGGAATCTTCCATCTTACATGGATACAAAGCCTACTGTACTTTTAAATTATGACTTTAATATATTAGCTACAATTTTAAAATATTTGATATTACTGGTCAGATTTAGATGATTTTGTTTTGAATTTGTAGAATATTTGATTATCTTTCAAATAGGGCTATTTCCCATTTTACTTAAGTGTAGTTTTCAAGTTATTCAAAAAAGAATTTTAATTTTTTTTCCGACTACTTGGAGGAAGAATTTCAGAAACTAAGGGAACTCTGCATTAAAATGTCAGCTTCATATGCATTGACAAGTTGGAGACACTGCGATGAAAGCGTGAGTAAATAATTACGTGATTTTATAAATGTACATTGACAATCTCATAACTTAATTAAAGTTACAATCATAAATTTAAAAATCTTGATATGATTTCGTATTTTACTATATATAGTAAGGGAAAATATTGAGATCGTGAAAATTTTCGAATTCCAGTTTTCAACGGAAATACATATTTTAGGGTTCTCTGACTCCAAATGACCAAGTCTCGCAAAATATCTGTGTGTATGTGTGTGGTGCGTTAGCTCTAAAACGAGATGTCATAAGAAACTATATTTGACATTTAAAACAACTATACGCCCGAGATGTTACAGTAACTTTTTTATCAAAATCAGCTGACCGGAAGATCTACTTTATACCATGCATTTTGCACCTTTTTATGATTTTCTCAAAAACTGCTCCAACGATTTTGATTAAGCTCGCTGTATTGATGTAAAATTTAATCGGCTTTAATTTCATGTAGGTTTCATTCTGATTGAAATAGTCAGACAGTGCTTAAATTGCGATATTTTAAATTTTAACTTTTAAAGTACCTTTAATTCTGTAGATTTAAAAAAAAAATGGCACAACACCTTGTTAGCATTGATAAAAAACAGCTAAATATGCATTTTGAGGGAATTCGATAAACAACTAAAGGAGAAAAGTGGAAAGATATTTTTTTATGGAATGTTTGTGTTTTTGAACACAAGAATAGTAATATAGACGTATAATATACCGTTGGATATCTAAAGATTTTAGAAAAAATATTATCTCATACATGGAATTGTAAAGGCTAATGGAGAGTTATGAAAAGCCGATAAATCTAACAGATTGTTGTAGATAAAAATATAATAGAAGATTCTTTAATAAAATACATTTTTCTATTGTTTATTTGTTTAACGTCACTTTACGCCACTGAGGTTAATCGGACGACCAGACATCGCACAGGCTCGGGACCACCTTCTATCGTTCCCTCCGAAGGACGGCATAACTAAGGATTTTTCACTCCCATTAAAAAATCCAAAGGCCACCTGCGGGTTTGAACCCGTGACCTTTGGTATAGGAGGCTGTTATGCTAGCCACTACGCTATGGGTGACCCAAACATGTTTCTATCGAAATTCAATTTAATTATTTCTTTAACAATTAATTTTTTTTTCATTACTAAATGTATTTAAAAATTCTTAAATTGATTTTAACAACTGAGTAAGTGAAAGCCGTGTGTTGTCCGCACCAGATTATTCAAATAGTTGTTGTTTAATGACTTAACGCCACCTTTACGTTATCAAGGGGGAGTCTTAAATTTTCACAGGTTTTATTAGGATAGGGATCTATAACGAGTACCTGATATGACACATGTTTGGGACCACCATTTTACGTTCACCCTCTGAAGGGAAGCTTGACCAAGGTTTTTTCCTCCCTTTAAAGAATGCCAGGGCCATCTTGCGGGTTTGAACCCGTGACCATGGGCTTAGAAGGCTGTTATACTATGCTTAGTCACTACACCAAGAGTGACCTCTTTTTAAAATGATTTTAATCTACCAAAAAACATTTAGCTATTAGAAAACAGAAAACTCATTTCTGAAACAGTTTATTTTTTTTAGGTGAAAAGTTCACTCAAAAATGGAATTAATTTACATTTACTTTGCAAACGAGATGTGACGATATACAACGATTATTCTAAGAAGCTAAAACGTATTCAGTAATTAGGTGTATAACTCCCACTTCTGGAGTGTTGTAATAATAAATTTATTCGTTGTACATAAAAAATAGTTGAAAGATAAACTGTAAAATATTATGTAATATAGGTATTATATTATGTAATATAGGTATTATATTATGTAATATAGGTATTATATTTACTCATACCATCAACCCATACGACTATATGCAAATTTAAATCAACAAAAAATAAAACTATTCGCAAGGAAGCAGGTTTACTGCTAGTACTATTAATACGTTTCGGCCTTTACGATTGGCCCTTTTCAAATATCAAATATTATTTTTACTTTCACTTACTTATATATTCGTAAAAATTTTCGAATTCCAGTTTTCAACGGAAATGCACGTTTTAGGGTATCCTGCGTCCAAATGACCAAGTCCCGAAAAAGTTCTCTGTGTGTGGTAACTCCCGGGCGGAAACGAAAAGTCCTATAAAATTGAAATTTCATATTTAAGACAACTATAGGCCTGAGATTTTACAGAATCTTTTTCATCAAAATCAGCTCACCGGAAGATCTACTTTATTCCATGCATTTTGCACCTTTTTTCGATTTTTTCAAAAACGGCTATAACGATTTTGATTAAACTCGCTATATCGATGTAAAATTTATTGGGCTTTAATATCATGTAGGTTTCATTCTGATTGAAATAGTATGACTGGGTTTAAATGCCGATATTTAAAATTTCTTCATCTAAACTACCTTTAATTCTGAAGATTCTATAAAAATAACCATATTATCTTGTTACCATTGATAATTAACAGTTGAACGAATGTTATCAACAACTAAAGGAGAAAACTGAAATATTTTTTAAATGCAATTTTTTTTTATTTTAAACATAAAAACAGTAATATAGACGTATAATATACCGTTGGAAAGAGAAAGATTTTAGGAAAAATATTAGCTTATACACAAGCTTGTAAAAGTTAATAAACAGATAAAACTAAGTGATATACATTTTAGATAATAATATAATAGAGTTTTTAATAAAACACATGTTTTGGTATTAATTCAATTTAATTTATTCTTTGGGGGATCACTTGTAGCTGGGTGGCTAGCGTAGCAGCCTCCCATGCTAAAGGTCACGGGTTCAAACCCGCAGGTGGTCCTAGGATTTTTTAATGGGAGTAAAAAATCCTTAGTTACGCCGTCCTTCGGAGGGGACGTTAAAAGGTGTACCCGAGCTTGTGCGATGTCAGGTACTCGTTAAAGATCCTTATCGTAATAAAACCTGGATAGGCAAAATTTAGGACTCCCACTGTAGCATTGTCCGATTAGCCATAGTAGCATAAAATGACGTTAAACAAATAAACAAACAAACAATTAATTCTTTAATGGTTTCACTCATTTTTATCTCTAACTGTATTTGAAAATTCTTTAATCGATTTTAAAAACGGAGGTAAGTGAAAGTCGTGTGTTGCCCGCACCAGATTTTTAATATATCATTTAAAAGTTTATCATTACAGTATATTAACGTAGAATAACATACTTTTTTTTTCATTTTACTTTAACTTACCTATACATGAAATATGTGGTAAGGAAAAAATGTTGCGATCTTGAAAATATTTTAATTCTAGTTTTAAA
Organism: Piezodorus guildinii; assembly: GCA_023052935.1. Lineage (NCBI taxonomy): Eukaryota > Metazoa > Arthropoda > Insecta > Hemiptera > Pentatomidae > Piezodorus > Piezodorus guildinii. Next base: position 744,237 of record CM041293.1, on the reverse strand, counting down.
CAGAAATACACGTTTTACGGTCCCCTGTGTCTCAATGACTAAGTCCAGCAAAAAGGGCTGTAAGTGTGTGTGTATCTCATAAATGTTTAGTCATGCCTTAGAAGCAGATACTAAATCTTTATAAGTGGCACAAAAAAGTTAATAAGGGTTCGATTCTCAACGGTTATGGAGGGAAAACAAAATTTGAGTTGGTTTTTTTGTTATCCTTATAATCCAAGAGCTGGGACCGAAAGATGCGTATCATAAGAAGAAAATTTTCAATGTGATTTTCACATTTTAGCCAACTTGTACAACATTTTTTGTCTGCCACCTCAAAAAAAAAAAAAAAAAAATGACGGCCATTCAAAACGGTCTAAATCTAGGAATTGACCTCATTTTAAAATAATAAAGGTAAATATTACGGAAACCAAGTATTACACGAAAATACTGATTATAATATAAATTAATGGACATTGAATAAGCTTTAATTTCAGACCTGATAGACGTTTTTAGATCTTATAGGTACCAAGATATCTTTGTCCATGTAATACATTATGTTCCAACTACGAAAATTGATCTAATTTTCACGTTATGAAGGTAAATATTACAGAAACCAAGCATTATAAGAAAATACTTATTATAATATAAATTAATGGACATTGAATAAGCTTTAATTTCAGACCTGATAGACGTCTGTAGGTCTTATAGGTACCGAGATATCTTTCTTTGTCCATATAAAACATTGTTTTCTAACTACGTAAATTCATCTAATTTTAACTATATAAAAGTAAATTTTACAGAAACTAAGCATTTTACGAAAATACTCATAATAACAAAAATTAACAAGCATCTAATAAGCTTTAATATAAGAGGTGATAGATGTCTGTAGGTCTTATAGGTATCGAGATATTTTTCTTTGTCCATATAATACATTGTGTTCTAACTACGAAAATTGATCTAATCTTAACGTTATGAAGGTAAATATTACAAAAACCGAGCATTATACCAAAATACTCATTATAATATACATTAATGGACATTGAATAAGCTTCGATTTGAGAGCTGATGGACGTCTGTAGGTCTTATGGGCATCGAGATATCTTTGTCCATATGGTAATTTGTGTCTTAAGCAGAGGAATTGATCGACTTTAACAGTATCCAGCCCGATATCATAGATACCTCCCATTTTACCAAAATACTCATAATAATAAAAATCAATTAGCATCTAATAAGCTTTAATATAAGAGGTGATAGACATCTGTAGGTCTTATAGGTATCTAGATGTATTTGTCCTAAATATGAAAATTGACCTAATTCTAACATTATGAAGATAAATATCACAGAAATCAGCCACGATACAATAATACTCATTACAATATAAATTAATGGACATTGAATAAGTATTTTCGTATAACGCATGGTTTCTAAAACATTATTAATGTAAATGATCAATAATCAGCCCGATACATAATCTCCATATATCAGGACACCATGTATTACATGGACAAAGATATCTCGGCACCTATATTCAGGACACCATGTATTACATGGACAAAGATATCTCGGCACCTATATTCAGGACACCATGTATTACATGGACAAAGATATCTCGGCACCTATATTCAGGACACCATGTATTACATGGACAAAGATATCTCGGCACCTATATTCAGGACACCATGTATTACATGGACAAAGATATCTCGCACCTATATTCAGGACACCATGTATTACATGGACAAAGATATCTCGGCACCTATATTCAGGACACCATGTATTACATGGACAAAGATATCTCGGCACCTATATTCAGGACACCATGTATTACATGGACAAAGATATCTCGGCACCTATATTCAGGACACCATGTATTACATGGACAAAGATATCTCGGCACCTATATTCAGGACACCATGTATTACATGGACAAAGATATCTCGGCACCTATATTCAGGGCACCATGTATTACATGGACAAAGATATCTCGGCACCTATATTCAGGGCACCATGTATTACATGGACAAAGATATCTCGGCACCTATATTCAGGCACCATGTATTACATGGACAAAGATATCTCGGCACCTATATTCAGGACACCATGTATTACATGGACAAAGATATCTCGGCACCTATATTCAGGACACCATGTATTACATGGACAAAGATATCTCGGCACCTATATTCAGGACACCATGTATTACATGGACAAAGATATCTCGGCACCTATATTCAGGACACCATGTATTACATGGACAAAGATATCTCGGCACCTATATTCAGGACACCATGTATTACATGGACAAAGATATCTCGCACCTATATTCAGGACACCATGTATTACATGGACAAAGATATCTCGGCACCTATATTCGGACACCATGTATTACATGGACAAAGATATCTCGGCACCTATATTCAGGACACCATGTATTACATGGACAAAGATATCTCGGCACCTATATTCAGGACACCATGTATTACATGGACAAAGATATCTCGGCACCTATATTCAGGACACCATGTATTACATGGACAAAGATATCTCGGCACCTATATTCAGGACACCATGTATTACATGGACAAAGATATCTCCGCACCTATATTCAGGACACCATGTATTACATGGACAAAGATATCTCGGCACCTATATTCAGGACACCATGTATTACATGGACAAAGATATCTCGGCACCTATATTCAGGACACCATGTATTAATGGACAAAGATATCTCGGCACCTATATTCAGGGCAACCATGTATTACATGGACAAAGATATCTCGGCACCTATATTCAGGACACCATGTATTACATGGACAAAGATATCTCGGCACCTATATTCAGGACACCATGTATTACATGGACAAAGATATCTCGGCACCTATATTCAGGACACCATGTATTACATGGACAAAGATATCTCCGCACCTATATTCAGGACACCATGTATTACATGGACAAAGATATCTCGGCACCTATATTCAGGACACCATGTATTACATGGACAAAGATATCTCGGCACCTATATTCAGACACCATGTATTACATGGACAAAGATATCTCGGCACCTATATTCAGGAACCATGTATTACATGGACAAAGATATCTCGGCACCTATATTCAGGACACCATGTATTACATGGACAAAGATATCTCGGCACCTATATTCAGGACACCATGTATTACATGGACAAAGATATCTCGGCACCTATATTCAGGACACCATGTATTACATGGACAAAGATATCTCGGCACCTATATTCAGGACACCATGTATTACATGGACAAAGATATCTCGGCACCTATATTCAGGACACCATGTATTACATGGACAAAGATATCTCGGCACTATATTCAGGACACCATGTATTACATGGACAAAGATATCTCGGCACCTATATTCAGGACACCATGAATTACATGGACAAAGATATCTCGGCACCTATATTCAGGACACCATGTATTACATGGACAAAGATATCTCGGCACCTATATTCAGGACACCATGTATTACATGGACAAAGATATCTCGGCACCTATATTCAGGACACCATGTATTACATGGACAAAGATATCTCGGCACCTATATTCAGGACACCATGTATTACATGGACAAAGATATCTCGGCACCTATATTCAGGACACCATGTATTACATGGACAAAGATATCTCGGCACCTATATTCAGGACACCATGTATTACATGGACAAAGATATCTCGGCACCTATATTCAGGACACCATGTATTAAATGGACAAAGATATCTCGGCACCTATATTCAGGGCACCATGTATTACATGGACAAAGATATCTCGGCACCTATATTCAGGACACGATGTATTACATGGACAAAGATATCTCGGCACCTATATTCAGGACACCATGTATTACATGGACAAAGATATCTCGGCACCTATAAGACCTACAGCCGCCTGTCACCACTCATTTTAAAGCTTATTAGATGCTTGTTGATTTTTATTATTATGAGTAGTTTGGTAAAATAGGCAGATTCTATGATATCCGGCTCAACACTTTGAAAGTCGTCAATTCCTCTGTTTAAGACACCAAGTATTATATGGACAAAGATATCTCGGTACCTATAAGACCTACAGACGTCTATCAGGTCTGAAATTAAAGCTTATTCAATGTCCATTAATTTATATTATAATTGAGGTTTTCATCAGAAAAGCTCAAATATCTCTACTTGATGCACACGCACAGAAATATAACGGGTACCAAATGAAAGAACAGGAAATTTCCCAGAAGAACTAAGAAAGGTTTTACCAACTTGCCTCCTCTCCCAACCTAACGAAAATCCTGCTCACGCCCTTGCTTAAAGCCCGTAAACTGCTAAGTATAATTTAATACCCATCGATAATGTTGTACCCACTTACAATACCATTGTAAAAGTTAACGGAAAGTGATGAAAGCCGATAAAACAAACTGATTGTCGTAGATAATAATTTAATAGATTATTTAATTAAACACATGTTTCTATTAAAATCCAATCTAAATAATTCTTTTACAATTTATTTTCGTTTCTAAATTTGTTTAAAAATTCTCAAATTGATATAAATAACGGAGGTAAATGAAAGTCTTGTGTTGCGCGCAGCAGATTTTTTTGCATAACAAATGACCCTTAAGATTTGGTAACAAATCCTGTTTGGTCTAAAAGTTGGTCTAATGTAAAATAAAAAGTTATTTATTTATCAGTCTCTGTAGTTAAATATTCTTTACACGTAGTTAATAATGTAGATAAATTTGCTAAATTCACACAAATAGTAAATACAAGTCAAAACAAACTTTATAATTACATACTTTCTTATTATAGTGCCATAAATAGGTAAAAGGTCCTTTGAATATTTACTTCCTTCATGAAGAATAGATAATCAATGTGATTAACCAACAAAGAAAGATATTTCTCAGAGGGAAAATAATGAAATATACATAACTTAGTAATTAACGACATAATTAGTAATTAACGATATAAAGACGTTGGTTATCACTAATGTTGTATCAGAAAGGTTATAGTGACTGTTACCAACTTATCTCGCGTTATCATTGTTTGTTTATTTATGCTATTTTTGTTAATTTATTTATGTTTATTTATTTATGTCACTTTATGCTACTATGGCTAATCGGACAATGCTACAGTGGGAGTCCTAAATTTTGCCTATCCAGGTTTTATTAGGATAGGGATCTTTAACGAGTACCTGTCATCGCACAGGCTCGGTACCACCTTTTAACGTCCCCTCCGAAGGACGGCGTAACTAAGGATTTTTTACTCCCATTAAAAAATCCTAGGACCACCTGCGGGTTTAAACCCGTGACTTTTAGCATGAGAGGCTGTTACGCTAGCCACCCAGCTACAAGTGATCCCAATCTCGCGTTATATTCTTCCAAAAAGTATTATATATTTTTTTTAATTATTTCCAAAAAGTACTATATCCATGTTTCGTTCCAAAAAGTACTATGTCCATATTACATTGTTTAAAATCATCGGAAAAGTGCAATAATTTGGAAAAATGAGTTGGCAACACACTTAAAAATCAACTTTTGATTTTAATTAAAAAAGGATCATCTAAATTGGTCCAATAATAAATAAATGACAGATTTTTGCGATTCCCGTAAAATTTTCTGAAGTGGATATAGTACCTTTTGGAAATCAACGTCTCGATTAAGACGTTCCAAAAGGTACTAAAGGAAATTCTTTTCGAAATTGATATTTGAAAATTGGTGACAATAGTAAGTAGAATAATACCCGTGGTACCCTTACAATTACATTTAATTTTATTCAGAGAGGCTGAAATGAGGCGTGCTGGCGATTAAAACATATTCTAATTGCAGCTCCTGCTTCTGCCCCCCCCCTCCTTCCACAGCCTCTTCGTGATGACTGTATAAATTGAAGCTGAATGAGAATGTTTGCCCAGGCTGGATCAACACTGGCTATTGTCAATATCAATATCAAGCAGGCATGTCAATATTGTACGCTTTCTTCTTCATCCTAGTGGCCTCAATCAATTCCGCACCTGTCCAAGGCCAAGGGGACACGTCAAAGGTCAGTTTATTAAATTATTTACAACAACGTTTATATATATATACACACAATTGAATACCCCCAAGTCCTTCTTCCTAGGGAACGAGAATAAAATACAAATTATCGGGATACAAGAATATGTCTTTTAACTGGGTGTATGTAGTTTTACTTTCTCTTACCTATAGATGAAATATATAGTAAGGGAAAGTATTGCGAAGTTGAAAATTTTCTCATTTCAGTTTTCGAGGGAAATACACGTTTTAGGGTATCCTGCGTCTAAATGACCAAGTTCCGCAAAATATCTGTGTGTATGTGTGTGGTGCGTCTAGTTCTAAAATGAGATGTCATAAGAAATTAAAATTTGATATATTTTTTTTTTTTTTTTTTTTATATATTTATTTATTGGAATTTACAACTGTATAACAAGTAATACAACAAGTAAATTTGAATGAAACATAAAAAAGGCATGAAACACATGTAGAGAAGCTTCCCAATGGAAGAACTCTAAAAATATTCTAAACTAGAAGGTCCCGGGGCCATCTCCTTTTCAGACGCCTCGGAGGATTGTCAGGAATTGAAGAGGAAGAAAGGATTGAAACGAAAGGATTAGGGTGGGAATGGAGTTTGTCATGGAAGGATTGATACCTCGTACGGGCCAAATTGATATTTAAAACAAATAAACGCCCGAAATGTTACAGTAACTTTTCCATCAAAATTATCTAATTAGAAGAACCACTTTATACCATGCATTTTGCACCTTTCTACGATTTTCTCGAAAACGGTTCCGACGTGTTGATTAAACTCTATATATCGATGTAAAACTTAATGGGTTTTAATATCATGTAGGTTTCATTCTGATTAAAATGATCTGACAGGGCTTAAATGTCGATATTTAAAATTTTCTTCTTCTAAAGTACCATTAATTTTGCAGATTCTATAAAAATAACTATATTATCTTGTTACCATTGATAATTAACAGCTAAATATGCAAGTTGAGCGAATGTTATAAACAACTGAAGGAAAAACTGAAATATTTTTTTAAGGCAATTTTTTGTTTTTGAACATAAGAACAGTAATATACCGTTGGAAACCTAAATATTTGAGAAAAAAATATTATCTAATACACAAGCTTGTAAAAGTTAATAAAGAGGGATGGGATGAAAAGCCGATAAAACTGATTATTTTAGATAATAATATAATTCTTTTTTTAATAAAACACATTGTTCTATAGAAATTCAATTTAATTAATTCTTTAATGGTTTCACTAATTTTTATCTCTAACTGTCTTTGAAAATTCTTTAATCGATATTTAAAACGTAGATAAGTGAAAGCCGTGAGTTGCCCGCACCAGATTTTTTCAAATGTTGAATAGTAGTGATTTTTTTGTTTCTAAAAACATTCCCCCTCCCCCAAAATTCACAAAATCATATCAAAATACACTTGTATATTGCAAGTATAACGGAATACATATAATATTTTACTGATCTTATTGTGCCAGTACTTGCTAATGTTTCTTATAGAAAATTTAATCTTCTACAAGATTGGTTATTATGGATAATATCGCGAGTGAATTAATCAAGGGGTGTGGGGAAAGGGACGTTTCAAAAATACATGTTTTAGTTAAAAAGATGTAGGGAAATAAAAAAATGCCGATAGGAAAAAATCAGTGCTTATTCCGATTCACAAAAAAGGACCGAGGTCGGATTGTAACCACTATCGTGGGATCTCCCTTCTCCCAGTATGCTATAAATTATTCTCCTCAATACTAACTAGTCGAATCACGGAATACGCTGAGGAAATTATCGGAGACTACCAATGTGGTTTTAGGTGGAATCGCTCGACTATTGATCAAATATTTTCCTTACGTCAAATAGTAGAGAAAAAATTGGAACACAACGGTGTTGTTCATCAACTTTATATCGATTTTAAAAAGGCTTATGAACCGATAAACCGTCAGAGCTATATAACATCATGATTGAAAAGAAAGTTAGTAAACCTTGTAGCGATGAGGCCACTGGGGAACTCAGAAGGTTGCTCAGCGTGGAATTGCGGAGCTTGTACCCTGGGAGTATAACTGAGTTGATAGCAGCGCGGAGACTCAAATCTGCGTGTGAAGTTGTTGACCTCAGTGAAGAAAGTATTCCTAAAAAGTTGGTATTAGCTGAACCGACCGGTAGGCCGAAGCATCGATGGTAAGATTGTCTGATCTAGAGGGCTGATCATTGGGCGAGTCTGTGTCAGCATCCAATCTTCGGGCTTGGTAAGCCTTATATTATTACCATATGGTATATTATTTTCTGCAACAATCAGTTAGTTTTTTCTTTTTTTCATCCCTCTCCATAAAATTATACAATTTTGTGTATAAGATAATATTTTTCTAAGCTTACCAACGATATATTATACATCTATATTACTGTTGTTATGTTCAAAAAACAAAAATTACATACCAAAATATATTTGATCTTTTCTCCTTTATTTGAATATAAAAATTTGTATATTTAGCCTTTTCTTATCAATCCTATTAAGAGCATATGGTTATTTGTTTCGAATCTACAAAATTAAAGGTACTTTAAATGAAGAAAATTTAAAATATCGATATTTAAAATTTCTCAGACTATTTCAAACAGATTGAAACCTATGTCATATGAAAGTCCATTAAATTTTACATCGATGTAGCGAGTTTAATCAAAATCATTAGTGCCTTACTGAGAAAATCGTAAAAAGTAGCTATATACATGATATAAAGTGGCTCTTCTGGTTAGCCGATGGTTAAGTTGTCTTAAATATAAAATTTCAGTTTTGTACATCTGCTTGTTTTCGTGATATACTAACCACACACACTGACTTTTTGCGGGACTTGGTCATTTGGAATCGCTTTAATAAAACGCTTTTTTTCCGTTGAAAACTGGAGTTGGAAAATTTTCATAATTGCAATACTTTCCCTTACTATTTATTTCATATAAAGTGGACATCATCTGGTGGTCTTTTTCGATAAGTGAAAGTTAATTTATATAAAGAAATAAATCAGTGCAATAATTTTAATTTCGCCATTAATAATCTATATATATAAAAATCTCATATCACAATGTTTGTTCGCGATATAATTACTGAACCTACTTTGATCAAACTTCGTAAGTATCTGTTATTTGGTCCAACTTAAATGATAGGATAGTTTTTATTACTATTCTAAATGGTTGAAAAATATATTTTTCTAAAACGTAAAACAAAATTTGTTTAACTGTGGCAACACTGGTTCCCTTATATTAACCTTCCCATATCTTCACAGATGTGATTATTAATTCAAATATAAGTGTGTGTTGATTGTTTCTATGGGTTCTTATTTATAAAATATACATTCATATTATAGTTTACGGATATAATAAAATACATATTACTATACGTTAACAGAAAATTATAAATACTCATTTGAATGACTTGCAAAGAGTTATGAGTTACAAAGGAGTTATGATGATATACAACGGTTATGTTTAAAAGATAAAACGATGTTATTGAATAATTTGGATGTGGCTACTTGGTACTGGTATGCAATTGTAACATTGAGTAAATAAAATTGATATCTGACGTGAAATAATAATCTTTTATTTATCATAAACAGAGTAGTTCATTGCTATTCACCTGTATTTCTTTTATATAACCTCATTAAGCATAGTCACTATTAACATCTTTCGTACTTTGTAGCAATTTTAATTTAAATTATTTTATTCAACAAATTGAATTCACCAAGCCGCAAACAAAGATAATGAAATGTAGTTTTTGTTATATTTTTTTTAATGTGTCTTGATATTAGAAACAAGATATTTATAGTTATATTAGATTAATTATAGTAATAGGTTAAGTTGTTTTTAAATCACTTTCCTCATCAACCATTATTCTAACTTTAGTCTAATAAGTTGCCGTTTTATTCTGTTAAATATACAATAGCGATCCAGTAGAAGTAGGCATAGCCAAAATTACTATTTACAATATTTTAGCTGTAACGTAATCGTGGTATATAGTCACGTTTGCAACATAAATGTGATTGATTGATTTACATTGATCTAACGCATTTATGCAAAATTTCAATAAAGACAAAATGAAATATTCGCGAGCAAAGCCGCTGGTTACAGCTAGTTTTTTATAAGTATATTAGCTCAAATTTATGTGGCATGGATTCTAATTGTCATAATATCATGTGTTATATTAACCTGCTCATTATCTTTATTATAACCTTATATTAATATCATAACCTGTTCATTAGTTTAATCATGTGTTACAATAACTTTCTTTAGTGTGTTAAGTTTTCTCTTTTATGTTAACTATAATCAAGATGAATAAAGCCTAATTTTCTAATCTAAAGGTCTTTTTACATAACAATTTATTCATCTCGATTAATTAAAAACATGGACCGATTCTTGAAACCAGACAAATTTGATGTTGACCCTCACTCGCCAACAGCAACACAGGAGTGGAAGTATTGGTTGAAAACTTTTGAAAATTTTGCTAGTTCTTTTGATAAAATCGACGATGGTGGTAAGTTAAAACTTCTTATTAATCATGTATCCCCATCAGTTTTCCAAATCATATCAGAAATCGAAACATTTTCCGCAGCAATCGATTTATTAAAATCGATATACGTTAAACCAACCAACGAGGTTTTTGCAAGACATAAACTAGCCTCTAGGAAGCAAGCTCCAGAAGAATCTATCGACGAATATCATCAGGCCTTACAGCTCTTAAGTAAGAATTGTGAATTTAAATCTGTCGATGCTGAAACTCACAGAAAAACATATATTCGCGATTCTTTTATTAGAGGAATTAATTCTAACCAGATTCGGCTGAGGCTACTGGAATTCAATTCGTTGTCTCTGGATGAAGCTGTGGAAAAAGCCCGCGCTTTGGAGTCGGCCAAAAATCAATCAGAATCTTATTTAGTTTCTCAGGCTAACCTTAATGCAGCTACCTCTGTCTCACAAGATGGAGATTTATGTAGGGAATCATCAAACTTAGCGGCCATGCGAAGTAATAATACTAAATGTTACTTTTGTGGCCTATCAAGACACAGGTCCCGTCAACATTGCCCTGCAGTAGACTCAAAATGTAACAAATGCTCTAAAATTGGCCACTGGGCTTCAGTCTGTAAATCAAAGGGGTCAACTCAGTCAGCTGCTCTAATTGCAGCCTCATCATCAACCCTAGAAAGGGCTACTGTCCTCATTCAGGTTAACAATATACCCGCTCACGCTTTGATTGATACAGGTAGCTCCGAATCTTTTATATCCAAGTCATTTGCAGAGAAGTGTCAGTTCAACACCTACCCTACCTCTGGTTCCGTTTTTATGGCTTCTACCTCAATGAACACTAAAATTAACTGTTATTGTATCGCAAAATTAGAATTTCAAGGCCACACATATAATGATACCAAACTTAATGTACTCCCAGACTTATGCGCCGACGTAATTGTTGGGCACAATATCCTTCAATTACATTCAGAACTAAAATTTTCTTTTGGCGGTTCCAAAACCCCTCTAACCATTTGTTATCTTGCACCTGCAAAGATCGAACCTCCACCATTATTTGAATATCTTACCAGAGATGTGAAACCAATCATAACTAAATCTCGAAAACATACAGAGGAAGACTACAGTTTTATGAAGAAAGAGGTCGAGAAGCTTCTTGCGGACCAGATCATAGAAGTAAGTAGATCTCCATGGAGAGCCCAAGCATTTGTAGTAAAGGGCGAGAGAAATAAAAAACGAATGGTAATCGACTATTCACAAACAATTAATAGGTACACTCTTTTGGATGGGTATCCCCTACCGGATATAGAAAAAACTGTGGCCAGGATATCAAAAAATTCCTATTTCAGTACCATTGATTTTAAGAGCGCTTACCATCAAATACCCTTGAGAGAGAAAGATCGTCCTTATACTGCATTCGAAGCCTGTGGCAGACTTTATCAATTCCGACGGCTAGCATTTGGCCTAACAGATGGGGTTCCTTGTTTTCAACGGGTCATGGATAACGTTATTTCCAAGGAAAAATTAAAAAAGACATATGCATACCTCGATGATGTAACAGTTTGCGGGATAGACAAGGAAGAACACGATGTGAACCTTAATCGATTCATGGATGCAGTTCATAAATATGGTTTTACAATAAACCATGAAAAGAGTAAATTCTGCCAGTCATCTATTACGCTTCTTGGATATAAAATTGAAAACCAAACCATTGCACCTGACCCAGAGCGTTTGGAACCTCTACGTAGCCTGCCTCCTCCAAGTAATTCAAAGGAACTACAAAGGACAATAGGACTATTTGCTCATTACTCTAGATGGGTTCCAAATTATTCAGACAAGGTTCGACACCTTCTTGATACTAAAACCTTTCCCTTATCACCCGAACGAATATCGGAGTTTGAGCTCCTTAAAAAAGAAATATCTCAGTCAATGTTGAATACAATTAACGAGAAAGATACATTTTTCGTCGAAACTGATGCCTCCGATTTTTCCATTTCAGCAGTACTCTCCCAATCCGGCCGTCCTGTGGCATTCTTCTCTCAAAAACTAACTAACAGTGAACGACGACATTCAGCTGTAGAGAAAGAGGCTTATGCTATTGTTTGCTCATTGAAGAAATGGAGACATTTTCTATTGGGCCGCTACTTCACTATTATCACCGATCAACGCTCAGTATCTTTTATGTCCGATTCAAACCATCAGAACAAAATTAAAAATGAGAAAATTCAAAGATGGCGGCTTGAATTATCATGTTACAATTATGATATTATCTATAGACCTGGAAAAGAAAATCTTGTTGCAGATGTGTTTTCAAGAGTATGCAGCTCTATTCAACCTGACAAACTGTATTCACTGCATTGTAATTTGTGTCATCCTGGTGTAACCCGGATGATTCATTGGGTACGAACTCACAATCAACCATTTTCAGTGGAACAGATCCGAAAAATGATCGCATCTTGTCCCACTTGCAATTCCATCAAGCCAAGATTCTATAAGACTCCCGATTCTACACTCATCAAGGCTACAAATCCTTTTGAAAGGATTAGTATGGACTTTAAAGGCCCTCTACCCTCGAAAACGAGAAACAAGTACCTCTTGACCATCATCGATGAGTTTTCTCGGTTTCCATTCGCTTATCCTTGCCCTGACATGAATTCTTCGACAGTCATTGACTGCCTTGTTGATTTATTCTCGATTTTTGGAACCCCCTCCTATATTCATACTGACAGAGGAACATCTTTTATTTCTCGGGAACTACAGAACTTTCTACATTCACGTGGTGTTGCAACTTCCATGTCCTCGCCATATAATCCGACAGGAAATGGTCAGATAGAACGCGAGAATGGAACAATCTGGCGAACGATTTCCCTGGCACTTAAACAAAAGAACCTGGATTCATCTTTTTGGGAGTCTGTGCTTCCAGACTCTCTACATTCTATTCGTTCCTTGTTATGTACAGCAACCAATGAAACACCTCACGAAAGATTTTTCAAACATAGTCGCAGGTCTACCAACGGCTGCTCTCTACCGTCTTGGCTTGTACCTTCATCAAAGGTTCTAATGAAGAAACAAGCCAGGCTTAGCAAGTATGATCCCCTGGTGGAGGAGGTACATCTGATAGATGTTAATCCCCAATATGCTAGAGTTCAAATGGAAGATGGTCGTGAGAGGACAGTATCCTTAAAGCAACTGGCACCATATGGTGATTCTGCATTGGACATACCTTCGAGAATGGAATCAGAAGAAAATTACGTACCAATTGAACTGCCAACACAAGGACAAACCAATGAAGAATTAGTAGATAATTGCAATCACGAGGAACAAGAAAACTCTTTGGACCAACTCATGCCCCTCCAACCACCGTCTTCAGATAACAGCTCCGATCAACCAAGAACTGTGCGTCGTTCAACAAGGGAACGTCAAAGGCCAACCTGGTTAAAGGACTATCTGTGTTAATTCTCTGAAGGGAGGAAGAATGTCATAATATCATGTGTTATATTAACCTGCTCATTATCTTTATTATAACCTTATATTAATATCATAACCTGTTCATTAGTTTAATCATGTGTTACAATAACTTTCTTTAGTGTGTTAAGTTTTCTCTTTTATGTTAACTATAATCAAGATGAATAAAGCCTAATTTTCTAATCTAAAGGTCTTTTTACATAACAATTTATTGATTCATGGATGCAGTTCATAAATATGGTTTTACAATAAACCATGAAAAGAGTAAATTCTGCCAGTCATCTATTACGCTTCTTGGATATAAAATTGAAAACCAAACCATTGCACCTGACCCAGAGCGTTTGGAACCTCTACGTAGCCTGCCTCCTCCAAGTAATTCAAAGGAACTACAAAGGACAATAGGACTATTTGCTCATTACTCTAGATGGGTTCCAAATTATTAATAAATTGTTATGTAAAAAGACCTTTAGATTAGAAAATTAGGCTTTATTCATCTTGATTATAGTTAACATAAAAGAGAAAACTTAACACACTAAAGAAAGTTATTGTAACACATGATTAAACTAATGAACAGGTTATGATATTAATATAAGGTTATAATAAAGATAATGAGCAGGTTAATATAACACATGATATTATGACACTAATGTGGTCAGCATTATACCATCTGAACATTATACCATCTAGTTATATACCACGATAGGGATATTTCTTGTGTTGGGGCATGTTGAATACATAGAGAAGTGAAGAGGTATATGTGTTTTTGAAAAGATTCTTTATTTAGGTGGCAGTGACATTGTACTACGAAACTCTTTGTCCTTTTTCACAAGAATTCATCACCGATGAGCTCGCTCCAACATTCCTCGACAGCCATTATGGCCGACTCTTCAAGGAGATCCATTTGGTACCGTTTGGAATTGCTGAGATGGTAAGTACGGCGCCATAAGATATAACATAAAAATATATAAAAGAAAGTTCTAATTAATGCGATTGCAGATCAATACAACAGCTCACGAATATGCCTGCCAGCATGACGAAGCAGAGTGCCAAGGAAACAGATTCCACGCGTGCGCCATCAAACACATCGAAGACAAGAAGTCGCTGGTGAAATACATCAGCTGCCTGGCGGAAACGGTTGAGGTGGATACTGAGGAGGAGGAAGACTATCCCGTGGATAAGGTAAGGTGGGGAAAATGATGGAGGATTTGTTGAATAATAAGGTGCCAATATGCATGAGGTAGTGTACCTCTAAGGCAATTTACAGAACGCATATTAATAACCTTTCCTAAGGAGCCTCCTATGCCTATATCATGGGTTCAAACCCGCAGGTGGTCCTAGGATTTTTTAATGGGAGTAAAAATTCCTTAGTTGTGCCGTCCTTCGGAGGGTGGTCCCGAGCCTGTGCGAAGTCAGGTACTCGTTAAAGATCCCTATCATAATAAAACCTGGATAGTAAAAATTTAGGATTCCCACTGTAGCATCTTCCGATTAGCCTTAGTAGCATAAAGTGACGTTAAATAAAAAAATAAACAATAAACCTTCCCTAAGGATACAATCCTAGCTAACCGAATCACGGCATACGCTGGGAAAATTGGGACGTTGATTTCCAAAATGTACTAAAGGACATTTTTTACGAAATTAACATTTTGAAATATTTGTATTCTGATGGTTTAGTTTTATCTAAAACCGTCTTCAGATTTTATCTAAAAAACATCCTTTAAAAACGTATTTAAAAATTTCATTTCATTCCAAAAGGTACTATAATTCCTACTATACAACAGAGCACCTAATCACGTAATATATTACCAATAATTTATTGTTTTCTTAATTTTTTCATTTGTATTGGTTCATTTAGCACGTCATGAATCACCAATATTATTTTGAACAATGGTTTTAACCGAGTAATCAGTTTTTACACTTTGGTTCTTGTAGGTTGTCAATTAAATTAAGTTTTTTTTTATGGTATTTCTTCTCGCAGCAACATAAATTTAGTTAAAAGAATTTCAGAAACTCACATTTTTATAAAATAATGGTATTTGATCCAGCAAATAGTTGGAATTAGCATTCCACGAACTTGCTAAATATGTGAAGAAAATCCGTGCCTGATCTAACTTAATAGTCGATTTTTTTTATGAAAAATAAAAGCTGAAAAGTTATTTATTTATCAGTCTCTATAGTTAAATATTGTTGTTCATTCCAAAAGGTACTATATCCATGTTTCGTTCCAAAACGTACTATATCCAATGCAAACAGATATAACTTTTCCTTCCAAAAGGTGCTATATTTCCTATCATACGGCAGAAGCACCTAATCTCATAATATATCACCATTAATTTATTGTTTTCATAATTTTTCATCATTCAGACGTTAGTTATCGGTAATGTTGTACTAGGAAAGTTATAGTGACTGTTACCAACTTATCTCGCGTTAAATTCTTCCAAAAAGTTCTATATCCCTTTTAATTCTTTCCAAAAAGTACTATATCCATATTTTATTGTTTAAAATCATCGGAAAAGTGCAATAATTTGGAAAAATGAGTTGGCAACACACTTAAAAATCAACTTTTGATTTTAATTAAGAAAGAATCACGTAAATTGATCCAGTAATAAATAAATAACAGATTTTTGCGTTTCCTGTAAAATTGTCTAAAGTGGATATAGTACCTTTTGGAAATCAACGTCTTAATTAATCAAATATGTTTCTTACGTCAAATATTTAAGAAAAAGTTGGAATACGACAGTGTAATCCATCAACTTTACTTTGATTTTAATAACGCTTATGATTCCATAGACCGTCAAACGCTGTATAATATCATGATTGAACAGGAAATACCTAGAAAGTTGGTAGATCTTGTACGGATGTACATGTTAGATTTGCTCATAATTACTCCGAGAGGTTTGAGGTACGATCGGGTTTAAAACAAGGAGATTCCCTTTCACATGTTTTATTTAATTTAGCATTAGAATATGTCATAGAAAAGTGACGCATACAGAGAAATTTTAAATTTGGATGGTAAAATTCCGCTTTATAGGCGCAGACGCGGAAGAGATGGGTCAACTGGAGAATTTAGAAAGTTACACAACGCGTAATAACAGAGCTTGTATCCTGTTAGTTAAATTATGTTGATAGCGACTCAAACGGGCGTTTAAATTGTTTAGATCAGTTAAGAACGAATTCCGTAAAAGTTATGGTATTGTGGGCTGAAGCGACTGGTAGGCCTCTGAGAGGTATAGTTCCTGAGCCAGCAAAGAGAAATGCAATCCATTTTACCAAAATTTTTAGTATGTTTTGTGCAAAGCATCTATCATGGTCAAGTAAAAAATACACGTATAGTAGGAAATATAGTAATAAGTAGAAATGTAGTACCTTTTGGAAGGAAATGATAGGAAAGGTTATATCTGTTTACATAGGATATAGTACCTTTTGGAAATAAAATGTTTTTAGTACCTTTTGGAATGAAATGCAATTTTCAAATACATTTTTAAAGAATTACTACGTTTTTTAGATAAAATCTGATGACGGACTTAGATAAAACTAAACCATTATCATACAAATTTGTTAAAATATCAATTTTGAAAAAAAATGTCCTTTAGTACCTTTTGAAAATCAACGTGTGCAGTTTATAGAATTACAATTTCTAAATTATTTGTTAATCTTACCCCACTAAGTGATTCTTTGGCAAACAAGTAGGAGAAATAGTCACAAGGGACCAATTAGGTCATTGGGTGATAATTATGACGTCATTCCCGTGTTTTTTTTACCCTTCACCGTATGCATTCGATTCCTTCGCCAGTGTACCAATCCCAGTTTGTGCTTTCAGGCTGAACATGAAATGAAATTGTACCGCAATTATAGATTTATAATTTATTAACGGTGGTAATAATACAGAGAGAAGTACCAATACTCAAGTAATTAAATTACTACTCAAATTGAAAGACATTAAGTAGATATTAACGAGAAACATCAATTGGGGGTTTCCTCAAATCCCTCCAGGTATTTCTCCTTTGTGTAACTTGAGTGAAGCGTAGATAATTCATACATTGGGTTGTGTCACATGAAATGTCCGTTTTCAAGGTAAAGGATTTTTATTAAAAATACGATATGAAAACAAGATAATTTTATTCGAAGTATTTACCTTCTTTTTCTACACATTTTCCCCAACGTGACACCAACTTTTTTATCCCCGAACAGAAAAAACTCTGGGCTTTCAAGTGAAACAAAATCTGAAAACGCACTTTTCACTTCATCATCATTTTCAAAAAGTTTTCCTTTGACGAAGTTGTCTTAACAGGTGGTAATCTGTTGGAGACAAGTCGGGAGAATATGGTGGGTGCGGTAGAACTTCGTAGCCCAGTTCTTTCAATTTTGCACGGTATGTTTTGAAACATAGGGTCTTGCTGCCGCTCAGTAAGATCATGAGGTACCCAGGCATAGAGCTTTTTTACTTTCCCAACACAATTTAAATGTCTGGAAACGGTAGATGCACTTGCATTTAATTGTGCTGAGAGTCCTTTAACTGTTTGGTAGGGGTTTCCTTCTACTGTATGTTTGAGGACATCGTTGTCTATTACGGACGGAGGTCTTCCTCGGGACAAATTTTCCAAGTCGGTATCCCCAGCTGAAAACTTAGCAAAACAACGGCGAATGGTCCGTTCATTAACACTCCCTTCCCCAAACGCCTTGCAAATATTTCTGGCGGCCTCAACTGGTGAATGGCCGAGTTTAAACTCGTACAAAAATATTACTCGAAAATCGCGTGTTTCCATGTTCATATTTGGAGGTATACTAAAAATGGGGTAATTGATTGGGAAGCTAATGTTTATATAATACAAAGGTAGAGGATTAGTAACTGTTTACTTTAAATATGTAAACATTCGGAAGAAAACAAAGAGACCAGTAAAATCCTTTATGTATTTCAGAAACTATAAAAACGGACATTTCATGTGAAACAACCCAATAATTTATAGTCGATGATATATTTTCATTGTTCGATGTTTCATAAACCAATTAAATCGTCACTAAAGAATATAAGAACTATGAGATTACAAAGCATAAAGACTTCAGTATTTTGAAGAAGCATGAGGTCTGTTTCCGCCGACTAGTTCTGTCATGAGGTCTGTTTCCGCCGACTAGTTCTGTCATGAGGTCTGTTTCCGCCGACTAGTTCTGTCATGAGATCTGTTTCCGCCGACTAGTTCTGTCATGAGGTCTGTTTCCGCCGACTAGTTCTGTCATGAGGTCTGTTTCCGCCGACTAGTTCTGTCATGAGGTCTGTTTCCGCCGACTAGTTCTGTCATGAGGTCTGTTTCCGCCGACTAGTTCTGTCATGAGGTCTGTTTCCGCTGACTAGTTCTGTCATGAGGTCTGTTTCCGCCGACTAGTTCTGTCATGAGGTCTGTTTCCGCCGACTAGTTCTGTCATGAGGTCTGTTTCCGCCGACTAGTTCTGTCATGAGGTCTGTTTCCGCCGACTAGTTCTGTCATGAGGTCTGTTTCCGCCGACTAGTTCTGTCATGAGGTCTGTTTCCGCCGACTAGTTCTGTCATGAGGTCTGTTTCCGCCGACTAGTTCTGTCATGAGGTCTGTTTCCGCCGACTAGTTCTGTCATGAGGTCTGTTTCCGCCGACTAGTTCTGTCATGAGGTCTGTTTCCGCCGACTAGTTCTGTCATGAGGTCTGTTTCCGCCGACTAGTTCTGTCATGAGGTCTGTTTCCGCCGACTAGTTCTGTCATGAGGTCTGTTTCCGCCGACTAGTTCTGTCATGAGGTCTGTTTCCGCCGACTAGTTCTGTCATGAGGTCTGTTTCCGCCGACTAGTTCTGTCATGAGGTCTGTTTCCGCCGACTAGTTCTGTCATGAGGTCTGTTTCCGCCGACTAGTTCTGTCATGAGGTCTGTTTCCGCCGACTAGTTCTGTCATGAGGTCTGTTTCCGCCGACTAGTTCTGTCATGAGGTCTGTTTCCGCCGACTAGTTCTGTCATGAGGTCTGTTTCCGCCGACTAGTTCTGTCATGAGGTCTGTTTCCGCCGACTAGTTCTGTCATGAGGTCTGTTTCCGCCGACTAGTTCTGTCATGAGGTCTGTTTCCGCCGACTAGTTCTGTCATGAGGTCTGTTTCCGCCGACTAGTTCTGTCATGAGGTCTGTTTCCGCCGACTAGTTCTGTCATATGCGCTCAAACCCATTACAGACTTTCCTTTCTAAACCTGAACTGTGCACGCGCATCTGGGAAATAGGTCGGAGGGAAAAGACCTTTAGGCAGACTGATAAACCGGACGAGAGTTATAATCTCGTTTAGTATAAGATTCCTTCCAACTTTGGGGTTTTGACAACTATAAAACTGTTGGTCGGGCCGGTGCGCCTGCGGGTTCTTTATTTAGTAACGGAAAAACTAAATTGCGCATGCTCCAACATGTTTTTGGCGTTCAAAACTGTGTGAACAAACTTACTGTAGCAGATAATTATTCTTAGGAATCTATTAGCAAATTTGCAGATATATCGGTCAATAAATGCGTAATTTTAATTGAAGTAGTTTCCTTTTGCAGTGCCTGGATAAAGTTCCCGATGGCCTTTACCCTAAGATTATGGAATGCTACAACTCGGAAGAGGGATGGAACTTACTAGCTGAGCATGGAACAAGGACTAAAAAATTCTTCAGTGGTAGCGGAGAAGAATTTGTGCCTTATGTATCTTTTAATAACGTGAGTAGTCATAACCTTATTTAATAGAATGCATTAAAGTTATATCTTTTATTCTCAAATATAAAAAATCTGGTGCGGGCAACACACGACTTTCACTCACCTCCGTTTTTAAAATCAATTAAAGAATTTTCATGTACAGTAAGAGATAAAAATGAGTGAAACCATTTAAGAATTAATTAAATGGAATTTCTATAGAAACATGCGTTTTATTAACAAATCTATTATATTGTTATCTAAAATAATCAATTAGTTTTATCGTCTCTTCATCACTCTCTATTAACTTTTAAAAGCTTGTGTTTAGGATAATCTTTTTCCTAAAATCTTTAGCTTTCCTATATTGTACATGTATATTACTGTTATTATGTTCAAAAACAAAAAAATTACATTTAAAAAATATTTTATCAGTTTTATCCTTTAGTTGTTTTTCAAATTCGCACAACTTACACATTTAGTTGTTATTTATCAATGCTAACAAGATAATATAGTTATTTTTATAGAATCTACAAAATTAAAGGTACTTTAGAGGAAGAAAATTTAAAATATCCGCATTTAAGCCCTATCAGACTATTTCAATCAAAATGAAACCTACATGATATTAAAGCTCATTAAATTTTACATCGATATAGCGAGTTTAATCAAAATCGTTAGAGCCGTTTTTGGTAGGTGCTAAATGCATGGGATAAAGTAGGACTTTCCAATTTTCGGAAAAAAAGCAAATATCTAATGATAAATGGTAAAAAAAAAAAAAAATCACGAAAAAAACAAATAAAACTAGTGGATACCACAAGCCTCGTTTCGCCATTAATCATGTCTACAAATTAAAAAAAAAAAAAAAAAATTAAGCTCGGGATGAAGTATGCGGTGACCTTATTATGTAAATGGCGTGATGATTCGTGACAGAGGGTCACTTTTGTTTTAAGTCACGTCCTCTTGAAGAAGCGGCACAAACGGAAAACATGTCGTCACTCTTTGACATTTTGTTTAGTCATTTATTCTTGCCACTTCCCCCATTCATTACACAACCAAAGCATTGCAAAAATAAAAACAGATACCGTCTCTAATCTAAGGTTGTCATTTTTAATATCATGTTCCTATCATTGGTCAAATCGAATATGAACAAAGTTTCTATCATATGTTGAGTCTATCCATTGATGGATGTTTTTAAGGCTCATAGTTTTTGATTTTGAAGCTATTATAAGTTAACATGAAAACATGTTTAAAAAATCTGGTGCGGACAACATACGACTTTTACTTACCTCCGTTTTTAAAATCGATTAAAGAATTTTCAAATACAGTTAGAAATAATAAAAAAAACGCTGCAAATTGTTACATAATGGTTTATTATTTCCAAATAACAATATTAGGGTATAACTGTTTATATGGCTGTTGTTAGGCAACTAAGTAATATGAAAAGCACTAATTCAAAGCATCATATCATAACACTACCACTGATTTCAAATTAGTCTATTACTATAGACTATTACTATTAGAGATAGGATAACGATATCGATGTTCGTAAACGTTATCGATACCGGTGTAATATCGGCACGAAAATATCGATATTTATAATACTTCATTTCAGTATTTAATTGAATTAAAGTTAGTTGCAAATGAACGAATAAAGACACGGTAGATAAGCTATCCCTTAGAACTTAGCTCTTGCTGTATATAAAGTTAGTATAATAAATATCTTAATTCTCTTGACTCTTAAATATCGATATTTGTAAATATTATTAAAACATTACGTTGCATGAAAACATTTAAACATATGAAGCAAAATCAGAACGATCTTATAGTCAATATTTAAATCGTAGTAAAGCGAAATCGAAAAGAATACCTTGATCATATAAGCATAGAAATATGATATTTAAAAACGCTACAAATTATTACACAATGGTTTATTATTTCCAAATAACAATATTAGGATATAACTGTTTATAAGGCTGTTGATAGGCAATTAAGTAATATGAAAAGCACTAATTCAAAGCATCATATCATAACACTACCACTGATTTCAAAACGCAATATCTAAGCTAGTTGTAAACCAAATTCAATGATTCTTTTTTATTTTGTCCAAAATTTAATTATCTATCAAATGGCAATAAAAGAAAAAAAATTAAAAAGTAAAAATGTTTGGTATTTCTTTATTTATTAGAAAAAACGAGTTTTTTTTATTCGTTATTCGGATTGTACGCATCTTGAAACGGAAGCTCTCAAATTTTGAGGGAGGGTTATTTTATTTTTTGGCTGATTACATAGTTTCATTATTGAAAATTTATGAAGGACTGCGTTAATATTTCCTTTCGATTGTTATCAGGGAATCACATCTCTAATAAGTTGTGACTTCACCATATAAGATGATTTTTTTTTCTTTCTGTTCATCGCGTTGTCTTGATCTCGAAAATCTTTTCGATTTACCTCTATCTTCAATAATAACCGATTTTTTTTTTTTTTTTTTTTGAAACTTTTATTTATTTAGAAGTAATACAATCTGCCACAATCTTGGTCAATAAGTATTAGTGATATTAGAGTTCATTCATTCCTTATGTACACAAAATAAAGAAATAAAAATAAATGAATACAAAATAAATAAAATATAAAGAAGAATAAATAACCGTAAATAAAGATAAAAAGAAAATAAAAGAAATAAATAATAATAATCTTGGTCACATTCATACATATATATACAATATTTACATACTGCCCTTGGGAACTCCGAATTAAACCCCCACGCCCACAAGTGGGCATTGGGGCCCAAAGCTAGGAGATCCCAGCGCCTCTCAGTCAGTCGCGTCACCGGTCTAATAAGCCAGAGGGACTGAGAGAGGGCGCTAGAGCCACAGACTCTCAGGCGTGAGTGGATAAGCTGGCCATTGCCAACACTCAGCATTGCTTAGTTATAAGAGATCTCTAGGCCACTGCCGTTTCAACCTACGAGGAGGGTTATAGGGATGGCTGGAGCTAGATAGGGATTGGGATAAAGGATTAGGAAGGTGAGTTAGCCTCTGGTGGAAGTTTAGGAATTTAGATGGGATTAGATCGAGGACAAATGGGATATTCAGATCATTGTGTAAGGTCTTGTTTGTAACATAATAGGGAGCATTGACTATTGTTCTAAGGACTTTGGACTGAAAGGATTGGATACGCCTGATGTTCGAAAATTTAGTTGTCCCCCACAGTTCGAGTCCGTAGGTCCATATCGGTTTTAGAATCGTCTTGTAAATTAGTAGTTTATTAGCAACAGAAAGTTTTGATGTTCTGTTTAGTAGTCTATATAGTTGGCCGTATCGTCTGTTGAGTTCTTGTCGTTTAAGTCGAGTGTGTGGGTTCCACGTTAGTCTTTTGTCTAGTAAGAATCCCAGATACCGGACTGTGTCAGAGCAGGGAAGGGGTATGGAGTTAAAATTGACTTGTGGACAGGATCTGCGGCGAAGGGTAAAGGTGATGTGCTTACATTTGGATTCATTAATTTTGATACGCCAATTAGCGCACAAAAATTCAATCAAGGATAGATGTCTTTGTAGATAGGAAGATGCAATTTCGGGATCTGATTGGGTTGATAAAATGGCAGTATCGTCGGCAAAAGTTGCTAAGAAGGTATCAGGATCCGTAGGTATGTCAGCTGTAAATAGGAGATAGAGGACAGGACCTAGGACACTGCCTTGAGGTACACCAGCCTCGATCAGGTAACTATTGGAAAATTCTGAACCAGAGCGGACTCTGAAGGAACGGTTTGAAAGGTAGGATTGTAGGATTAGATATAAGGATTGGGGTAAATGGGTTTTTAGTTTGAAAAGCAAGCCATCGTGCCAGACCCGGTCGAATGCCTGAGCAACGTCCAGAAAGGCACCAGTGCAATATTGCTTGTTTTCAAGGGCAAAGGATATATGGTCAACCACTCGTAGGCCTTGTTGTACAGTGGAGTGCTGTGAGCGGAATCCGAACTGGTGGAAAGGAATTTCAATTAACTGTAGGATACGCAGGATTTTTTCAAAGATTTTTGAAAGGATCGGAAGGAGACTAATAGGCCTATAGGATGAGGTGTTGTTGGGAGGTTTACCAGGTTTGGGAAAAAGGAGAATGATGGAGTGTTTCCACACCAAAGGAAAGTGGGTTGTACGGAGGATACTATTATAGAGGTAGGTAAGGAATATAATTGCTTTTTGGGGCAGTTGGCGAAGGATCTTAGAATTGAGGAGGTCATAGCCAGGAGCTTTTCGAGGTTTTAGTTTCTTTATAAGGAATTTGACCTCAGAGGGGTTAATAGCTTTAGGGGGTGGAGAGAGAGGAATTGGAGACGAGAGGAATTCCTTTACGTTAGCTGTATGGGCAGGATTGAGCTCGGGGTGTGGGATAAAAACTTTAGAAAGGTATTTGGCAAATTCTTCCGCTCTAGTCTCATCCGACGAAGCCCAGGATCCATCTTCACGTCGGATGGGATGGGAGATGAATTGGTATTTAAGAACTTTTTTGGTTACTTTCCAGAGGGAATTGTCGCAGATAGATAGTGAAAAAAAAGATAGGAATTGTAGGATTGGGATCGAAAGGTATCTAATTTCTTTTTAGCTAATTTGGTGTAATAATTGTAGGATTTACGATCTTCTGGATGCCTGGTTCTTTGCCAGAGGGTTCCAGAGCGTCGTTTGGTATGGATTAGATCTAGGAGGTTTTGGGGTATAGGATTCTTCTGGTAGTATTTTGGGGAAGGAGAAGGTGAAGATGCATTCCAGGCTGCTTGTTGGATGAGGGTAGTAAAGGAATCAACTGCATCATCAAGATCTTGTGGAGATTTCAGGGATACTCTGAGGTCTATTCCATCCGTTATTATTTCGCGGAAGAGGTTCCAATTAACTGGGCCTCTTAGGAATGATGGTGGAGGGAGTTTGGGAATAGGAGATAATGAGAGAGTTAGGGTAAGAGGGCTATGATCGGAGGAAAGGTCATCGAGCCGGGAAACGGAATGATTTAAAGGTCCTAGCCCTTTGTGGATAAAATAATCGAGGAGGTCGGGGTTACGGTGAGGATCAGTAGGCCAATAGGTAGGGGAATCGGGGGAGAGGGTATTACAGTGAGTGGAATAGAGTGCAGACAGCAATGTTCGCCCGCGAGAATTTGTAGTTCTGGCTCCCCATTGCTGGTGTTTGGCATTTAAGTCCGCACCTATGAGGAAATGATGCTCTAAGGAATTAAGGAATAAATTAAATTGGATTTCGGAAATAGGTATTTTTGGAGGAGAGTATGCTGCAACTACTGTTATAGGAAAATGACGGGTTTGTATAATTACAGCAGTGGTTGGAGGAAGTTATGGACTGGTAAGGATAATAAATTATGGGAGAGGGAGCGATGGATGATGACAGCAGTGCCGGCATGAGCTGTTCCATCGGGATGGTCAGTTCGGTATATTTGGTAGTCTGGGATGTTGAATGATCGTTTGTTAGTTAGTCGTGTTTCAGTGATAAGAGCTACGTCAATACGTTTATCGTGTAGTAATAAAGTTAGTTCATTAATATGATTTCGAACACCATTCGCATTCGAGAGGAGAATGGAAATGGAGTTGGATGGAATCATTTAGGGCTTTTTCAAGGCAGGAATTAAATTTGATACTAGGTTTGTTAGGACTGATATCAGAGGCATAACTATTGATTTTATTTCTGAGATGAATGATGTCATTAAACTGGTGAGGTCTGTGACATTTGATGGAGGAGGGATAGGAGAAATTTGATGCTGGGGAAGTTTTTGAGAATTAAAATTTTGAGGTGGTTGAGATTCAGGTTCGGGATGTTTGAGTGTATGTTGAACCGGCGTGGCCTCACACTGAGTAGACTGGTCACCACCACCAAGTTGTTGGGCGAACGAAACTGTCGGGTCGACGAATTTTGATGGGTTTCTCCTCGGTCTAGTCTCTCTGCGCTGGGGCTTCAGAAATCTTGACTTGAGATTCTTGTAAATCTCGCAGCCTTTGTAATTCGCCGGATGTCCCTTGTGGCACAGAGCGCAAACTGCTGGGATAATACGAGATTTATTGCACTGCTCAGACTTGTGCTGTTCACCACATTTAACACAGCGCGGTATGAGGTGGCAATACGTTTTCGTGTGGCCGTATGCTTGACAATTGTGGCATTGTATAATGTCTCTTTTTACATATGGCTTTTCAATCTTTACTCTCGTGTAATAGAGTTTTTCCACTTCATAAATTGTTTCTACTCCTGGAGACGGTTCTAAGTCCACAAAAAATAGAGGTAAAGGTATTTTACTCCTGTCTCCTGATTCTTCTATATTATCTTTCGTCACATTAGTTATCTGACGCACTTTGAACCCAAGAGACGTCAGTTTTCTTTATTTCCTCAGCTGGTGTAGAGGGGTGTAAATTTCTTATTACCACCCTTAATGCCCTCTCCTCTATTAGCTGATACGTGTGAAAATCAGCTTTTGTTTCACTAAGATATTTTACTATTTTGCGGTACACATCAGCTGAATCGGGTGATATTTTTGTGTCATTGATACGCGTTAGACATGTGTAGCTTTTGCTATCAATGATTTTATTTAATTGGGTGCATAGGAGTTGAAAATTTCTTATATTTTTAACAAATATGGGAGGAGAGCGAGGATCTCTCGGTGTAGATTCTGATTCCATGACCTCTTTCTCGATATGGAGTACTTGGTAGGGGTTAGGAGTAAAAAAGGAAGATTCCTCAGTCATCCCTTGCGTTGAAGTCCCGGGTTGTGGTTCCTGTTCGTTAGAAGCAGCTGATGAGGGGGGCGTAGGGCGTTTGTTATTACGTCTTTGCCTTTGCTTGACCGGGGAAGCAGAAGAGCCAGCTGACCTGGAGCGTTTAATGCTTGCCTTTCCCGCCATGACTTGGTGATAGTATCTCATTGAAACATAAAAATAAAAAAAATAAATAAAAAATAAAACAAAAAAAATACGTCCGCGCGACCTTGACCTTGTCGTCCAGAGCGCGACGTGGCCCCTCCAAGGGTCAGTGGAAGACTGGCAAGCTGAGGAAGCTGAGTGGGGATCGCAATATGGCGAAAAAGATAAGGCTTCTCAGCACTACTTCATACGACAACTAAGTACTCGTAAATATTACTACTTACAGTCAGTAGGATTAGTCCATTGTTGACAACGAATGTTGTTGCACAATCACTAATTGTTTATATGTAATAAAAACAATTATTACACACTAAAAACTGTTCATAAAGAAGAGACGATATAACGACGTATGTTAATGAACTAGCGCAAGCGCAGAATGAATATAACCGATTTTTGGTGTAATTACATCTATTATAATCTCTTACTTGATTATACATATGATTCTTTTTTTGTTTTTTTTTATCGCTCTTTACTGATACAAATTTTGCTCTAACTTAAGAAATAACTGAGTTATGGCGTTATGGTTATGGGTGTATTTATTGAAGATTGAAAAAAATCGTGATGAAGACAACGCGATGAACAAAGTGAAAAAAAAAAAAAAAATTAAAATTAAAAAAATCATGTTATATGGTCAAGCCACAACTTACTAGAGATGTGAAAATTACCCCTGCTCAAAATTTGAGAGCTTACATTTCAAGATGCGTAGAATCCGAATAACGAATAAAAAAATCCCATGCCAAAGGTCACGGGTTCAAAACCGCAGGTGGTCCTAGGATTTTTTAATGGGAGTAAAAAATCCTTAGTTACGCCGTCTTCGGAGGGGACGTTAAAAGGTGGTCCCGAGCCTGTGCGATGTCAGGTACTCGTTAAAGATCCCTATCCTAATAAAACCTGGATAAGCAAAATTTAGGACTCCCACTGTAGCATCGTCCGATTAGCCATAGTAGCATAAAAGTGACGTTAAACGAATAAACAACAAACAACGAATAAAAAAAAAATGCGTTTGTCCGCCGTCCGCAGCATTTCTCCGAAACTACTGGACCAATTTTTCCGAAATTCGCCACAAAAATATTAGTCCATGCAACGGATGATCCTAACACGTAGACGTTGATATCAGCTGGATAGTTTTAAAATGGCAGCCGATTAAAAGGATTTTATTCAATAACTCAGTTATTTTTGAAGATAGAAAAAAAATTTATTAGGGGGTTTTAACCAAAAATACCGCGAATAATTTTATAAAAGAGAAAAAAAGAAAAGAAAAACAATTGAAATTTTTCACATAATACTCTCATATTTCAGTTATTTTTGACGATAGAGAAAAGTATGTATAGTGTTTTAGAATCAGTAAAGCACCGAAAAAAAAAAAAAAAAAAAATGAAAATTCGCAAAATTCATTATTGTTTTTTAACCAAAAAACTGCGAATAAATATATAAAAGAAAAAAAAAATTGAAATTTTTCACATTAATACGCTTATAACTCAGTTATTTTTGAAGATAGAGAAAAGTGTGTACAGTTTTAGAATCAGTGGTGCGCGATAAAAAAAAAAAAATCATATGTATAATCAAGTAGATAACAGATTAAATAGATGTAATTCCACCAAAAATAGGTTATTATTGAAGATAGAGAAAAATCTAAAAGATTTTTGTGATCAAGACAACGCGATGAACAAAGTGCAACAAACAAAAAACAACAAAGAAAATCATCTTATATGGTCTAGCCACAACTTATTAGAGATGTGATTTCCTGATAACTGGGTTATTATTCATGATAAAGATAAAATGTAAGGTTTTCTGGAATCAGGAAATTTTATTTGAATGAAAATCGAAAGAAAAAAGTAAATAGTAACGCAGTCCTGTATAAATGCTTTTAGTTTATTATTTACAATAATCAACCTTCGTAATTGGCCAAAAAAAAAATTACCCCTGCTTAAAATTTGAGAGCTTACGTTTAAAGCTGCATAGAATCCGAATAACGAATAAAAACACAAATCCGTTTGTCCTGATAAATAAATACCAAAATATTTTTCTATAAGTGCCATTTGATAGAGAATTAAGTTTTGGACTAAATGAAAAAAGAATCATTGAATTTGGTTAACAACCAGCTTAGATATTGCGTTTTGAAATCAGTGGTAGTGTTATGATATGATGCTTTGAATTAATTATTGCTTTTCATATTACTTAATTGCCTATCAACAGCAATATAAACAGTTATACCCTAATATTGTTATTTGGAAATAATAAACCATTGTGTAATAATTTGCTGCGTTTTTAAATATCATATTTCTATGCTTATATGATCAAGGTATTCTTTTCGATTTCGCTTTACTACGATTTAAATATTGACTATAAGATCGTTCTGATTTTACTTCGTATGTTTAAATGTTTTCATGCAACGTAATGTTTTAATAATATTTACAAATATCGATATTTTAGAGTCAAGAGAATTAAGATATTCATTATACTAACTTTACATACAGTAAGAGCTAAGTTCTAAGGGATAGCTTATCTACCGTATCTTTATTCGTTCATTTGCAACTAACTTTAATTCAATTAAATACTGAAATAAAGTATTATAAATATCGATATTTTCGTGCCGATATTACACCGGTATCGATAACGTTCACGAACATCGATATCGTTATCCTATCTCTAATAGGAAGGTATACACAGAGCGCATGCGCCAGTTTATAGCATGTTGGTAACGTCACCATGGTTACGAAATCAAAGCTTCTTATTTTACCTCTGCCAAAATTTACGCGCCTAAAGAATTTTTCACTTCAAAAAAATTAAATAAATAAGATTTTTGAGAGAAATAAATAAAATAAACTGTAAATAATTAGAATAGGTTAGAATAAACAAAGGAAAATGCGTGTGAAATATGTTCAATATAAGGATTGATGAGTACGCTGTTACAAACAATGTATTTGAGCAGCTTTATCTGGAAATAAGGCATTTTTCTCTTAGAAAAAATTATATTAATGATTAATTTTAAAGAACTGCCAAATTACAAGTGAGTGATTGTAAGAATTCAGCTGGAATAAATTGGTAATATTTAGAATAACTTGATCTGTTTGGCTTAGTTGGAATTAAATGGAATGGAATATGAAGTCTGCCGACAGCCAGAAGACCCGCGGCAGGTAGTTTACAGGTAAGGTAAGGTAAGGTGTTTTAGGGCGATAAATTTCTAGATTATTACGCCCGTAAATCGTTTACTCAATATATAATTCCTTAATTTAGAATAATTAACCTGTATAATTTCTTTACAATGCATAGTTGATAATGATAGACTTAAATTAATAATAATTACAATTTTTTTTTCTTTTGTTTATCGTTTTGTCTTTTATTTATTTTTAAATGTATGTATATATATTTTATTATATGTACATATCTTTTCCTTTTACACTGTTTATTTTTTTTTTTATTATTATTATTTATTTATTTTTTTATTTATTTATTTTATTTTATTTTTTTGAACATATATCTTTATACCTTATCGTAAATCTGAATTTCTTTTAGGACTTCTATGACTATATCGAGCACCTGCTTATTATCACCTAATAATGGTGGCAGTTTCCTAGGCAGGGCTCGAGAAGAAAACGCAGCTGCGTACAGCGGACAGTCTTCTAAGATGTGTTGCATTGTGAGCGGAGTAGAGCATCTTACGCATTTTGTTTCCTCTGACCTATCCATAAGGTAGCCATGGGTGAGTCGCGAGTGGCCGATTCGCAACCTGGTGATTACTACTTCTTCTCTTCTAGTGCCCCTCACGCAGCTTCTCCAGAGTTTTGTCGTGTTCTTGATTCCTCGCAGCTTATTACGAGGGCATACAGATTGCCAGGATGTTTCCCAGTCATTGAAGACCTTATCTCTTAACCATTTTTTCAAGTCTTGGAGCTCGAACATTTTTATCGGTGAAGTAGACAGTTGCGCAGCTTCTTTTGCTGCTTTGTCAGCTGCTTCGTTTCCTGGTATTCCAACATGGGCTGGTGTCCATATGAAGGTGATAGATTTTCCAATCTCTTTTAATGTGGCTAGATAATTTTTAATGGTATTCAAAACATTGTTTTTTGAGTATTGTTTTCCCAGGGACTTAAGGGATGTTAAGGAATCTGTACAGATTATGTTATCTCGCCTGTCCGAATTGATGGCTGTAAACAAACCTGAGCTAATAGCTTGTAGCTCTGCGGTGTGTACAGAGGCAAAGGATGGGAGCTTATACTTTATGGTCTCCTGGGCAGAGATGACTGAGCAGCCTACTTTGTCTCCAGTCTTGGAGCCATCAGTATATATGATATGACTGTCTCGATATGTTTCATTGACTATGGCGTAGAATTCTTTTATCAACATATTTTGTGGTAATTTTCCTTTAAGACCTTGGAGTTTTAGGTTTATGGTTGGTGGAGTATAGGTCCATGGTGGATTTTCCAATCTGATGTTGGTGTTGTCGACTTCGTTTTTGATCATCATAATCGTTGCTCTTTCTCTAACTCCTAGGGGAGCAGGAGAACGAGGTTTAGCATCATAATTTCGACAATGTTTTGGATGGAAAATATGACGATATGCTGGGTTATCGTGTTGCGGGATGAGTTTCGCAAGGTATGATGAGATGATTTGTTGTCTTCTAAATATCAAAGGTGGAATACTGGCCTCAGAGCATAAACTCATTATTGGCGATGTTCGGAAGGCACCAGTTGCCAGGCGGATTCCGGTGTGATGGACGGAGTCTAGAAGGGATAGGTGTGTTCTTTTGGCCGATGAGTAAGATAGACAGCCATAATCGAGCTTTGGTTGAATTAGAGCCTTATATACGATGAGCATACTTTTCCTATCGGCTCCCCAGGATGTTCCTGCAAGAACCTTTAGAATATCAAGCCTTTTCCTGCATACTTCCCTGAGGTTCTTTATGTGGCCGATCCAATTCAGCTTTTCGTCTATTATTAAGCCAAGAAACCTAACTTCGTTAGTGAACCTAAGCGCATTTGTTCCTAGAGTCAGCACTGGGGTGCATGTAGGTTTCCGTTTCCTTGAAAAAAGGACGCACTTGGTTTTCTCTGGAGAAAATTTAAAATTATTCTTTGTAGCCCAAACTTGTAGTTTATTGAGCGTGTTTTGAAATATTGTTTTCACCCACTCCGCATTCGAGAATCTTAAAAATATCGCGATATCATCAACAAATAAGAAGGTTTTCACAGGTCGGGGTATTATTTCTGTTATAGTATTCATGGCTATGGCAAAAAGAACACAACTAATGACACTCCCTTGTGGAATTCCGCATTCTAATACCTTAGGATTAGAGAGAATATTGCCGATTCTTGTTCTTATCGTTCTATTAAATAGAAAATTTTTAATAAAGATTGGCAGGTTCCCACCGAATCCCCAGTCGTACAATTGCTTGAGAATTACATTTTTGTTGACTGAATCGTACGCTTTCTCTATATCGAAAAATATCCCAATCGCTTCTTGTTTTGCAATAAATGTATCAAGTATTTCGGCCTCCAATGTGGCAAGGTGGTCGGCGGTAGATCTTCCTTTTCTAAATCCGCATTGCACTGGAGACAGTAACATATGCTGTTCTAGATACCAAAGTAGCCGCTTGTTAACCATTTTTTCCATAAGTTTGCACAAGCAGCTGCTTAGGGAAATTGGCCTGTAGTTATTCATTTGAGATTTATCCTTTCCAGGTTTGGGTATTGGGATAACTAGTGATTCTCGCCATGATACAGGGAATTCTTGGGATGTCCAGATTTTATTATAAAGATGTAGCAGGGCATGTTTACCAGCAATTGGAAGATTTTTCAACATGAGGTTATGGATATCATCAGGTCCAGGTGTGGTTGGCTTCAGTTCAGCTATTGCTTGGTCAAGTTCGATACCCGAGAAAGGAATGTTGTAAAGATCGTTTGTTTTAGTTGGAAAATTGACATCTGCGGTAGGTGATGAATCGTCTTGATTTTTTGGAGTATTGGAAAAGTATTCTACAAAAGATTCGGCTATTGATTCTGGGTTGGATATTATTTGATTATTTATATTAAGAGCAATTGTATGAGAATAGTGGAGCCCTCTAATGGAGTTTATTTTGTTCCATACATTTCTGATGGGAGTGAACGCGTTGATTTGTTCTAAATAGGAGAGCCAAGAAGTTTTCCTTTTTTGTTTAACTATGTTTCTGGCTTTGGCTTTGTATTTTTTGTATTCGATGAAATGGTTGTTAGTGGGATATTTTTGAAACTTCCTAAGGGATCTATTTCTTTCTTTGATAGCTCGACGACATTCGTCATCAAACCAGGGACAATGATTCACTTTAATAGTACCGCAGGACTTTGGAATACTTTCTTCTGCAGCTTCTATTATTCCTTTTGTGAGCTCTGTAGTCATTGCATCAATGTTTTCTGAAAGGTTTTGGAATTAAACGGAAAATTTTTGATGAAAAAGTTGCCAGTTAGCCTTGTCAGTGATCCACCTAGGATATTTCTGGGCAGGAGGAAGCTGACTCGTTAAAGATATGACCAGGGGGAAATGATCGCTACCATGTTGGTCTGGACAAGTATCCCATATGACTTTATTTAGCATACTGGGTGAACAGAAGGTGACATCTATAGATGAGGACGTTCTGTACTGTGGGCTTATATATGTAATGTTTCCATTATTCAGTATAATGCTATCTGTCGCTTCAATAACACGTTTTATAGCATTTCCTCTGCTATTATTAGAGGGTGAGCCCCATGATTCGTGTGCACCATTGAGGTCCCCAGTTACTAGGTAAGGGGTGGGAAGATTACTGATCAATTGAATCAAGGCAGGTTCATCGATCGCTTGGCTTGGAGAGAGGTAAAGATTGCAAATGGTGAATGAAAACGTATGATGCACTCTAACCGCTATTGCATGTAGTGGCGTGCTTATAGCTAATTCTTCAGAAGGATATTGTTCTTGAATGGCGGTGATTATTCCCCAGCTTCCCGGGCCATCAGATGGTCTATCTTTTCTGAATACTTTGTATTGTTTTAGGGAAAAACTGTTTGCTGGTTGTAATCTGGTTTCTTGAATGCATATAGCCCATGGATTGTATTCTTTCATTAGTATTTTTAATTCCTCAAACTGAGTCCTTACTCCATTGCAGTTCCAGCTGATTAAATTCATTTTTTATTTTTATAAGGATATATAAGAGAGTATACATTTAGAATGAATACAACTATGAGATATATGAATGCATGAGAAATTATACAAGTAGTGCATAGGAAATAATTTAGAATCATTGTTAATAAAAGTAAATTAAATAGAATTGAACAAAATTTTTAGAAAAAAACTATTAACATGTCTAAAACGTATTATGAACTTTCCATTTCATCTGTGCTTGCATAACTGTTTTTGTTTTTTTGTTTACGCCGTGGTTCCTTGATTTTAGATTTAGGAGGTGGCGGTTTTTGAAGTTCCTTATTCATATCTAGGCTACAAGAGCTATTAAGATAAGATGGATCTCCAGCAAAGGAGGTGCTGGGTATTGGAAAAGGGGAGTGGGAGGGGATTGGGGAGGTAGGGATAGAAGAGGAAGGTAAGGGAATAGGGGTAGAGGAGGAGGGTGAAGAGGACGGGATAGAGGAGCCGGGTGAAGAGAAAGAAGTATAAATCCTCCGGGGTAGTGGAAGGGAATGAGGACGGTGAAGCGGAGGATGGGGAAGAGGACGGGAGTGCATTGTTTAGTCCTGAGGGGCTGGCTACGTCAGTAGTTAAAGAGTTATCATTAAAGTCTGTTTGACACGCGATCTCTACACCTTTTTTGTTATTCTTAACTATGTTGGAATAAGTTATATTGCTGACAAGACTAGGACTCTCTTTATACAGTTTTTTGCAGCGTTGTATGAAATTTTATTTTTGAACTGTAAACTTTTAATTTCCCGTTCTTCTTTTAGCTTGGGACAATTGCTATCCAAACTGGAATGATTTAAATTGCAGTTAACACAATAGAGAACGAAGGTTTCACATGGTTTCCCGTCATGTTTCGACTTTGCACAATTAGCACAGATGGGTTCTTTTTTGCAGTTTACGGTTAGGTGACCAAACCGTAAACACGCCATACATCTGATGGGGTTAGGAATATACATTCTTAATTTAAGTTTGTATATACCTACTATAATGGTCTCTGGTAAAATGGGTAAAGAAAAGGTAAGAATATACATATGTGTTTTTTTTTCCTGACCCATTTTTTTAGTGATAATTCTTTTAACCTCTATAACATTTTGGTCTTTTAACTCCTCTAGAATTTCTGTATTACTTACATGATCTAGATCCGGACAAAAAATTATTCCTTTGCTGGAATTTAATTTGGAATGAGGACTTACTTTAACTTTAATATTAGGGCCAAAATTAGATATATTAAGAATTTTTTCTGATTGCTGTTTGTTGTGAGTTTCTATTAGTAAAGTACCGTTTCTTAATTTTTTGATGCTCTTAGGTTCCGAACATGTATTATTAAGCGTTTTAGCAATTATGAAGGGGGAGACTTTTTGAAAGCTCTCTTCATCTATTCTCTCTACGATTAAAAATTGGTTATAGTTAGTTTCGTCACTCGCTCCTGAATTAAAATTATAATATTTTCTATCATAACATTTCCGTTTATGCTTTGGAGAAGATAAATCAGGGGGTTCTTTCATTTTAAGAACTCCTAATTAGGTTATCTAAGATCTGAATTAACTATAAATACTAGGTACTTATCGGATAGGGTCCTGTGTTAATTCTATCAGACCGATGTCCAAGCACTCAAATTCCTTGAAAATATTGGTCTTCAATGGGTCTTAAGCACTTGAAATTTCCTATAAGTTTTTCCAGGAATTTTTAAAGCTTCTATCAACAAATTGATTCCAGCTGTTCTCTCCAGGTAGTTTACAGATGCAAAAAATATGTGAGAGAACAAGACTTTACACAGGAAGAAGAGACTGCATTTTTAAAAAACATGGACACAGTGAATATGAAGATGGATATGTTCTTTAAAAAAATCTGGTGCGCGCGACACACGACTTTCACTTACCTCCGTTGTTAAAATCAATTTAAGAATGTTTAAATACATTTAAAGATCCGAATAAATTGTTAAATAATTAATTATTTTGAATTTCAATAGAAACATGTGTTTTATTAAATAATCTATTATATTTTTATCTACAACTATCAGTTAGTTTTATTTAATATTTTATTATATAATATTTTTCCTAAAATCTTTAGCTATCCAACGATATATTATACATCTATATTACTATTCTTGTGTTCCAAAACTTAAAAATTGCACAAAAAAAATATGTTTGCACTTTTCTCCTTTAGTTGTTTATCAAATTCGCCCAACATTTATATTTAACCTTTATTTATTAAAGCTAATAAGATTATAACTTATATATTTATCTGTTCCTTAGCAATGATAATCAGATGATGTTCCAATTTTTTTGAAATCTACAAAATGAAAGGTACTTTAGAAGAAGAAAATTTAAAATATCGGCATTTAAGCCCTGTCAGACTATTTCAATCAGAATGAAATCTACATCATATTACAGACCATCAAATTTTACATCGATATATAGAGTTTAATAAAAATCGTTAGATCCGTTTTTGAGAAAATTGTAAAAAGGTGCAAAATGCATGGTATAAAGTACATCTTTTGGTTAGCTGATTTGGATGAAAAAGTTTCTGTAACATCTTGGGCGTATACTTGTCTTAAATATGAAATTTCAGTTTCATAGGACTATTCGTTTTTGTCCTGGAGTTACCACACACAAACACAGACAGATACAGACACACACCTTTTTGCGGAACTTGGCTATTTGGACTCAAAGGACCCTAAAATGTGTATTTCCGTTGAAAACTGGCAGTAGAAAATTTTCATGATCGCAATACTTTCCCTTACTGTATATTCTATATATAGGTAAGTGAAAGTAAAAATACAAATTGTAAAATTTAGTTTAAGTAAGCGCAGTCAATAGCTCTGTTCTTATTCATATATTTCATTTCAATTGTACACTCACCAAATAGCATTTGTTACCAAATCTTAAGGGTCATTTGTTATTTGTTTGTTTATTTATTTAACATCCCTGTTTGCTGCTGTGGCAAATCGGACGATACTACAGTGGGATTCCTAAATTTTGTCTGGTTTGAACCCTTGAAATTTGGCATATGAGGCTGTTATGCTAGCCACCTAGCTATAAGTGATCCCAGGGTCATTTTTTATACAAAAAAATAAATGATAAATAAATTAGTTGGAAAAAAGTAAGGACTGCACTACACTATAAAAAAAATAAAAAAAAACAACTGCATCTTGATCTATCTAGTGAAACATGTTTGATTCTAAATGCTGTCACTTATAATATAAATGTTCAATGACAGAATTTTCAATTATTCTTTCTATAAATTAATTTTTTTAGTTCAGAGAAGAGCTAAAAATTAAATTAAGTGTGAGATATATACATAATATTATTATCATATGAGTAAAATTTTTAAAATATTTTATTTTATTACTCTCTCTGGCTTTAAAAATATGTGTATATTGTTAACAATAGTTGATTGTGTATTGTGAGTCAAGTACAGGTATAAGACAGAGAGTAGATCAATTCTGAAATTCAATCTTCTTATTGATCCTCAGTTACAGTGTAAGTTTAAAATACATAGTTTATTCAGAATGACTGATTCTTGATTATAATAAGTAAGTAACCTAAATAAACAGATATTACTTCAACAATTTTAATTTTAGATTTTTTTTTTTTTTTTTTGCTTTAGAAAAAAGATGACGATTTAGCTGAGGAGGCAATAAAAGACCTTGAAAAAGTAATGTGCCAACTCACCGGACTCGAGCATTCAGGGTCTCTTGAAGAATCAGAAGATGAAGATGAAGAGTTTTAAGAGTTGTGATGGAAAGTTTTAAGCACTCATAAATTTATCTTATTTCGATGAAATATGAAACAAGAAATAAATGGAAGTGTTCTTTATCAAGAAAATAAGTTTTTGATTATTTTTTTATAATATGACCTCTAATTAATAACCAAAGGACTATGAAACTCTTAAATAAATGCAGGTTGACAAAAATTGCATTAACTCAAGCCATAGTTGTACATGATAACTTATGATTTTATATTATTCAATGAAAGCTAAGTGTCTTTGGAAAATAAAAAAATTCATAAACAACTTGAAATGTATTTTTAAATTGAATAATTAAAAATGTATAATGCCCATAAATTGTTTAAAGAATAATTAAATAATTTATAATCAAGAGCTATTTATGTTATAGCTTTTTTCCCATTAGGGTGTTTATCATGAACCAATCAGAGACCAAGAATCAATTTTAATTGTTTTCCTTATTTTTTCTCCAGTATTCTTTCCTCCATCCTTTTACCATGTCTCTGGTTTTCCTCTTTTTGTACCATTTGGAACCATTTTACATATTTTCTTCCTCGCAATCATTTCTCATTCAGCTCATTAATTCTTTCAACCAATATTTCTACAGCGTCTTCTCTCATATTGTTCCTTTTTAGATCATACCTGAATTCAGATTGTTAAGGATTTATTTTCACATAGATAGCCAAACCTCTGTTCAGCCTGTTATCAGTCATTTTGTATAAATGTCCAAAAAATATTGATTGCCTCTATTTTATTGTTTCTGTAACAGTTTTAGTGTTGGAATATACTCTGCAGATCAAACTTTTGAGACCACTTATTGTTTACATTAATAAATCATGAATAATCTCAATAAATAGCGACTCTGACAGGTATGCCGAATTGAAGTGGCTCAATCCGGTTTCCTGGCGACAGTATTACTTGGGAGTTTTCCTATTTCATACTTTCGATTCCAAAAATCCATCCTACATCCTTGACCTACCCATCCCTTGTTCATCGGTACATTCGTTTAATACAAGATCCTAGCCCACTAACCTCTATATTCCTTTTCATCAAACATCATCCTTTAAAAAATTATTTAGTTTGCTTGCCACATCGTTCTGGAATTCCATACCTACCTCTATACACAAAGCATCTTCTTTAACCTCATTTAAAAGCAAATTCTTCATCTTCTCAACCATCCATCTTCTGATTGATTGTAAACAAAACGTTAGAATAGTGGCCATGTTACATTTCAAAATCAGGAGCACTACAAATTTGTAAACAATGTTTTAGATATATATTCATTTTTCCTTCTCTTTCTTTTGGTTATTCTCGATGACCTTATTATACCATAAGGAGCACAATTACAATATATCTTCACATACACATATATGATTATATAATTATGAACATATATGTATACTAAGTAATCGTATTTATTCTACTTTTTTTTTTTTTTAATAATATTATGTCTTAAGTTTTTATTTCTTTTATGTTTTTGTTTCTTTGCCAGACAAAAGTCACAGTTTTGTACTTTTCTGTTATTCTTAGGTGACTGAAGGTCCCAGAATAAAATTCACTTTCTTTCTTTTCTTTCTAAATATCTAAATAAAATATAGGTATCTTATTATTATTTGTATTTATAAACAAATTTGCTAATTATGTGTTAGAATTTTTGTGACTATTGTAAATAACAAGAAATAATTTGATTGAATCTAATTATTACTGAGACTTCTGTCAATGTGGTTTTTATATCCGGAAATTTATTTTCAGTCTAGTAATCCTAATAAGAGGAATAGAGAAGATAAATTTTATTCTTAATATGATGTTTTGATTTCTCAACTGCCAAAGTTGTAA
Source organism: Piezodorus guildinii (assembly GCA_023052935.1). Classification (NCBI taxonomy): domain Eukaryota; kingdom Metazoa; phylum Arthropoda; class Insecta; order Hemiptera; family Pentatomidae; genus Piezodorus; species Piezodorus guildinii. The sequence continues at coordinate 703,964 of CM041293.1, read as the reverse complement.
GAAGTTCACTGCACAGATAATTTTCATTTTGTCATTAAAGAACGGTTTAAATGAATGAATTTTCCATGAAATTGCTTAGTGCAACCCACATGATAGACAAAGAGAAAAATCTGAGTGCCAAAGTGACACACAACAAAAAAATTCAAACAAATTAATTGAGTCAACCATAGGTGTTCACAAACTTTTGACCGGCAGTGTATATTTCATTGTTTTTTAATTTTGCTATTCTCAACAGTATTATTCATCTTTCTAGTACTTCTAATATATCTAATTAATTTATCATTTATTTATTCTTATTTGCCCAGGTATGTAATAAATATATTATACTAGGGAATATAAATAAAATAGAAAAATAAAGGTTAATAAAATACAAATTTAAAGACTTATAATCTCATTAATCAATTTTAATTTGTAAACCAGTGCAAAAGTGAACAAATCTATAACTTAAGGATTTTTGAAAAAAAATGATAATGATACATTGGAAATGATCTGTATTAGATGGATGTATGGGTGGCTGAGAAGTGTTTATCTAAAAAGAAATTTATTCTATGACATGCTCTGTTAAGAGTAACCAACATCTAAAAACAAAGCAGAAAACATGTCTAGCCAAACAGCTATATAAATAAAAATTAACCAGTATTTATATTAATGTTGTTATGAATAAATAAGCACAAAAATGTTTCTTCTTGGGAAAATACATTATAGTTAATTTTAGTGAAAGAAAAAAAAAAAAAAAAAAAAAAAAAAAAAATCATGAATTGATTTCTAGAATATTAGTATTGAAGTCTATGATGTTAAATAAAAATTTCATTTTTGGTGAGTGTATGAAGATATTAGTTAAGAACGAATTTGAATGAGAAGAGAAAAGAAGCCAGTGAGGACAGAAATGATATTCATGATGGATAGAATTCCAGATTGGAGTGGAGCTGGCAAGAAAAAAAAAAATTTAAGTAGAAAGATGTAATTTTTTTTATTTTTTTTTTATTGAAAGATGTATTTTTTTTTTTTTGGAATCAAAGGCTGAAATATACAGGGATTAAACAACCATGTGGATGGAACTATAAATAGAGATCAGAATCCTCAAATCTCATCGGATTTGAAGTGAGTACAGTGAGTGTCAAAAGTATTCGGAATTCACTACCATTCCGTAATTTACTTGCTTTTAACTTATTTTATATGGTTTTAAAGAGTTGTTAACCACTTTATAATGTTAGAAGGAAGGTAAATAATAGCTCCAACCAAAAATTAGGACGGTAATCATTTTATTTTCAACGTTTTAAACGTTCATTTACGAAAATATTAACAAATAGTTAATTAAATTTGAAAGAAATAATCGAAGAGAGATTTCGAGATTTTTGTGATAATTTTGCAGCGACTAAATCTGAATAGAAACGTATGTATGTCCAAAGTCTTGGTCGCGCGTATATTAACAATTTAATTTATACGTCATTTTTCTTCTAATTTTAATTCTGGCTTTTCATACTTATAAAATACACAAATCTATCAACAATTTTGTCCATGAATCCAATATTATTAAACTTTAAAGAAAAAAAAAAAACATATCTAACTATCACTGACCGCTCAAGGTGTTTTATTAAGGCATACTAAATTCTTTATTTGGTTTCCTCCAAACCAGAATTTCTTCATTAGAACCATGTATTTTAGTATCAGAGTCATCTATAAACATTTTAATTCATCAACCTTCTCTTTAAAAAAATGTTACAAACATTCAGCATATTCTCTTATTCCCTTGCCTACTGAAAGACCTTTTCCGGACTTCTTGTACCATGTTTTTCTTTTCGTCGTATTTTTTTAGAACCCGGTTAGCAGTTGAAACATTTATTGTGCATCCAGAAGTTTTGAAAAATTCAGAAATAAGCCAATGTTCACTTATTTGATGTATCGTTTTCTTATTAGATGAATAATCAGTGTTTCAATTTTAACATTTAATATTTTTTGGACGCTCACCTTTTTGCTTTTGTATTTTATTATTATATAATCTAATTTTTACATGTTACATTGTTTAGAACATAAAACATGTCAAATATTAGTGAGAAAATGAATATTTAAAACCATTAAACAACAGAATATTACGATTTCCGAATAGTTTTGACACTAACTGATCTTGTAATTTTACATTATTAATAAGATATTTTTTAAAAACAATAAACTTTTCGATTATCTGGTCAGCGAGTTTCCTTTATGGGCGTCTCTTTTAAATATTTATGAATGAAAAAGAATTATATACATTCATAGTTGAGAAATATACTAATTAAATGAAAAGAAATTCGAATTCGGAATACTTTTGACACTCACTGTAAGTAATAAGTATAATATACTTATTATATTATATGCTTTAGCATGATGTACTCCTATAGTGAAACATTATTATCTTGGAGGTTGAAATTTATGCTTATTTTATTTTGCTGCTCGTATCAATCACTTATATCTATACAACAATCAATAATTATTATGAAGTATAATTAAAGCAAGTGTTTTCATAATTCAGCTAAAAGTTAATTGTAAAATAAAATTGCCCCCTCCATCATCTAATTTTCCTGGTCTGAGCTTAGAACTTCGTTTTTCTATCAATAGTACTTAATCGGTAGTATTAATAGTACTGTTCAGTGTTGTATTAGGTTTTATTATTAATAATAATATGTTTATTGCATGAAAATAAAAATATATACATAATATTATATACAACTTTTAACCTAAAATCTTTTACAAAATTAAAATAACTTTTTAAGTCAAAGGCTAAACTAAAGGCTTGTTATTATACAACCATGTGTGAGGAGGTTACCTTTGTTTGTCAACAGTTGTGTTTTGAATTTTTAGTTAGTAGTGTTTTTGTACGGTAGTACGGAAATCATGTTCTGTAGATGATTGATTTTACTTAAAACAGTGTATTATAACGTTAAAAAAACAAAAATTGTGTTTACATTTTGTGTTAGTTTATCGAGTGCTGGAAACTTTGACTATGAAAAGAGCTTCGGATAATTCTCTACCTAGTGCTCCTGCAGCAGATGGGAAGAAAAGCCGCTTAGATTTTCATAATATCAAACCTGTTGTCAAACCATTATTTGAAGCTTTAAAGCAACGTGCAAACTTAGACAGTATTAGACGGATTCTGCATGATATTGATGATGTTAATGTTGGCTATGGGTATTATAATCGTAGCCCATTACATCATGCTGTAAGCTGGAACTGTGATTTAGAAGTCCTTGAAGAACTGATATTCAAAGGAGCACACATAAATGGCAGGGATAAGATTGGAATGACTCCACTGCATTTAGCTGTGACCAGTAATAGAGATTTGGAATATGTCCCTAGGCTCCTCACCCTTGGAGCTGATGTTAATGCTAGAGACCAATCTGGAGAAACTGCTCTCTACTTAGCTGTTAGCCAGTTTAAGAATTTTAGCATTATTAGATTGCTCCTGGAACATGGTGCAGACACTGATTATGTGTATGACGACTTTTTGTCATCTTTAGGTTTCTTTACAATTTTAGATAAATCAGTAGTTTTAGGAGCTGTTTCGTCTGCCAAACTTCTTATTAAGATAATTTTCTTAAAGAATTTTGTCCACAATTTTTCAAAAGTAATTCAGTTGAAAGAAGATCCTAGAATTAATACTGATGAGTTGTCCAAACACATGGTAAGGTGCATTCGAGAGCTAGTGTCAATGCAGTCAACAACAATATGTTCCAAGTATTCAGTGTTAGATTTTTCTGAGTTTGGGATTAATCATCGCCATCAAACAATGTTTACCAAACCCGAATTGACTGATTCAGAGATAACTAACATGTTTCCAGTTTATCATGATATCATCAATCATAATGTTGCATCTGCCTATCAAAGGGGAGTGTGTATTAATAAATTCAGGGACCTGCTAACTTATAGGGTATCGTACAGCCATGACCCCGAAGTTAAGGGAAAAGAAGTTATTTTAAATTTTTACTGTATTGAAAAAATATGTAGTTATCTATGCAATCAGGATTTGCTTAATTTCACTCAAGCATTTCAGTTGTCTCTCGAAACCTTGGAGTAGCATCTTTATCTAATGTTATGGTTGACTCAATCCATTGTTTAAGATTCAATAATTATCGTACACGAGATGCTCTTAGATTTGTGAAATTATATTAAATACTCCGATTTTAATGTGGCCTTTCTTGTTAATTTTTATACAATTGAGTTGATTGACATGAAGAATTTAAGTTTTTTATCATGAATATAACTCGATGTGGGAATCATTGAGAAATATTTTTTTTTATGATAAACCACTGGTTTCTGAACAGTAAGTGCTGTTTTATTTTTCATATTGCGATTAGTTGGTTTTTAAGCTTTTATGTTTTTGAAAACATTATTAGAGAAACGCAATGAATTTGTATAATCATATGATAATTTACAGTTATCATAGTTGGAACATAATTTGAATAGTTTAACGTGAATAAGGATTGTTATTTTTTTATTTTTTCAATAAGTTCATTATTTATTGAGTAATTTTTTTAATTAATTTCATACATATTTGTATAGTATAGTACCAACTTATTTGGTAGTTATTAATTTTGGATTGAGTATTTCATATTCTTTTGAACTAGGAATCAGTGATATTGTATATTGTACCAAATATTTACCTTATGGAGTTGTTATATATATATGTATTTTTGTATATTTTTAGTGGATTTTATATTTTTTAATTTGCTTCATCAAATTTAATAATTTATTAGTTTTAATGTTTACTGTCTTCAATAAAGAAAGATTGCTGTATGTTATTTTTATTTTGAATATTTTTTCTTTCCCTAATTCATTGAAAATGTTATTTTTTAAAACTTTACCTAATTATTATTGATAACATAAAAATGTTATGCTGAAATATTGTGAGTGTATTATTATGATAATAATAAGTGTTTATTTATATGAATATACAAATCAATAAAATATCTTGCTTTAGTTTACATATAGACCTTCCCCGAAGGGATATTACAGTCTTTAATGGAGACTAGCCGAATCTGAAATTTGGAGTTGCTGGCACTCATTTTTCCAAAGTTTTCGAGGTTACTAGTCTCATCCATGAAGAGCCGGCGGCTTAGGTGAGTTGGTCGGCACAGGGCTTTCGTTTTCAACCGTTGCATCTCTCCTTATCTAGCTGGATCCATTCTACAGCTCTCTTTGCCCAGGTATCATCGGATTTCCTCATTACATGGCCTGCCCAAGTCCTCTTCATTTTTCTTGCATAACCTACGGTGTCAACCACCATGGTTAGTTCCCTCAATGGGACTGTGTTGATTTTTTTTCCTTAGAGAGACCCCTAGCATTGTCCTTTCCATTCTTCTCTGACAGAAATGTATTTTTCTCTCAAGATTCTTGGTCAAAATGAAACATTATCTTGAACATGAGTATTAACATGATGAAAGATTTCCATTCTAAATTTGTAGTTAGTGACAAAATGTTCAAAGTATTAAGTTGGAACAAAAAGATAACTGGATGCCTAGAAATTAAAGCTTCATCTTTTGAAATAATAGAAATTCATGAATCTGGTTACATAAGAGGTATTTTAAAACTAGGGTAATGCAATTTAACATTTTTATTAACATGAGTGAACTCATTAAAAGAATTGGGTTTTTTGGAGACTCCACTAAGACCATGATAAACATGTTGAATGAAAAAATATATTAGACTGATTAAGCTCTGATTTTTTTGGCCGTGAGAAAGAAATATAATTTATGTAATCAATCCAATTGCAATTTCCTTGATTTCAAACATTAAGGAGAATAGAGAGAGAAGAGGTCTATTTAGCTAATTCCAGCTGCGCAGTATCCTGTTTTGTGCATGGAAAATGTACTGTAGACCAGGCATTGTCTTGTGTATTGTGGGGAAGAACCTTATAAGTCATAAGAAAAACCAAAGTAAAAACTTTCGGGTTGGTAGATGATTGTAAAAGGCAGAAAACTAAAGACATGAACAAACGTTAGAAAAAAGATTAGTAATTAGTCCTAGTTAGAGTAAAATAAGAGAAGAAGCAGCGAAAGTAGACTTGGATGCTTTTTCGTTCAACCTCACTTAATTACTATTAAGTCTAATCGGACGAAGCTACAGTGGGAGTCCTAAACATAGAATCTCCAGGTTTAATTAGAACAGGGATATTTAACGAGGAACTGACGCCACAAAGGATCGGAGCCATGATTTTATGTTTTCTCCGAAGAACGGCATTACCGAAATTTTGTCTCTTTTAGAATATCCTAGGGCGTTCTGCGGGTTTGAACCTGCGACTTTGGGTTTAGAAGGCTGTAGATGCTAGTCATTACACAAAAGATCACCTCATGGATGGAATTTAATAGAATTGTTACCAGCTCTAATAGGCCATCAATTTAATTAACAATTAATTAATGTTTTCACTTTAACCGTTCTTCTCGTAACTAACTATTTAGGGGAAGATAATTTTTGGAGCAGCTTGATGGCTTTGTATTATTTAATATTTTTAGACTAAAATTGATAAAAAAAACAACAACAAAATGCACTTTCTTCTTAATTAATGATAGTTGATTGGGACTTTTTCTTTTATATAGAATCGATCCCTGAAGATTCCTTTTAATACCGCAGGGTAAGTGGATTGGATATTGATAAAAATGATATTTCCGAGTTGTCATTACCTAATACCATCTATTATTTTGTGCTATAAGGAGGTTGTTTTGAGAACGAAGTAAGTGACGTATAGGTCATCAAACTGGAGAACTGCCACTTGAAGCTGACAATTTCAATCATTGCCTAAACGACATCTATTATTTTGTGGAACAATATAAGTCGCTTGTTGAGCTATGGCGGTGAGATATTGCAAGTTCCGACCTGTCACAATATGCCGTCAAGAATGCCACGCCACCCGTTCCGTCCTGTAGAATCCAATGCGATCTTCAGGGTGTCATCCATTCTAGGAATATTTCCTTTCAGAAGCAGCCATGATGGACTCCAGATCGACTTGCATTTGTTATTATATTCTTTAGTTGTTGTCGGTTTTCCTATCACATTAATCTTTTGTCATCTGCTCTTTATAAGGCTTTTGTTCTAGGAATTATATAGCGCAGTAGCTACTGTTTTGATTTTTGACGGCAATCTTTTGATACCCATCTATCTTATCTTTATATGTCGTGGACGTAATTTGGTCACGGAAACTTTTCAACGCTTAAATACTTCGAAATTGAATTTCCAAAAGACAGAAATAAATATTTCAAAGATTAATACACACAAAACAATATTGTATGATATTTGTCTTCCTTTCATTCTCAACATATTAAATTTTTGTTTGGGTCTCACGGGTTTTTCTTTAAAATATACTGTAATCTCTACTTTTATCTGCTTAATTCACACTTTGTGTTGTGGGCAGTTTGTCTTCTTGGTGGAAACTGTGGGAGATTTGTTTGACACAACAATAAAATTATTAAAGATTCCTGAATTTTCTGAAAAGTTGAGTAGTGTAAGAGAAGTCGTCGAATCAGCAAACCAATTACTTTTTGTTTGCGATAATATAAATTCCATTTACTCTTTTCAAATGTTCATTAGTCTAATTGTCAATTATATTACCATTGTATTACATCTTTACCAAGGTATAAAATCTATAACCGAGAGTCCATCGTTTCCCCGAATCGCTGGCGAATTTTTAACTGTGCTCTATGTTTGTTTCCTCATTTTCAGAGTCGTCCATTCTTCAACAGTGACCTCTTACAAGGTTTGTTTACGAGTTTTTATTCATATTTTATTTAATATATTTATATAAAATAAAATATAAGTAATCGATAGTTACTTTCTGGTCCAACATATACCATGGGTGCTATATTAAGTTTATGTATGGAGATCGTGTCGCCGTTTTTAGTGAACTGGAACGTTGTGCAGCATCCACTTTGTTTTGTTTTTACATTTAACGTTTGCTTTAGGTCAATTTCTTGTTGAAAAATCTGGTGCGGGCAACACACGAGTTTCACTTACCTCCGTTTTTTAAATCCATTAGAGAATTTTCAAATATGGGTGAAACCACTAAATAATTAGTTAAATGGAATTTCTATAGAAACATGTGTTTTTAAAAAAATCTATTATATTATTATCTAAAATAATCAGTTAGTTTTATCGACTTTTCATCACTCTCTATTAAATTTTAAAAGCTTGTGTATGAATAAATTTTTTCTAAAATCTTTAGCTTTCCAACTTTATATCATACATGTATATTACTGCTCTTATGCTCAAAAACAAAAAAATTTCATTAAAAATATATTTTTTTTTAGTTTTTTCCTTGAGCTGTTTTTCAAATTTCAAAAAAACTTACATATTTATCTGTTATTTATCAATGCTAACCATTTTAATCAGAATGAAACCTACATGACGTTTAAGCCTATTAAATTTTATTGCAAGGAATTAGTCCGGGTGGCGGTCATTAAATGAAACAACTAAATAGTTTCAACTATTTATTGTTTGCCAACGTTTCGACCCTCTTTGTGGGTCATCATCAGGGCGCATGGTGGGAGAATGGAAACTGAGAGTTTCATTTAATGACCGCCACCCGGACTAATTCCTTGCATTAATTCTCAACGGTCAACTAATTACATCCACTATTAAATTTTACATCGATATAGCGAGTTTAATCAAAACCGAGAAAATCGAAAAAAGGCACAAAATGCATGGTATAAAGTGGCTCTTCTGGTAAGCTCATTTTGATGAAAAAGGTTTTGTAACGTCTCGGTCGTATATTTGTATTAAATATGAAACTTCAGTTTCATAGTACTATTCGTTTTCGCCCTGGTGTTACCACACACACACACACACACACACACACACAAACACACAGACCTTTTTGCGGGACTTGGTTATTTGGACTCAGAGGACCCTAAAATGTGTATTTCCGTTGAAAACTGGAATTCGAAAATTTTCACGATCGCAATAGTTTCCCTTACTATATATAGTAAGTGAAATTAAAAATATATGTCTCCTTAATCCCCAGCTTTTCAGCACTGTTTTTTAAATAATGGCTCAAAATGTCGACATTCATAATACTCACAATATAAGTCAAATTACCTGTACCATTGAATGACATGCACCCCCCCCCCTCCCTATTCCACAGTGGGCCTCACGTGTCGAGCTTAAAATTCGTTATTAGGTTTTCGCCCATCATACTTGAGGTCATCAAAACCGAAAATATTAAATTTGCTTCCAATTGGAAAAAAAAAAAATTCCCAGAACTGTAGTTCGTTTTTAATGTAAGTTTAACAAAGTCGAGCCTATTGTTGCTATTGGATTCCGAAATTAACGGAGTTTTTCCTTCGGACCCCGCAATAATAATTAAATTTGTGCATGGCATTTCTTTCCATTTCTTCTTGTAAACAGAAGGTGGTGTTGAAAGTTGTTGCGAACGTTTGAGCTCTTATTGCTGCTGATTTAGTTGGATCCCTCTTAACAATCTGGCGTATGTTCTAGTCCGGGAGGCCGTGGCAGTTATCTGGACTCATCTCCGTTACGATCCTAATAATTTTTTTTCAATTTTGATACTCGTTTAAATGAGCAAAATAACAGTCTGCCAACCAGAAGCTACAACAGTGACTTTCAGGAAACCCGGACAATTTTGGAAGCTAGGACTAATTTCGCTATGAATAAAACTTTGTGTAAAGATTATTTATAATTTGTAAGGACTAAAAATAACAGTCTGCCGATCGGATCGTACAACCCCGAGCGTCTGCAACCCTTATAAACTGAAATTTTTTTTAGAAAATGGACTCATACCGCTATACTTGAAAATTCTAAATATTATTATTTTTTTCATAAGAAAAAACGTAATAACAGTCTGCCAAGATTTCCGTACAACTAAAGCCGTCTGTCAAGCTAAAGACGCTACGGGACACTGGTGATACGCGTGGTACAATACGTCTTATCTTTAATCACCTGACAGACTATTTCAGTTGTATCAGATTGTTGGCAGACTGGCAGCTTTATTGAAATCAATTATTGTTATTATTTAATTATTTATATTATTATTTACATAAGAAAAAATAACAGTCTGCCAAGATTTCCGTACAACTAAAGCCGCCTGTCAAGCTAAAGACGCTACGGGACACCGGTGATACGCGTGGTACAATACGCCTCATCTGTAATCACCTGACAGACTATTTCAGTTGTATCAGATTGTTGGCAGACTGGCAGCTGTATTAAATTCAATTATTCATTTCCGCATTTTGCAAATTTCAGGCATAGCTTTATCAGTCTTGGCGTTTTATTAAGTATGGAACTGACTGAAAAATTATTAAATTGGATTGAATGAGAATTAAAGGGATGAATAATGGTTTTTCATATAATTTGAATATACTTCATTTGAACACATTAATGCTGAATTCATTTTTGAATAACAGAGCTTTGATTATTGAAAGTTTATTAGATATAACATAAAAAATAAAAACAAAGCTTAACAAAAGTAGCTGGCACGTTTACCTCTATTTATGTATACCATAGGTCCTATACCAGAGGTTGTATCTCGTCAGTTTTATACTTAATGAAATGCCAAGACTGATAACGCTATGCCTGAAATTTTCAAAATGAGTAACTGAATAATTGATTTCAATAAAGCTGCCAGTCTGCCAACAATCTGATACAACTGAAATAGTCTGTCAGGTGATTAAAGATGAGGCGTGTCCCGTAGCGTCTTTAGCTTGACAGGCGGCTTCAGTTGTACGGAAATCTTGGCAGACTGTTATTACGTTTTTTCTTATGTAAAAAATAACAATATTTAGAATTTTCAAGTATAGCGGTATGAGTCCATTTTCTAAAAAAAATGTCAGTTTATAAGGGTGGCAGACGCTCGGGGTTGTACGATCCGATCGGCAGACTGTTATTTTTAGTCTTTACAAATTAAAAATAATCTTTCCATAAAGTTTTATTTATAGCAAAATTAGTCCTAGCTTCAAATATCCTTCTCGCTTGTTGTTGTACCGGGGCGTTAGCAGACTCTTATCAGGGTTATACCTGTATTGTAAACATCAATATTATCAAATATTAAGCAAAGCGAAATCAGTCACAAAATACTGTCGCTGCCTCCCGCACTATTCCTTTCTTCCCTATAATTAAATTTTGTTGTTAGTACTGAACAAGGTTTGGAAATAAACGTCTTATTTTATGAGGTGGGCCCAGGTACAGACGGATTTGTTACTTGATATCTTTTTTTTTTTTAACTTTAAATCTTTATTCACACCTTGTTGATGTAATCGATTTCATAGATCATATGTCGAAAGATGTAATCGATTGTGACCTAACCTTAACCTAACTGTAACCTAACCTCAATATAGTTGTGAACATGAGCTTTTGTTATTATGCTTGTAAATACAACTTGTGCTATGAAACTAATGTGTTGCATTTTATTAGTAGGATACTAATAACCTAGAAACATGGTGTCAGGTTAGTTGAACCTAAAAAATTGCTGTTTAACCGTTTAAGTAAACAGAAAAGTTGATAATGGCAAGTATTCCGGCACCTCCTACTTTAGATCTTTCGGACCCCGAGCAAGCCGGAGAAAATTGTCTATATTCAAGAAACAATGGGGATATTATGAGATATTATTGGATGCCGGGAGCAAGAAGGATTTGTCTGGAAAGAAGCTGTGCTGGACTTGCATTCATTCCTTGCAAAGGGATATGATATTCCTCCATTCTAGCAACGCTAACTCTATGTTACTCTTTTCTTCTTTTACCTTTTTAAGAAGGTTTTTAGCTATTTTTTACAGCTGACACAGCTTTACCATTAGCTTGATGGTTATATGGTGAAGAAGGACTGGTCTTAAACTTCCACTGTTTGGCAAAATCCTGGTATTCTCTACTAATGAGTGGAGTGCCACTGTCACAAACTACTTTGTCCGGTGTTCCATATCTTGCGAAAACATCTTTACAAAATGATATGAGGACTTTAGATCCACTTGTATGAACTCTTCTTAATTCAAAAAAGGAAGAGTAATAGTCGGTGATAATTATATAGTTATCTTTACCGAACTGGAAAAAATCTATCCCGACGCATTGCCATGGTCTGTCTGATATGGGATGTAGTAGGAGCGTTTCCTTGGTCTGAGCTGGAGCGTATCTTTTGCAGATTGTATCTATTTCTGTATATCACTTTTAACGTGATCCGCCATTCCAGGCCAGAAGAATACGTGTCTTGAACGACGAATACAGCTTTCGGCACCCAGATGAGTGTTTCCATGAATGATCCTAATGAATCTGGCCCTCAGCCCTTTCGGAATGACTAATCTGTCTCCCTTTAACACGACACCATCTTCAACCGTAAGTTCATCTCGGAATCCCCAATATTTTTCCAGATTTTTATCGAGGTTGTTCTTCCTTTGGGGCCAACCTTTAATCACTGTCTCGACGAGTTTTTTCATCTCTTCATCCTTAGCTGATTCCTCTTGCACCTCCTTTATTCTGTCATCGGTAAGGTTCAGGTAATGCAGCTGATTGCAAATTTGTGCCTGGAATACAATAATTCCCTGATCTTTATCTATCCCTGCTCCTGCCGTATCCACTGGTGCTCTAGATAGGAAGTCGGCCACAGGAATACTCTTACCAGGTTTAAAGACAACCCGGAATGAAAACCTCTGCAGCTGCAGCATCATACGTTGTAGTCTCTTCGGTGCCTGGCAGAGGGGCTTCTTCATGATAGATTCCAGTGGTTTGTGGTCCGTCTTCACTATAACGTCTGTATTGCCGAGTAAATATTGCTCGAATCGTTTAAACCCAAAGACTATTGCAAGACATTCCTTCTCTATTTGGGTATATGCCATTTCAGTAGACGTCATTGCTTTTGATGCATATGCGATAGGTCTTTCGTCTTGAAGAAGACAAGCTCCGAGTCCATACTGGCTTGCATCACATTGTAAAACAACCGGTTTTTCCTGACTAAAATATTTTAATGTAGGGGCATTTATAGCTAGCTGAACGAGTGATCTAAAGGAGTTTTCATGAAGCTCGTCCCATATCCAACCTGAATCTTCTTTTAGCAACGCTCTTAGGGGTCCAGTAACCTCGGAGAGATGAGGCAGAAATTTTCCTAGATAATTTACAAATCCCAGAAATCGCTGTAGTTCTTCTTTGTTTTTCGGCGTGCTTACTTTCTTAATAGCATCTATCTTCGTAGGATCCGGACGCAGGCTCCTTTCACTAACTAGATGGCCCATGAAATTAATTTCGGACAACCGAAGTCGACATTTTTGTTTATTGAATTTGAAATTTCGTTCCCTAGCCCGAGTTAGAAGAGCTTCCAATTTCTTATCATGATCTATTCGCGCCTCTTCAAGAGTTTTTCCTTTACCTATTACTACTATGTCATCTGCGATGGCTTTCACGTCCTCTAGTCCTTCTATTGCTTCGTGTACTCGGCGCTGAAATTCCTCAGGTGCTGTGTCAATACCGAAGGGTAGCCTTGTCCATCTATATCGCCCCCACGGTGTCCAGAATGTAGTCAGTTTGCTGGCAGGCCCTATCAAATCTATCTGCCAAAACCCGTCCTTCAAATCCAACAGGCTAAACACCTTTGCGTTGTCAAACCGTGGAAGTAATTCCTCAATTGTTGGCGATTGATAAAAGCTTCTTTTAGTGACCTTGTTAAGATAATGCGGGTCAAGACAAATTCTAAGTTTATTTGGTTTTTTAACAATAACCATATTACTAACCCACTCCGTCCAGCACAGCTTTTTTTCAGCAGAATGACGAAGACGCTCCTACCATCCACATTAAACAAATTGCAGCCGGAAGTACAATCTAATGTGTCTCGTCGACTTCAAGCAAAGAAGGAGGCCTACAAAAAGACATTTGATCGCGGAACTCAGGATCTGCCGAAACTCTCCTTGGGGCAAGAAGTATGGGTGAAGCTGAACCCTGACGACAGGAGGTGTCCCTGGAGTCGAAGGGATGAGGACTTATCTTATTCAAGTCGATGGACGTCTCTATAGGTGAAATCGACGGTTCATAAGAGTTTGAGAAGGGAGATGTTGATGTAATCGATTTCATAGATCATATGTCGAAAGATGTAATCGATTGTGACCTAACCTTAACCTTCTCAATATAGTTGTGAACATGTGCTTTTGTTATTATGCTTATAAATACAACTTGTGCTATGATACTAATGTGTTGCATTTTATTAGTAGGATACTAATAACATAGAAACACACCTGTAAATAATACAATGAACAATCAGTGAATGTGAGGTCAATTTTAAGAAACATGGCGTGATAGGCATGAGGGAGAGCAGCACCCAGCGGTACCTACTCCTGGCATGAAATTAGCGTGAATTACTAAAGGAGAAGGTCTCTCATCCAACTCCTCTTCAACCTTCTGTAGGCATTGTCTGGCATGAGTGTTTTGGCCACGTCATTGATTAGTGTGTTAGGTTCACCTTGTAGTTTGTCGTGGAAACGTTTGTAGTGTGTCCGTATGTGCTCATTGACAGTTGGCATATTAAGGTCAGTATGTAAAGTTATGTTGCTAACGTACCACGGGGGAGTTTTTCCTGCCATTATACAACGTCCTCTTGCAGCTTGTTTTTTGTGTCCGTGACCAGAACTATGTCATCGCCATAGAGTAGGCTTTGGGCCATAATATTCCTCATATTCCATTTTGAATGCTTAAAAATTTTATAGATTTCATCCATAAATATGAAGTCTCCTCTTACTTAAGCTGTCTTACTGCCTGACTCCTTACTCCGCGGGAAAAGGCTTGGACTCTCTACCATTAATCCTTACGATTCTTATTGCTGCCATTATAAGCCGAGCTAATTGTCATTATAACATCAGCTGTGACATTTTTCCATGCATTCCATATTTTTTATCTTGGCACAGAAACACCATAATATATATATATATATATATATATATATATATATATATATATATATATATATATGTTCTTGTCTCTGTCCTATGTTTTTTTCTGTGTTTCCTCTGAGCTCCAAGATGTGGTCTTGAGTCTGCCTCCCCGGACAAATCCTGCTTATTCGGTTTCTATTTGGTTCTTAACTACGAGCTTTAGTTTTCTTTCTAAGCTTGAGGACTATAGTTCATAAGCCACTGAAACTAAGCTTATACGCCTATTGTTTTCACAATCTGTGAAGCCAGCCTTTTTATAAATATTGATAATTTAACTGAACTCCCAATCCCTTGGGGCTGTCTATGTATCCGATATTTTTTGGAGGTATTGTTGGAGAAATTTAATCAATTCGGGGTCTATGTTATCTCTTCTCGCCATTTTAACTGTTTTAATTTTGTGGTTGGCATATTCTATATCATCTTCATCAATGACTTCCAGACTTTCCAGAACATTATTTTCTACGAGATCTTCTGGATCAATGGGTCCTCCTCCTGAGCAGAGATGGGCAAAATCGCATTCGGATATACGAATCGGACCGTATATATTCCACTGCTGTGGGCCGTATTCCACTGGTCTAAAAACGTATACGGGCCTGTGTACAAGTCAATCTGTGTGCATTTGCAGGCGTGAATTCGAATACGGTCTTATAATATCTTATATTAAAAGACATAAAATTTTATATTTATAATTTTTTTTTTTAAATATTGTTGAAATAACTTCTTTAAATACGAATATCTATTTATTTACATATATCTACTCTCATACAGTTCTCTTCTCTATAATGAAATAATTTAACAAATATTTCTTAAAATTTATTAATTTGTGGAAAATTAAAAACATTAATGCAGCAATACGGTTATAAATTATATTAAAAAAGAAAAGAAATATTATCCCTATGATATATTTTTCTTGAGCTGACAATCTTCTATATTGAAAGTAAAGTTCAGTAAATATTTTAACTTTTCAAACCAACTATGTGAAAATAAACACTACGCATTCAAGAATAGGTAAAATGTTGAATTTTAAGCATTTACAGTGAAGTGTTTAGGTACTCCAGGTATGGAATGACTCATTGGTTTTTCATGATTATGTTTCTATTTTCTAAGTTTAAAAGTTTGCTATTATTTCAAAACATTGAAAGTTATAATAATAATAAAATTATTTTTTTATAATGAAGTGAAGTAAAGCGCTAATAAAAGTACTTATGTAACATTCAAAGCTGTAATTGAGAGTGATGATAACCGCAAAAAAACTTTAGTTATTATCGTATATACTATATTAATTTTAATTTATTCTTATTAGTAATTTAATCTAAAATGAACGCTTTAATTGAAATTCAGTATAATTCTTTTTTCAATGTTAACTTTGTTTGAAGATAAGAAGTAATATAAAGCCGGCTTAGAACCACGGGACATCGGGAACTTTCTTCTTCTTCTTCCTCTAACTCCTGTGTGCCGCTAAGCGTGGAGTTGCCGCCTCGGTCCATCGAGCCCACTGTTCTCTGTCCCTAGCCATTCTTTTCATCTCTGGGATGGTTAGTCCTCTTGCTGCACCCGACTTCCCAATGTAGTCTGAATACATACATCTGGGTCTGCCACGAGGACGTCTTCCTTCCTTCCGGTCTGGCTTCAAAAAACCACTTGGCCTTTCGGGTATCATTCATTCGGCAGACATGCCCAAACCAATTCAATTGCCGCTTTTCCAGGATGTCACGCACTGGTCGTACTCCCAAATCCTCGCGAATCCTATCGTTTCTTATATGGTCCCTCCTGGTCTTTCCAAGTATTCTTCGGAGAAATCTCATCTCAGCCGCTGTCATCCTGCTAGCATGTTTATCAAGGGTTGTCCAGCTTTCAGATCCATATAAGAGTACTGGAAGTAAAACAGATTTAAAAATCCTAATTTTAGCATCTCTGCTAACTTCAGGTTTT
This sequence comes from Piezodorus guildinii, assembly GCA_023052935.1. Lineage (NCBI taxonomy): Eukaryota > Metazoa > Arthropoda > Insecta > Hemiptera > Pentatomidae > Piezodorus > Piezodorus guildinii. The sequence goes on along the minus strand of CM041293.1, from coordinate 687,154 downwards.
CCTATAATCGTTTTGGATATCTGGTAATACAGTCCATTGGCCTTCATCACCCGATTTAGAACCTCCTGGTCTATCTTACCACCATCGCTTATAACTGTTCCAAGATATGTGTAGGCATTCGTCGTTTCTAGGGTTTCACCACCACATAATATCCTTGGCTCCAGATTTTCTCTTCCCACACACATAATTTTACTTTTGGCTGGATTTATGTTTAACCCTCTTAGCCGGAGTTGCTCGTACCATTCATTTAGTGATGTCTGGAGAGCTTCCTGGGAGTCCGCAATCAGTACTATGTCGTCTGCATAGATGATAGCCTGGGCGAGCACTGGTGTTAGGTTCCAGTATCCCACCACAGCTCTTGGTGTTCTCCTTCTCCAAACCTTCCACACCTCATCCATGAGAAGGATGAAAAGCAAAGGACTAAGACTGTCCCTCTGACTACTCTTTTGACCTCATTTCTGTTCCTAACATACTCTTCCCAGTGAATATGTGATTTTGTTATATTATATGTTTTCCAGGCCTCCTTCTTGAGCTTAACCACTCTCTTGACCTCATCATTCCACCATTTTGTTTTCTTGGTCGAAGGCTTTATTTTCTGGGTATCACATACTTCTCTTGCGGTGTTGAGTATGCACTTCTTTATTTAACTCCAAAGAATGTCCAGCTCACTGTCTCCTTTACCATTACTTCTCACTGGGAACTTTACCATCGGGAATTTTACCATGATACCTGCCCTGGGACTTTGAGCCTATTAAAAGAGGCTAAATATGTGACAAACTTCTTAGAAAATATTGCAAGACTCAAAAGCAGAAGGAAGTTCCTAAATTAATTAAAAACCAACTAAACAATTTTCACAATAGAGTGTAAAAAAAATCTAAATGAACTAGGAATACCCTTTGCCGTAGAGGCAGTTTTAGAAAATAATTGATGACCCTGTTTCTATTTCCTATGAAAATGAATGTAGTATAACCTAAAACATTAAAGTAGTATAAAAAAAATAATAATAACAAATATAATTGTTTATAATGAAGTGAAGTAAAGCGCGAATAAAAATGAATATGAAACAATTATTAATATTTATATCATTAATTGTTACATATTCACTTTTAAATCTATAGATTTAGGTTTATTCTTATGAAATAAAAAAATACCTTATATATTGTTAATTTTCTTTATTTTAACTATCTCACCATTTCTCGTTGCTAGTGTTAAGAATAAATGGATAAATATTAAAGAAACTTAAATTAACTGGAGAAATAAAGAATGTAAAAATAAACTTTTTCCAGGTTATTATTTTTCTATTCGCATATTAGAAAAGCATAATAGATCGTTATAAAGCTACAGATTTTACAGAAAATGTTAAATAATAATGACTTGTACACAGGCCCGTATACGTTTTTAGACCAGTGGAATACGGCCCACACCAGTGGAATATGACCGTATCCCTTTGCATACCTGTGAAATTCGGGCGTATACCTGTCTACATCTGTGAGTATATTCGTATTCGTATATTTTTTCGAAATACGAATGCATTCGTATTCTTTTTTGAAATACGATTGCATTCGTATTCGTATTTTCAAAACTCGATCTTCCCGAATGCAATCGTATTCGTATATCCGAATGCGATTTTGCCCATCTCTGCTCCTGAGAAGTGTCCGTGCAAGAACTTCTGGATCAATGGGTCTTACTCCTGAGAAGTGTCCGTGAAAGAACTTCTGGATCAATAGGTCCTCCTCCTGAGAAGTGTCCGTGAAAGAACTTCTGGATCAACGGGTCCTCCTCCTGAGAAGTGTCCGTGAAAGAACTCCTTCCAACGTCCGAGAATTTTCGCTTCTTCTGACCATGCAGCCAAGTCTTTGAAGTTTCTCACAGGCTTTCTTATTTTTCCTCCTAGTGTCTTTACACTAAGCCAAAATTTCTTAATACTTCCCCTTTAGTCTTCATCGAGACTTTTTCCGAATCTTTCTCATGACTCCTTTTTCGTTTGGCGAACTGCTATTTTCCATTTATTTCTGGCTTTGTGGTATTCAGCTAGTTTCCCGGTTGTTTTATCTTGAAAATAGGCTCTCCTCGCTTTCTTTTTTGGCTAAATACAATGTCGTACTTCTACTCTGTGCGCTTTTGTTTATTAGATATTTTGCGTAAGCGGGAAACATTTCTTGCATTTTTTAGGATACATGATTTTAAATGGCACTACAGTTGTTCTACATCTCCCTCTTGGCTAATGATTCTTAATTTTTCGTTGTAGAAGGTTCTATTTTCTGGATTGTCTAGAGCTCGTATGCTCACTGCCTGGTAGCTCTTTTACTTAATTTGCTGCTTCCGTGGACTTTTGGTATCGGCTATTAGTAGTTGATGATCGCTGCCGATTTCATCGCAACTAAAAACTTTTATATCGGTAAAGTAGTGTCCTATGCACTGTAATATACACAATAGACTATAATGCTTTTTTTTTTCAGGATAGAGGAAATTATTTTCTCAATTGTTCTGTAGGGAAAGAAGAAATTACCCACCAGCAAATCGTTGTCTATGCAAAAATCAATGAGCGTTGTCCATTTAAATTTCTTACACATTCCGCACCTTGGAGTCCGAAGGCACAGCAAGTGGGAGAAGGTTCGCAAACTGTTGTAGCATTGAAATCTCCGCTTAGTATTTGTTGATTTAGTTAAGCAGTCTTTGCAAGTCAGAGTAGAACGCTTCATTATCCATGATTCCCGCATCCTCCGTTGGTGTGTATACCTACACAGAAGTAACTTTCCCAAAAGTCAGTAGAAAATTAACTCAATAGAAATATTGAATAAGTTCCAGCATCAGGAAAAGAAAAAACTATTAATAGATAAATGTGTCAAGGAAAATGCTTTTGCGTATGTGTCAGCAAAAGTAGTGTATACACTTAACACAGTAGTGTTAGTCTGTTTTTTCATTCAACCTCACTTATACGCTATCAAGGCTAATAGGACGATGCTACAATGAAGGTCCTAAACTTAAGCTCTCCAGGTTTGATTTGGATAGGGATCGCTAAAGAGCTAGTCACATCGCACAGGCTCGAGATCACCATTTTGCGTCCTCTACGAAGGACGGCATATCTAAGAATTATTAACTCTATTTAAAAGTCTTAGGGCCACTTTTGGGTTTGAACCCGCTACCCAGGGCATAGAAAACTGTTATGATAGTCATTACACCATTACACTGGATTAGATGTCTAAAACAAAATACGAGATCTCCCATCCGTCATCCGTAGGACGCGCTCCCTAGTGGCCAGTTACCACTACCAGTCCACTGAGAGAATCGCTATTCATGTTTCTACATATTTATTGAAAGATCGTTTCTGGAACAGCTTGATGGCTTTCTAATATCTAATATTTGTAGGTTGAAATTGTTAAAAAGAAAACGTTGGTGTAATTTCTTATTAGCTGTTAAATATTGTATTATGTTCCTACCTTACTGGCAGAACCTTTAAGGTTAACCATAACTTTTCCTACTCATCCATATTTTCCCAATCTGCTGGAGTGCCTCAAGGTAGTATCTTAGGACCTATCCTCTACTCCCTTTATACAGCTGACATTCCACTTCATCCTCGCACTGTCCTCAATACTTATGCTGATGACACGTGTGTCTTATTCGTCCATAATGATCCATCTACTGCATCCCAAACCCTTCAGTCCCACATCACAGCCATTGAAGAATGGTGTCAAAGTTGGAGGATTAAAATAAATCCCGCGCTCGATGATAACAGTCATACGTTACATCGTCTCTCAGATTTTTGCTTTTTTCGGTAGGAATTCGCTAGAATTCAGTCTGGAGAACATCACTAGACCTCAGGAATATTACGGCAGTGAATATTGGAGAAGTTTCGGTAAGCAAAGTTATAATTTACTTTGTACAATCACGAAAAAGTGAAAGAAGGGTCACTGATCAGCTGATTACCGCTAGCTCGGCAAGCTAGGGCTTGCTTTTCTTTTAATTATCTTTCTTTTATCTTTAATTCTTATCTCATTATTTATTTATTATTATTATTATTTTCTTAATCAATGAGATATTTTCATCAAGTCATGTCCTCAAAGTCCGCAAGTAAAAGATCTAGATCTGCAGGTTCGAACTCGTCTCCCACAAAACAGAGACCCCGCCGTGAACAAAATAAAAAAATGATTCCACCAGCGACCGCGTCAGGTACCTCATTAGGATCTGAACCACAGCCCAGCACATCATCACAAGGAATAACTGATGAATCTCCGTTTTTTACACCGAATCCATTTCAGATCCTCCAAAATGAAAAAGAAACCATGGAATCTTCTCCTATACCCAGAGAACCACTACCTCCACCAATATTTGTTAAAAATATTAAAAATTTTAAACTGATGTGTGCGCATTTAAACAAAGTAACAGATCCTAATAGTTATTATTGTATAAGTAGAACCAATGATACTAAAATATCTCCGACTACTGCTGAAACCTACAGAAAGATTGTAAAATATCTGACTGAGACCAAAGCTGACTTTCATACTTATCAGCTGCGCCAAGAGAGAGCATTAAGGGTCGTAATCAGAAACCTACATTCCTCAACACCCGTTGAAGCAATCAAAGAAGAACTGACAGAATTAGGATTCCAAGTGAGGCAAGTCACCAACGTTCTAAAAGATAAAAGTCCACTGCCTCTATTCTTCGTGGACTTGGAACCATCAGCAGGAGTCGAAAAAATCTATGACCTCAGAAGACTGTACTATACCCGTGTAAAAGTTGAAAAACCTTACACAAAGAAAGAAATAGTCCAGTGCCATAACTGTCAGGCATATGGTCATACCAAAAGTTATTGCCATCACATACCACGCTGTGTGAAATGCGGTGAACAGCATAAAACAGAAGAATGTACAAGATCAAGATCAACACCCGCTGTATGTGCTCTGTGCCTCAAGGACCACCCGGCTAACTACAAGGGATGTGAAATCTACAAGAAACTCAGAACCAGATACCAAAAACCTCAGGATCAGAATGAAACAGCTGTACCAACCAGAAGCAGAAGAGAACCATCTAAACTTGTAAATTCTAACGTGTCATTTGCCCACTTGCTTGGAGGTGGTAACCAGAATCATGAAGTCGAGGCACTGCCGGAACAACATTTTCCTCAACATTCTCAATCTATTGTACAAGAATCTATCCCTCAAAGTTTACCTAATCTTCAAAAAACTCCTCAACATCACATTTCTCATATCCCTCCACCATCAAACGTCACAGATCTTACCAGTCTAATGACATCGTTCATCTCCGAAATCAAATCTCTTGTTATGCCGCTTATATCACTCCTTACAAATCTAGTATCGAATCTAATCCCTGCCTTAAAAAATCCTTAAATGACTTCACCTAACTCCTTATCCATTCTCCTTTGGAATGCGAATGGTGTTAGAAATCATACTGACGAACTGACAGCGTTGTTGGAAGACAAAACAATCGATGTTGCACTTATAACTGAAACAAGATTAACGACTAAACAGTACTTCAAAATACCGCAATACATGATATACCGTACTGACCACCCAGACGGTAAAGCCCATGCCGGTTCTGCTATAATTGTCCACCAATCCCTCTCTCATCATTTACTCCCACTTCCCACCTATGATTTCCTACAAGCCACAGCCATAGTAATCAAGACTTTTTCCTTTCCGGTAATCCTCACATCTGCATATTGCCCTCCTAAACATTCCATTTCCAATTCTGAATTTGTATCCTTCCTGGATTCCTTAGGAAATCGTTTCATTCTGGGTGCAGACTTAAACGCCAAGCATCAGCAGTGGGGTTCCAGAACCACGAATTCTCGGGGACGAAATTTGCTGTCTGCACTCAACTCCCGAAATTTTAATATCCTGCCACCTGACTCTCCTACCTACTGGCCAACCGATCCTAACCGCAATCCTGACATCCTCGACTTCTTTATCCACAGCGGATTAGGCTCTCTCAACTTGTCTTTAACTCGCCTTGATGAACTATCCTCAGACCATAGTCCACTGATCCTAAAAGTATCTCTCACTCCAATTCCAAAACCCATTCCACCATCATTCATCCGAGGCCCTGTCAACTGGAACCTTTTCCGCCAAATCCTGACCGATAATATTGACCTCAGAGTAACCCTCAAAACCCAAGATGACCTAGATAATTCCGTCTATTCCTTTACCACCGCCATCCAACAAGCTGTCTGGACTGCTTCCTCTCCTAAACACTCCAATATAAATCCAGACCAAAATCATTTTCCACAACCTATTATAGACCTTATCCACACCAAACGCCGAGCAAGATCATTATGGCAGCGCACCCGACACCCAACAGATCGCCGCTCCTATAACTTCTATTGTAGACAATTGAAGAGGGAGTTGGCGAACTTCCGTTCCCAGTCCTTTAATTCCTACCTCTCCTCTCTATCAGCTCGTGATAATTCCCTGTGGAATGTCACGAAAACGATCCTAAAATACCATCATGTTTCCCATCCTCTCCGACGTGGTGATGACTCCTGGGCTGCGTCTGATGAAGATAAAGCCGAGGAATTCGCCACACACCTCTCCAAAGTATTCACTCCTCACCCGGAATCCCACATCAATCACACCGCAAAAGTGCAAGACTTTCTTATGTCACCGATTCAACTTTCCCTACCTCCTAAAGCTATTAATCCCTCTGAGGTCAAATATCTTCTCCAAAAACTGACTCTCCGTAAATCTCCTGGACACGATCTCCTTACTCCCCAGATTCTCCGACAACTTCCGCAGAAAGCTATTATATTCCTTACTTATATTTACAACTGCATCCTCCGCACCACCTATTTTCCTCTGTTATGGAAACATTCCACCATCATCCTTTTTTTAAAACCAGGTAAATCTTCCAACAACACTTCATCCTACAGGCCTATTAGTCTACTCCCCATCCTCTCAAAAATCTTTGATAGGCTTCTTCTTAAACGTATCCTACCCATATTAGAATCTCAAAATCTTCCTTCTCATCAGTTTGGATTCCGTCCTCAGCATTCCACAGTTCAACAGGGGCCCCGAGTTGTAGACCATATTTCCTCAGCTCTTGAATGCAAAGAGTATTGTTCTGGTGCGTTTCTGGACATTGCGCAAGCTTTTGACCGGGTATGGCACACTGGATTACTCTTCAAGCTGAAAACCCATTTACCCCAGTCTCTATACCTAATTCTCAGATCCTATCTCTCGAACCGTTCCTTCCGAGTTCGCTGTGGTGAAGAATTTTCTAACCTTTATCCCGTTGAGGCCGGTGTTCCTCAAGGCAGCGTCTTGGGACCCATCCTCTACATCCTTTACACTGCTGATATTCCTACACATCCTGATACCTTTCTGGCAACTTTTGCAGACGACACCGCCATCCTATCATCCAGTTCCAATCCTGAAACAGCATCCTTAAACCTTCAGAGACACCTTTTCCTTATCGAACACTGGTGTAATAACTGGCGTGTAAAGGTGAACGAAGCCAAATGTAAACACATAACCTTTACTCTTAGACGAAAATCCTGTCCGCCAGTTTATTTCAACTCATTACCGATTCCTCTCTCAGATACAGTCCGGTATCTTGGCTTACTGTTAGACAAAAGATTGACTTGGAACCCACATACAAGACTTAAAAGACAAGAACTCAACCGACGATTCGGACAGTTATACCGACTACTCAACAGAAAATCTGAACTTACAGTTGACAACAAATTATTAATCTACAAGACAATACTGAAGCCCATCTGGACCTACGGACTTGAACTGTGGGGGACAGCTAAACGTTCTAACATCAAACGCATTCAATCCTTTCAATCCAAAGTCCTCCGTACAATAGTAAATGCTCCTTATTATGTCTCCAATTATACCTTGCACCACGACCTTAATGTTCCATTTATTTCAGACCTAATTCCATCCAAATTTTCCGAATTCCACCAGAACCTCATTCATCATCCTAATCCTTTAGCTCAATCCCTATCCAGCTCCACTCATCCATACAACCCACCTAGAAGGTTGAAACGGCAGTGGCCCCGCGACCTTTTGTAAATATATTGGAGTTCTAGCACTGGCTAGATTCTCCACTCAATATGATGTATGTATGAGTGTGTGTATGTGTATATAGGTATAAGTGAATTATTGACTTTTGTATTGATTCATTATTGTGTATATATTTTATTGTAATTTTATGTTGTGTGAATATTGTATGAATGTAGTATGTTTGATGTCATTCAGCACTACTATTAATGTCCAAATTGGGACAGATTGTAAAATTTTCTCAATAAAAATTGTTATTGTTCAAAAAAAAAAAAATAAATCCCAACAAATCTCACTAAATCACCTTTCCCCTTCGTCGCAAACCGATGACTTCCTGGCCCCCAGTATCCTTTAATAACATTACCCTTACTCCCGTTAAGCAAATCCAATACTTAGGTCTCTATCTTGACAAGCGTCTTACTTGGAATCCTCACACAAGACTGAAACGACAAGAAACTGCTCGAAGTTACCGATTACTACAACACTTACAAGACAAACGTTCAAAACTTCCAGTATATTACAAAAGACTCATTTACATCACTATTATCAGATCTATTTGGACGTATGGAATCGAGCTGTGGCGCTCTACGAAACCATCTAATTCCTCCCGCATCCAGTCCTTACAATCCAAAATCCTTTGTTACAAATCAACTCATTCATAATGACCTTAACATCCCATTTGTTGCAGACATAGCCCGTGATAGATACTCCTCTTTTCATTCTAAACTCCCTGCCCATACAAATCCACTTGTCCGTAATTTATCTTCCTTAGATATCCCTGATAACCCTCCAAGGCGACTGAAAAGAAGGTGGCCTCGGGACCTACTGAGTTAAAATAGTTAGTGAAGTAACGACCACTGGGTAGTTCTTTCTAAAGACATTTTCATGACTTTTTTTTTTTTTCATTCCTCATATTTACTTATTGTGTTCTTTAATACTGTTGTAAATTACTATAAAAATATTGTATGACGGTTTTTTTTTTTTTTTTTTTTTTTTTTTTTTTTTTTTTTTTTTTTTTTTTTTTTTTTTTTTTTTTTTTTTTTTTTTTTTTTTTTTTTTTTCCAGATCCCTCAAACAAAAGAAAAAATAACATTAGTAAGGAAATATCATATAATAAATACTGATAAATTATTTGTAAACATACCTTTTTCTACCTGTCTGGTACTTGAAGGGTGATTGATTCTTATATATAAATGATTGAGATCTATACTACCTGTATATTGATGACTCTTATTTGGAGGTGAGGGGCCTCCGCTTATTGTGCGTTATTAAACGAATAAAACTAACTTAAACAAAATTAATGATAAATTATAAACATAACCATAAAGAAATATAACAAAACTGAAGTATAAACATAAAACATAAACATAAACATAAAACATAAACATGAAATAAAACATAACCATAAGATAGTGAAATAGGATAGGGTGTAGCTGTGGGTGGGGTGAGGGGTGGGAGAAGAGTGGAAAGAGGGAGTAGGATAATGGAGTAGGATGGGTGTTTAGGAAGGTTGCTAGGCAACGGAATGATCAATAATATATTTAGGATTTACTGGTCCCTTACGCCCCTGCCACCTCTGAGGGAGCTTGGAGGGGGTAATGGATCGGAACAGTGGATTGAATGAGGCAGGGAGATTGTCGTAGAACTTTATGTGTCTCCTTGAAATGTGTTGTTGAACAGTTTCAATGTTTAATGTCTCATGAATGAGGTCCATGTTTTTTCTCTCTAGTGTAGTTCGTTTTGTGATTTTTTGGAGTATGTTGTTTTGACATGATTGAAGGGACTTCAGGGTTGTTGGATAGAGGTAGTGTAGTAGGGGCGCTCCGTGAAGAAGTGATGGTCTAAGGATGGATTTGTAGATTAGGATTTTGAGTCGTAGTGACAACCCTGGTGAGTATATTAAGTGGTTTAGTTGTGTAGCTGTGGCGCGTACAATGTTTATTCTGTTTTTGATGTGTGCTGTGAATGATAAGTGTGATTCCAGTTTTAGTCCTAGGTATGTGAGGTGTTTTTTAGTTTGTATTACTTTACCGTTGAGTTTGGGTTGTTTCTTGAGTGTTTTCATGTAAGAAAAAGTTATGGCGTCAGTTTTATCGGTGTTTATGTGAATGTTGATGTCCTTAAGTTGGTTTGTGATTTGTTGGGCTGCTTTTTGGACCTTGCGCATTGCTTCATCCGCATTCATACTCGCTGCGTATATGGCGATGTCGTCTGCATATGCGGCAACTTGTACGTTTTCGTATTTTTGCCCTACTATTTGGGCTGTATAAATGTTAAAAAGGACAGGCGCAAGGACCGAACCCTGGGGGACGCCGCATGTAACGTTGCGTTTTTCTGATAATTCAGTTTTGACCCGGACAGAAAATGTCCGCCCACTGATATAGGACCCAATAATGTCGACCAATTGGTCCGGGAATTGGTGAAGCCGGATTTTATTGATGAGGATGGAGTGCGACACAGAGTCAAATGCCTGTGTGCAGTCAAGAGAGATCATGGCTGTAGCATGATTTTTGTTGAGGTTATAGGCTGTATCGTGCTGTAGCTTTACTACATGGTGATAACAGCTAACTCCGCGTGTGAAACCAGTCTGTTCTGGCGGTATGACGTCGTGTGAGTCGCAGTGTTTGCGGACGTGTATGAGGAGGAGTTTCTCATAAATTTTTGAGATGTGATTGAGAAGGCTAATAGGTCGGTATTCTTCCGGGACCGCTCCTCGTTTTTTGGGTTTTAGGAGTGGAACGATTATAGCATGTTTCCACTCTTTAGGGAAATATCTAAGGCGTGAGCATGAGTTGTATATGTTTAGTAGAAACATGTGAGTCTTTCTGGGTAGTTGTTTGAGTAGTACGTATGGTATATTGTCTAGTCCAGATGACTTGTTTCCTTTTGTGTTTCTCAGTGTTGCAGTCAATTGCTTATATGTTGAGTGAATGAAGTTTTGTGTGGTCCTCGTGACGTGGGTGTGTTTGTAGGTTTGGTCAGTGCGTGCTTTGTCTCGGTCGACATAGTATTGTGCTAGTATAGACGCCTGATCTGCAGGAGTGAGAATCTCACCGTCTTGGGTTATTTTCACCGATTTTGATTTGGTGTTATGGCTTCTGACCAACTTCCAGAAGTTTTTGGGGTCATGATGTGTACGGCGTAATTGTTCGTGCCATAGTGATGTTTTCCACTGCGACATGAGTGATGTGATTTGTTTTGTGATACTGTTTATTATTGGTCGGTATGTAGAGTCTTTGGTCCTGTACCAACAGTTCTTGATGTTGTTCCGTTGTTTTATGAGCTGTGTGATGTGTTTCGGTGGACTTTTGAGGTGTAAGGGTGTTGGGCTGAAAGTAGGTATAGCTGTGTTTGCTGCGTCTTTGATGATGTTCTGTAGTTGTATGATGGCCTCGTCTATGTCTTTTGTGTTGTTTAGTGTTTGTATGGTAGGTGTGTTGTTGTAAATAGTATGTTTGTACAGTTTCCAGTCTGCCTTATGGAAATTATATTTGTAGTCTGTTTGTTGTCTTTTTGTTCTGTCTTGTCCCATTTTGTAGAGTACTGGTATATGGTCGTTGTCACTAAAATCGATGGTAGTGCAGTCCGTGAATCTGTGTGCCTGTTGTGTGAGGAGTAAGTCTAGTGTAGATGTGTATGCTGGGTTTGAGTGTTGCCTGTATGTATATGCATTAGGATGTATGATTGTGTATTTTGTTGTTGTGAGGTGTGTTCCTAATGCATTGGGTCTGGAGCAGTTCCAAGTGTGATGTCTTGCGTTTAAGTCACCTATTATGATGTGTTGTCTGTCCTTTTCAATGTCTTTTAGGAAAGTTTTGAGTGGTTCGGGTGAGGCTGTAGGGCTCCTGTATACACATGTGATTTTGTAAGTGTATTTCAGTTTAACTTGTATGGTGATTGCAGTGTGTTTGTCGTCACTGAGTGTGTTGTTGTCTATAATCCTAGAGGGGATGTCATTACGTACCAGTAGGGCAACGCCGCCTTGTTGGGTTGTTGTAGAGTCATGTCTGTATATGTGATATCCCCGGAAATGTACTTGTTTCCGTCTGTTCAGTTTTGTGTCTGTGAGTGCCATTACGGATGGCCTATGAGAGGCCAGGAGTGTTTCCAGTTCTAGCTTACGAGACATAAGCCCTGTTATGTTATAGTTAATGATGGAATGTTTATCCATGGTTTTGGTTAATCATGACAGTTAGGTTTGTCATAATCATCTGGCACATGTTGGTTAGTGTGTTTTGTACCCAATTTATTATATTGTTGACCCAGGGAGGCTGAGTTTCTTGTGTGTTGGTTTGTGGTGTTGTGAGTTGAGGCATAAATGTCCCTCCCATTAGGGGCGGTGGCATGAAATTTTGTCCAGTTGTGGTGGGTGGGATGAAAGTTTGTCCAGTTTGTCCATTTGGGGGAGGTGGAGTGGGATTTGACATGTTGGTGGGTAGGGGCACGTGTGTGGACTCCCGCATACGAATTGGGGTCTGAGGTGGTGTGAGGAGCCTGATTTTTTGGTTCCTGGTTGTTAGGCCCTTTGATGACCCTGGTTTGATTTTTGGACTTGATTAGTTCAAGCCTTTTAGGGCAGTTTCGGTATGAGGCCACATGAGGGCCACCGCAGTTCGCACAGGTGGGTGGGGATGTGCGTGGGCACTCTTTGATTAGGTGGTTTTCTCCGCACCTGACGCATGTCAGTATGCTACCACAGTAATTTTTTGTATGCCCAAACTTTTGGCAATTATAGCATTGTTTGGGTCCATTTGGGGCTCTCATGGTTTCTACCTTATAAACCATGTAGTCTATCGGGCCTATTTTTTTGAAATCCTCGATAGTTGTGGTGTTTTCAGTCGTGACAATGAGGTGAGATGTGCACCTCTTCTTTCCGTCAGGGTCTGTTTTTGTCATTCTCCAGATTGTTTTAAAGCCAGGTAGTCTGGCCTGGAGTGTGTCTTTGATGTTATCAATGGGGTGATCTAAGTCGAACCCCTTTACTATGAATTTCTTTAAAGGTTTGGTGTCCCGTGGTGCATACGTGTGATAGTCCACGGTTGGGCATGAATTTAATATTAGGATAGTTTTGTTGTGATCGTCTTTATTATTTAAGAATACTTTTGTTTCGGTCTTATTAGACCTTATATAAAATGAGGTTATATTTTCCTCTACTAAGGCATTTTTTAATATAACTGCCGACATTGGTGGTCTTATCACAATGGGTGGCATTTTTTTGTTATTGGTAGTGTTGTTTGTAGTGTGGGTGTTGTCATTGTTTTGTTCAATAGGTGCCGTACTAAGTGGTGCGTACGTGTTTTGTGTTTGTATAGGTGTAAAATTTTCTGTGGTCGGTCTCGGTACATGTCTCAGTGGTCTTTTAATAATCGTCGTGAAACCCTCACTGTCTGTTTGAGTTAATGTACGTTTGAGTCTTTGTTTGTTTGTTTGGTTAGTTGGGACGTCCATGGCTTCAGTCATTTTTATGATAAAAATATTGTTTAAAATAAATAAACACAAGTGTTACGACCAGTAAACTGGTAATAACTAAATAAAAAAAAAGTTTGTACTCACGTGGCCTTCACATCCTCCACACACGCGATCACAAAATTTAAAATAAACAATAACGGAAAAAGCCGTTAGAGAGATGAGAAAAACCGTTAGCGGCACCACGTGGTCTTGGCGTCAGTAGCTCGTCTCTGGTTGGCTGCTCTCATGTTCCACCTTGCCTTTGTATGACGGTTAATTGGGACTTATTACTTTATGTAAAATCGACCCCAAGGATTCCTTCTTGTAATACTTTCCGGTGAGTGGATTGGATATTGATATCAATCATATTACTGTTTCCATTCCCTAGTGCCATCCATAACGTCATGCTATAAGTAGATTGTTTTAAGGACGAAATAACTGACGTGTTAGGCCACCAGACTGAGAACTGGCACTTATCAACTATAGAAGCTGACAATTTCAATCAATGTCTAAGCGACATATATTATTTTGTGGAATAATATAAGTGGTATGTTGAGCTATGGCGGTGAGATATTGCAAGTTCTGACCCGTCACTATATGCCTTCAAGAATGCCACGCCATCCGTTCCGTTCTGTAGAATCCAATGCGATCTTCAGGGTGTCCTCCATTCTAGGAATATTTCCTTTCAGAAGCAGCCATGATGGACTCCAGATCGACTTGCTTTTGTTATTATATTCTTTAGTTGCAGTTGGTTTTCCAACTATTTTCATATCTTATTCTATGTTCTTTCTGTTGTTTTCATTCAGGGACTTGACCAGCGTAGTATCTGTTGCTGCAGTTATTACCGGCATTCTGCTGGAACCCATCTCTCTCATATTTATATGTCTTAGACGTAATTTGGTCACGGAAACTTTTCAACGGCTAAATACTTTGAAATTGTGTTTCCAAAAGACAGATGTTGATATTTCAATCATCACTCCTCACAAAACACTATTGTGGTGCATTTATTTTCCTCTCATTGTCAACATAATAATATATTTTTTGGGTATGACTGCTTTTTCCGTCAGATTAACAATAATATCTTCTTTCATTTGCTTAATCCACTGTTTGTGTTGTGGGCAGTTTATCTTACTGGTGGACACTCTGGGAGATTTGTTTGACTCAGAAATAAAGTTATTAAAGTCTACTGCATTTTCAAATAATTTGAGCCATGTTAGAGAGGTTGTTGAATCAGTGAACCAGCTACTTTTCATTAGCGATGATATAAATTCCATTTTCTCTTTTCAAATGTTCCTGACAATATCTATCAATTACACTTACCTAACCGTGCATATTTACCATGTTGTTTATTTCACAAAGAGTCAATCATTTTTCGGCATACTTGGAAACTTCATACTTTTGTTCTATGCAAGTTTCCTCATTTTCAGAGTCGTCCATTCTTCAACAGTGACCTCTTACAAGGTTTGTTTTCGCGATTTTATTATCTATTATATTTATATTAAATAAACACATAAATATAAAGTGACAATGGTTGACTGTGTGTATATATGAGAGAAGTTGGTTGAGGGTGCAGTCAATATAACACACAATTAAGCGTAAACTTAATTTATTGGTGCCGACGTTTCGGCCTAAATTATAGGCCTTCTTCAGGGCTATAACAAAAAACAAAGATAACAACCAGTAGTGGAATACAATATATAAAGATGAGAAGAAAAATAAATTATACTGAAGATTACAAAAAAAGTGAAATAGTAGTGATGACAATTGATAAATATAATAATTTCTAAAAACAAAAGGGGGGAAAGAAATTTTAATAAAAGGTGTGTTATTTTTTTACAGTTTTTAATTAATTAATTACTTTTAATTAATTAATTGCAATTAAATTTTTACAGTATGACAAATAAAAAAAATAATAGTGAGTCATTATAAAGTTAAAAAATACTTTTAACAGTAAGAGAAAAAGAGTTATAAATCTATGACGTACAAAATGTCCATTCTTTCATAAGTTGCGAAAAATTAAAATATAAAAATATAGTGAATACGTGTGTATACATATCTCTCTGTGAAATACTTATATATGTATATATATATATATATATATTATATATATATATATATATATATTATATATATATATATATATATATTGTTTTCTTTGAAATTTTTGAAGAGAACTAAAAGTTGGAAAGGTTGAGACTTTAAAAGTGGACGGGTAAAGAGGTGAGACATTTAAATCAGATATGTCTACTTACTGGTTGTGTGAGCTGAGAAGGCGTCAGTCAACAACAATAGGATGATAAAGTAATTATGGTGCCCTGGGTGGGGAAAAGAGAAACTAGAATTGAGGGTAACAATGGAATCAAAGCAAACAATCAAATATTTTTTAAAAATATTTATCGAAAAATTTTTGACATGTAAAAAATGGTCGTATTGGAAATGAGGTCAAAATATAAATACTGAGTAAAATCATCGAACCTATAATCCTTTTTTTTTTTTTATATATTTATTTATTGGAATTTACAACTGTATAACAAGTAATACAACAAGTAAATTTGAATGAAACATAAAAAAGGCATGAAACACATGTAGAGAAGCTTCCCAATGGAAGAACTCTAAAAATATTCTAAACTAGAAGGTCCCGGGGCCATCTCCTTTTCAGACGCCTCGGAGGATTGTCAGGAATTGAAGAGGAAGAAAGGATTGAAACGAAAGGATTAGGGTGGGAATGGAGTTTGTCATGGAAGGATTGATACCTCGTACGGGCCAAATCAGCAACATATGGGACATTAAGGTCTTTATGGATGAGTTTGTTGGTGACAAAGTAAGGAGCATTGAGGATTTTACGAAGGATTTTGGACTGAAGGGATTGGATACGAGAAGAATTCGATGGTTTAGTAGAGCTCCAGAGCTCAACTCCGTAAGTTCATATTGGTCTTATGATAGTCATGTAGATGAGTCTTTTGTAGTTAAGTGGAAGATTAGAACGTTTGTCTAGTAAGTGTTGAAGTAGTCGAAAACGTCGTGCAGCTTCTTGTCGTTTCAGTCTTGTATGAGGATTCCAAGTGAGGCGTATCTATAATCCTAAAAGTAGTATCCCCGTAATAAACGATAGGTAAAAAGAACCTTATGGAGTAGTCCATTATATATCTTAGAAATTAAAATTAAAAAGAGGAAAGTATATAATGTCAAACGTGTTTGGACAGCCGAATATGGAATACATAATAAGGAAAAAGAAGAGAGATGATGCAAATCGGAACAAAGTTATTAGTTTGTTAAAAAATAACTAATTATTTTCCTTTATGTTCGGAACCAACAATAAAACGGAAGAAACTGGTTGATATAATTAACATAAAGAATGAGTTACTACTATAAAGAAAATTTATAAGATAAGAAAATAGTAGAGTATATACTGATAACAAAACTGGCGGCTGAGAGCGATTAAGGCCTAATCACCTCATTGCACTGCCGTTGGCCTTGGAACAGTACGAATCTCTATATGTACTGAGCCCAAGACCCTCCATGGGTTGTATTGGTACAGGGTTTTTTTTTTTTTTTTTTATACTGGTAAAAATGTAGGGACTACCAATATGGAATCTGTAATAATGCAAAACGAAAGATAAATGATGGGAAAGGAAAGAGTGGAAAAGGAAGGAGAGCTTTATACAGATTGGGAGTGTATAATGCTTAAGAACGTTTTAATAGGTTAAGTATTTGGGAATAAGCCAAGGAAAGGTTGCGTCTGTCTGTTTTTTGATTGACTGGAAGGGGTTCTAATTGGATATATATACATATATCTATATATATATATATATATATATATATATATATATATATATATATATATATATATATGTACATTTGGTTATGAGTCTTTTCTCTTGGTTAGGAACGGTGGCAAGGATGGAAGTTTTTTTCAAAATCGAAGGAGTGTTTTAAACAATAGTGAGTGTTCTGAGAGCTTAGACGCAGCGGGTTTTTTTGAGAAAACGGAATATTGGTGCTGGGAGATACGGTCCTTGAGGAGGTTTTTGGTCTCACCGATGTAAGAGGAATTACAGTTAGGACTAGAGCATGGAATTCTGTATACAACCTGTGAGCGATGGGATGGGGAAAGAGGATCTTTAAGGTTGTTATAGAGTTTGGAAAGTCTATTTTGGGATTTGAAGGCAAGTCTTAGGTTGGGATCGAAGGAACGTAATGATTTTTGAATTTTTTCCGAGAGAAAAGGAATATATCGAAGTGGTCTATAAAGAGGGTTGGAAATGGAGAGATGGGAAGTAGAAAGTGATGGTGGGTGATTTATGTGGTGGTTGATGAGTTGATAGTAGGGGGAGGAAAGTTATTTGATATTGGGATTTGTTTGATACGATTTATGTTAGCACTGAGGAATTTGGAATCGGAGATGGAAAGACTTCTATAAATAAGATTTTTGGCAGTATTGATTTTTTGGGGATAAGGGTGCTGAGAGTGATAATTTAAGAGTCTGCCTGAGTAAGCTGGTTTAGTGTACCAGTCAGTGGATCAGGGTTTCTTATGATTACGAGGTCAAGGAATGGAAGAGAGTTATTTACTTCAAGTTCGATGGTAAAGTGAAGGCGTGGGTGGTAAGAATTGAACGAAGATATGATCTCAGGGATTTTTTCAGGATTAAGAATGAGGAAAAGGTCGTCTACATATTTTTTGATGAAGATAATGTCATTCTGGAAAAGGGGTGTAACGGAATTTAGTAAGTCATTTAGAACGATGTCGGCTAGGTCAGGAGAAAGAAGATTTCCCATGGCGAGTCCGGAGATTTGGTAAAAGTATTGTTCTTGGAAGATGAGGTAACCGGATTTACAGCAAAGACCAAGGGATTCTAGGTATGCGGAACGGTTTAGAGCGGTGTGAGGTTCCATGTAAGACCAATTGTCTGCAACTAAGGACAGGGCTTTATCTATTGGGATGTTTTAAATCGAGAAAAACTCATGAAAATGGTCATATTGCAGTTTTTTAAACCAAACCATTTTCATTTTACTTTAACTTACCTATGTATGAAATGTATAGTAAGGGAAATTATTGCGATCGTGAAAATTTTCTTATTTCTATTTTCAACGGAAATACACGTTTTAGGGGCCCTCAAGTCCAAATAACCAAGTCCTGCAAATAGGTGTGCATGTGTGTTTGTCCAGTACAAAAACGAAATGGTTTACCAAAATGAAATTTCATATTTGAGACAACAACACGCCCGAGATGTTACAGCAACTTATTCATCAAAATCGGCTGACTAGAGGGGCTCCTTTATACCATGCATTTTGCCCCTTTTTACGATTTTCTCGAAAACGGTTTGACGATTTTGATTAAACTCGCTATAACGATGTAAAAATTAATGGGCTTTAATATGATGAAGGTTTCATTCTAATTGAAAATGTCTGACGGGATTAAATGCCGATATTTGAAATGTTCTTCCTCTAAAGCACCTTTAATCTTGTAGATTCTATGAAAAATAACCATATCATCTGATTAGTATTTCTAATAAACGACTAAATATACAATTTGATAACCAACTAAAGGAGAAAACAGAAAAAATATTTTTTAATGCATTTTTTGTGTTTTTGAAAATAAGAACAGTAACACTTTTAAAGATCGATTATTCCAGCCTCAGTAGATCTGTCTTGCAACGAAGAGGGGGGCTCTTCTGCTACAAGTTAATAGAGAGTTATGAAAAGCCGATAAAACTAACTGATTACTTTAGATGATAATGTAATTGATTTTTTAATAAAACACATGTTTCTGTAGAAATGCAATTTAATAAATTCTTTATTATTTTCTCTCATTTTTCTCCCTAACAGTATTTGAAAATTATTTAAACAATTTTAAAAACGGAGGTAAGAGAAAGTCGTTTATCAAGTTTTATCACCAGATTTTTTATCAATGTACACACATTAAAAGAATTACGTTTCTCGGAAACTCTACTAAGACTATGATAAACTATTATTATTAATTAAAATAATGAGACTCAATCAGTCTAATAATAATAGTTATGAGAGAGAATGATAATATTTTCGTTACATTTCGTCAATTTGCATCATTAAGGAGAACCCGGACGGCTCTATCGCCAGTCTAGCGTGCGCATTACCCTGTTTGTTGTCTAAAAAGTTTTATGAATTTACTTTTAGCGAACACCAGGCATGCGCAGTCAGTGAAAATGTGTAGTAGGAATGAAGTTTATAAGTTATAAGACATCTACTTGAACATGCGCATAATCGAGAATTGAGACAACTACGCAAACGTTAGAAAAAAGTTTAGCGATTAGTCAAAGTTCCTGCATTAGAAGAAAATAAATAAGAATTGGTCTGAAAAGGACTTTGGAAATAAGCTATTAATAGATAAATGTGTCAAGAAAAATGCTTTGCGTATGCGTCAGCAAAAGTAGTGTATAGACTTGTTTGTCTGTTTTTTCTTTCAACCTCACTTATGTGCTATAGAGGCTAATAGGACGATGTTACAACGAAGATCCTAATCTTAAACTCTTTTATTTCTTCGTAGCTGTTAAATATTTTATGACGGTTAATTGGAACTTGTTATATTGTGTAAAATCGGCGTATAAAGTATTAAAAGCTTCTTGTAATACTTCATGGCGAGGAGATTGGATATTGATATCAATCATATTACTGTTTCCATTCCCTAGTGCCATCCATAACGTCATGCTATAAGTAGATTGTTTTAAGGACGAAATAACTGACGTGTTAGGCCATCAGACTGAGAACTGGCACTTATCAACTATAGAAGCTGACAATTTCAATCAATGTCTAAGCGACATATATTATTTTGTGGAATAATATAAGTGGTATGTTGAGCTATGGCGGTGAGATATTGCAAGTTCTGACCTGCCACAATATGCCTTCAAGAATGCCACGCCACCCGTTCCGTCCTGTGGAATCCAATGCGATCTTCAGGGTGTCGTCCATTCTAGGAACATTTCCTTTCAGAAGCAGCCATGATGGACTCCAGATCGACTTGCTTTTGTTATTATATTCTTTAGTTGCAGTTGGTTTTCCAACTATTTTCATATCTTATTCTATGTTCTTTCTGTTGTTTTCATTCAGGGACTTGTCAAGCGTAGTATCTGTTGTTTCAGTTATTACCGGTAGTCTGTTGGAAACCATCTATCTCATATTTATATGTCTTAGACGTAATTTGGTCACGGAAACTTTTCAACGCCTCAATACTTTGAAATTGTGTTTCCAAAAGACTAATGTTGATATTTCAGACATCACTCCTCACAAAACACTATTGTGGTGTATTTATCTTCCTTTCATTGTCAACATAATAATTTATTTTTTGGGTATTACTTTTTTTCCCGTCAGATTAACAATAATATCTTCTTTCATTTGCTTAATCCACTGTTTGTGTTGTGGGCAGTTTATTTTGCTGGTGGACACAGTGGGAGATTTGTTTGACTCAGGAATAAAGTTATTAAAGATTACTGCATTTTCAAATAATTTGAGCCATGTAAGAGAGGTTGTTGAATCAGTGAACCAGCTACTTTTTATTAGCAATGATATAAATTCCATTTTCTCTTTTCAAATGTTCCTGACAATATCTATCAATTACACTTACCTTACCGTGCATATTTACCATGTTGTTTATTTCATAACCGAGCGTCACTCATTTTTCGGCATACTTGGAAACTTCATACTTTTGTTCTATGGGTGTTACCTCATTTTCAGAGTCGTCCATTCTTCAACAATCACCTCTATCAAGGTTTGTTTACGCGATTTTTTAAAAAATATGTTTATTATTTAATATAAAATAAAACAAATAATTAATTGAAAACATAAGAATTGATACTTTCTGGTCCGACCAAAATCCGATAGAGCACCTATGCTATCTCGGTGTTCTATCAGATTTATGTCCTGAGATTGTGGTGGCGTTTTCAATTGATTGTGAACGTTGTACAGCACCACTCTTTTTTTTTTATTTGCTGAGAGCTTGGGGTCATTGTCTTGGTGTATAAAATATGTCTCCTTGATCCACAGGTATTTAGCAATGTTTCTTAAGTCATGGCACACATCCGGGACTCATTCCTCATCAGGAGTTGAAGAGGAAGCAAGGATTGAAACTAAGGGATTAGAGTGGGAGTTGAGTTTTTCATGGAAGGAGTGATAGTACCTGATACTGGCCAAAGCAGCAACATATGGAACATTAAGGTCATCGTGGACGATTTTATTCGTGACAAAGTAAGGAGCGTTAAGGATTTTGGAAAGGATTTTGGATTGTAAGGATTGGATACGGGAAAGGTTTGATGGTTTAGTAGAGCCCCAAAGCTCAACTCCGTAAGTCCAGATAGGCATTATGATTGTCATATATATATGAGTCTTTTGTAGTTAAGTGGTAAGTTAGAGCGTTTCTAGTAAGTGTTGGAGTAGCCGAAAACGTCGAGCAGTTTCTTGTCTTTTCAGTCTTGTATGTTTTGTCTCCTGGATATCTAGTCCTACGCCACTTAGATCTTGCCTTTCTATTTTCCCTTAATAAGTTACGAATATGCTGTGGCATATTAGTTTGTTGAAGATTGTTGATGTTGGTGGTTGTGTTTGTAGTGTTATCGAATGTAATGGTACGTATTGAGTCTTTAAGATTTCCTACGGCACAGTCAACATCTATTTTAGTCTTTAGTGGAATCGTTAAGCACAATTTGTTTCTAATTCTGTCCAAAATCAGTCTCAGTTCACTCGTCTAAAGATCAGTTTAGGAGGGTTTGGGGAAGGAATAATGTTCTAATGCAAGTAAAGCAGAACTGCAATGTGGTTTGATGAGAGGTCATTCAAGGATTTAACTGTTGTTTGCAAGGAGGAACTTTGAGAGGCCATAATATATCCAGGATATCAGATCTTTTTCTGAGGAATGTAGGCCAATAGATAGGGTTCATGGGTGAAAGGATAGTATAGCTATCGGAAGTCAAGACACTAGAAAGGATATTATCATGGGAGTTGGAAGTTGGACAACCCCACCTGTTGGTGTTTAGCTCCTCGTGCAATAAAGCGTGGTCCGAGGGATCGAAACAGGGTTTCAAGTTGGTTATAGGAAAGGGAATTACCAGGAGGACAGTATACAGCTGAGAGTGTGAGATGGAATGGACCATTTGAAATGGCCACTGTGGTTGGTTGTATGGCGTCAGTTGGAGTAAAAGGGCTAAGGGGATGGTCTAAGGATTTATGAATAAGGATGCATGATCCGGCATGAGTGGTCTGATCTCTAAGTGATGTAGTCACGTATGTAAAAATGCGATCTTTGTGTGAGTTTGTTTCAGTCAATAGTGCTATGTGGCTGTCACGTAGAAATACGTCCAGTTCGTCGATGGTTATGCAGGCCATTAGCATTCCAAATTATAATTGTTAGAGGTTTTACATTCATCTTGGGAGAGTAAATAGGAAAGGACTCTAGTGGGAAGGGTGATTAGCGGTTGGATGGTATCTCTAAGATCTAAGAGAAAGGAATTTAGAATGGAGTACATGTTGGTTAGATCTGGGTTGGAAAACGGATGTGGATAAGAGTCGTGAGGAGGATAACTTATTTGGTCAGGAGTGTAGGCTGGGTGCTAAGCTCGCCGCGGGGTAGGAGGAAGTTCAGTCCTCTGGGTCAGTAGGGGTTGAGGCTTTGGCTGATTAGGAGGGAGAGGAGGGCGTTGTGGAATTTTATTAGGGTACGCTGGGGAAGTTTGTTCCTAAAAAACTATTTATTACTAACTATATGAACCGGGGGTCACATGTACTATAGTGGCCGGTATAACAGCCTTCTATGACCAGGGACACTGGTTCAAACCCGCTGGTACCCTATGGATTTTTTTAATGGGAGTAAAAAATCCTTAGTTATGCCGTCCTTCGGAGTGAACGTTAAAAGGTAGACTCGATCCTGTACGATGTCAGGTACTCGTTAAAGATCCCTATCCTAATTAAACCTGGATGTACAAATTTTTAGGATTTATGCGTATAACATTTATCTTTTTTATTTCATAGTATCCTTCTTCTAACTAATATACTTCTTCTTCTCCCAGTGGCGCGACAGGCCGTGTAGACCGGGGCCTAGCGGTGTAATCTCCTGGAAGATTACACTCACGTTTCTCGATGCATTTTGTAGTGTAGGTTCATCACTCCCTACCCCTAATTTTGTGAGTGGCCACCATTTGGCTGACGGGTCTCACATGAAAAAATGAATAAAAAATTAGACGAATCAGTCAAGCCGTTCACACGTGGTGCGATGACCAAGAGAAACGGCGATTCATTTATATATGCAAGTATATAGGTAGAGCGATTTTTACTACCTTTAAAATATTTAAAAAAAAAAAAAAAAAACTATCTACCAAAGTAACATTGCTCTTTTTTTTCCCGGAAGGTCCTTCTCCTGACTGATATAAACATAACAAAAAAAGAATTAGAGAAATCAGTCAAACCGTTCACGGGTGATGCGATCACCAAGGAAAAAGGGGATTCATTTTTATTCAAATGAGTATACTCTTAGTGTTGATCTTCATTATTGAAAGAAAAAGGATTTATATGTTTTGACCAGAGCTAATAGTAAACTATTAGAACTGTGCCAATACTTTGTTGACCTTCAAAATTTATTCTGTTATGTTTACATTAAACTCAGTTTTTGAATTAATTATTTCTAAAATCTGATTTTCAAGAGCCTCTTTTAAATTAAATATCATTTCATGAAAATTAAATTAATCTTGTTCGGATTTATGCAAAAAGTAGGACATGCAAATACATATTCTGTTGTATATATGCTACATAATTTATCGAGTTTTAATTTATGGGTTAAATTATGAGTAACAAAAGAAGCCGTTTGATTTAGATCCATCGGTGTAAAGAGAGGGGTTATTTCTGCTTTTGAACAAAAAATTAGAGTAGGACTCGTTCGAAACGCTCCTGTTGAAATACGGATCCCTACATGGTGGACGGCCACTAGTTTTTTGTTAAGGATACGGTCACGAGTAGAAAGGTCAGAACCATAAATATAACACCCATAGACTAGTTTATAATCTACTAAAGACTGGCCTAGTTTCAGTAAAGTGATCCTATCTGAGCCCCAGGAAGTTCCGCTCAGGAAATGTAAAATATTTAAGTTCTTTGTAGTATTTTGTTTCAATTTAGAAATGCGAGGTTCAGAAATCAGACTTCTGTCGAATGTCATCCCTAAGAATCTAGTGGTATATTTGACTCAGGAATGATCTAAATAGAGCTCTGGAGAAGCAGGTATATGATGCCAATGGTACCAGACCGACAAATAATATCTAAATCGTCCGCGAACAACAGTGATTTTACATCTCTTGGTAAGTTGAGTCTCGAGTCATTAATTGCGAGACAGAACAGAGTTGGACTGAGAACGCCTCCCTGTGGAACCCTGCTGATGGCAATGTTTTTCAGATAAATAACTGCCTATTTGAACACTGAATTGCCGATTTACAAGAAATTGAGAATGGCAAATGACAAAAAACTTAAGATATGCGCAGACGTTAGAAAAAAGTTCAGTGATTTGTCAAATTTCGTGCTTACGCATAATAGGAATAAGAATTGGTCTGAAAAGGGTCATGGAAAGAACCTATTGATAGATAAATGTGCCTAAAATAATGTTTATGCGCATGCGTCAGCAAAAGTAGCACTTATATGCTTTCAAGGCTATACTCCAGTGGAGGTCCTAAACTTAAGCTCTCCAGGTTTGATTTGGATAGGGATCTGTAAATAGCACCTGGCATCGCAGAGGCTCGGGATCACCATTTTACGTTCTCTCCGAAGAACGGCATATCCAAGAAGAAACCGGTGGGTTTAAACCCGCTACTCAGGACATAGAAGACAGGTCGTGCTAGTCATCACACCATAGAACCTGATGTCTTAAACAACAATACGAGATCTCCCATCCATAATCCGTAGGACGCGCTCCCTAGTGGCCAGTTACCATTACCACTACCAGTCCACCGAGAGAATCGTAATTATCGTGTCTACATATTTATTGGAAGATCGTTTTTGGAACAGCTTGATGGCTTTCTAATTGTACTTTGTAATTTCTTCGTAGCTGTTAAATATTGTATGACGGTTAATTGGGACTTATTATTTTATGTAAAATCGACCCCAGAAGATTCCTTCTTGTAATACTTCATGGCGAGGAGATTGGATATTGATATCAATCATATTACTGTTTCCATTCCCTAGTGCCATCCATAACGTCATGCTATAAGTAGATTGTTTTAAGGACAAAATAGGTGACGTGTTAGGCCATCAGACTGAGAACTGGCACTTATCAAGTATAAAAACTAACAATTTCAATCATTGCCTAAAGAATGTCTATAATTTTGTGGAACAATATAAGTGGTATGTTGAGCTATGGCGGTGAGATATTGCAAGTTCTGACCTGCCACAATATGCCTTCAAGAATGCCACGCCATCCGTTCCGTTCTGTAGAATCCAATGCGATCTTCAGGGTGTCGTCTATTCTAGGAACATTTCCTTTCAGAAGCAGCCATGA
Source organism: Piezodorus guildinii (assembly GCA_023052935.1). Taxonomy (NCBI): domain Eukaryota; kingdom Metazoa; phylum Arthropoda; class Insecta; order Hemiptera; family Pentatomidae; genus Piezodorus; species Piezodorus guildinii. The sequence goes on along the minus strand of CM041293.1, from coordinate 661,184 downwards.
TGGACTGCAGATCGACTTGCTTTTGTTATTATATTCTTTAGTTGCAGTTGGTTTTCCAACTAGTTATGTATTTTATTATCTGCTTTATATGGTGGTTTTATACACGGATTTGTCAACCATAGTAACTGTTGCTGCAATTATCACCAGAAGTCTGTTGGAACCAATCTATCTCATATTTATATGTCTTAGGCGTAATTTGGTCACGGAAACTTTTCAACGCCTCAATGCTTTGAGATTGTGGTTCCAAAAGACTAATGTTGATATTTCAGACATCACTCCTCACAAAACACTATTGTTCCGTCCTGTGGAATCCAATGCGATCTTCAGGGTGTCGTCCATTCTAGGAACATTTCCTTTCAGAAGCAGCCATGATGGACTCCAGATCGACTTGCTTTTGTTATTATATTCTTTAGTTGCAGTTGGTTTTCCAACTATTTTCATATCTTATTCTATGTTCTTTCTGTTGTTTTCATTCAGGGACTTGTCAAGCGTAGTATCTGTTGTTTCAGTTATTACCGGTAGTCTGTTGGAAACCATCTATCTCATATTTATATGTCTTAGACGTAATTTGGTCACGGAAACTTTTCAACGCCTCAATACTTTGAAATTGTGTTTCCAAAAGACTAATGTTGATATTTCAGACATCACTCCTCACAAAACACTATTGTGGTGTATTTATCTTCCTTTCATTGTCAACATAATAATTTATTTTTTGGGTATTACTTTTTTTTCCGTCAGATTTACAATAATATCTACTTTCATTTGCTTAATCCACTGTTTGTGTTGTGGGCAGTTTATCTTACTGGTGAAAATTGTGGGAGATTTGTTTGACTCAGGAATAAAGTTATTAAAGATTACTGCGTTTTCAAATAATTTGAGCCATGTAAGAGAGGTTGTTGAATCAGTGAACCAGCTACTTTTCATTAGCGATGATATAAATTCCATTTACTCTTTTCAAATGTTCTTGACAATATCTATCAATTACACTTACCTTATTGTGCATATTTACCATGTTATTAAATCGATAACCGAGGGTCAATCATCTCCCCATATCTCTGGAGACTTCATACTTTTGCTCTATGTGTGTTTCCTCATTTTCAGAGTCGTCCATTCTTCAACAGTGACCTCTTACAAGGTTGGTTTACGCGATTTTATTTTTTTATTATCTAATATATTTCTATTAAATAATACCATAAATAATTGAAAATCATAAGAATTGATACTTTCTGGTCCGACCAAAATCTTCAAAGAAGTCTTTTAAAATATAATTTGATTTTTTTTTTTTTTAAATAGCACAATACTATCTAGTTTTACCAATTTTGTTAGGGCAACGATTGAGAAAAGAATGGTCAGGGTCACCAAAAAGGATCACTGAAATCCTGAAGTTATGGTAGCTAATAATTTGTTGCCTGTTGTGGTGTTTGAAAACTTAAATTAATACTAATAATAAATAAATTATAATTAATGACACACATTACAACCTACAACGAAAACTATTGATTTCGAACTATAGGATCCGAGGGTCACCTGTACCGTAGTGGCTAGCATAACAGCCTTTTATGGCCAAGGTCACTGGTTTAAACCCGCAGGTACCCTATGGGTTTATTTAATGGTAGTAAAAAATCCTTAGTTATGCCGTCCTTTGGAATGAACGTTAAAAGGTAGCTTTGTTCAGAGTATCGTCCATTCTAGTAATATTTCCTTTCAGAAGCAGCCATGATGGACTCCAGATGGACTTGCATTTGTTATTATATTCTTTAGTTGCAGTTGGTTTTCCAACTATTTTAAAATCTTATTCTATGTTCTTTCTGGTGTTTTCATACACGGACTTGTCAAGCGTATTATCTCCTGCTTCCTTCTTTGCCGGCAATCTGTTGGCACCAATCTATCTTTTATTTATATGTCTCAGACGTAATTTGGTCACGGAAACGTTTCAACGCCTCAATGCTTTGAGATTGTGTTTCCAAAAGACAAATGTTGATATTTCAGACATCAATACACACAACAGAATATTGTTTGATATTTGTCTCCCTTTTATTCTCAACATAATAATGTATTTTTTGTTTATGACACAGTTTTCCGTACGATTTACAATAGTGTCTACTCTTATCTACTTAATCCACTCTTTAGGCTGTGGGCAGTTTATCATCCTGGTGAACACTCTGAGAGATTTGTTTGAAACAGGAATAAAGTTGTTAAAGACTCCTGAATTTTCAAATAATTCGAGCCATGTAAGAGAGGTTGTTGAATCAGTGAACCAACTACTTTTGATTTGCGATGATATAAATTCCACCTACTCATTTCAAATGTTCTTGACTGTATCTATCAATTATAGTTTCGTTATTGTACATGTTCACCAGGGTATAAAATTCATCATTGAGGGTCAATCATTTTCCTATATCTTTGGAGACGTCATACTTATGCTCTATGTTTTTTCCGTCATTTTCAGGGTCGTCCATTCTTCAACAATGGCCTGTTACAAGGTTTGTTAACAAGATTTATTTTTGCCACTAATTGCATATAACTGTAAAATACGAGTAATTATAGGTACTCACAATGTTTCGGTAATTACACATTCCAAAATATTGGACGTATGATCATTTGTTTCAATAGGCACAGCAAAAAATACGGTGCGCAGAACACACGCCTTTCACTTACCTCCGTTATTTATATAAATTTAAGAATTTGTAAACAAATCTGGAAACGTAAATAAATTAGATTTATTTGCATTAGATTTTAATAGAAACACGCTTTTTAATGAATAATCTTTTCTATTATTACCTACGACAATCAGTTTGTTTTATCGGATTTTCATCACTCTCCGTTAATTTTTACAATAGTATGTATAAGATAATATTTTTTCTAAAATCTTTAGCTTTCCAACGGTATATTGTTCATCTGTTTGTTTGTTTATTTATTTAACGTCACTTTATGCTACTATGGTTAATCGGACGATGCCACAGTGGGAGTCCTAAATTTTGCCTATCCAGGTTTTATTAGGATAGGGATCTTTAACGAGTACCTGACATCGCACAGGCTCGGGACCAGCTTATAACGTCCCCTCCGAAGGACGGCATAACTAAGGTTTTTTTACTCCCATTAAAAAATCCTAGGACCACCTGCGGGTTTGAATCCGTGATCTTTGGCATAGGAGGCTGTTATGCTAGCCAACCAGCTACAAGTGATCCCATTGTTCATCTGTATTACTCTTATAATGTTTAAAAAAAATATTAAATATTCTCCTTTAGTTTTATACTGAATTCGTTCAACTTATATATTTACCTTTTTTTTTAGTAATGCTAATCAGATGATGTAGTTAATTTTTTTAATCTACAAAATTAAAGGTAGTTTATAGGGAGAAATTTTGAAATAACTTTATTTAAGACCTGTCAGACTATTTCAATCAGAATGAAGCCTACATGATATTAAAGCCCATTGAATTATACATCGCTATAGCGAGTATAATAAAAATCGTTAGAGCTCTTTTTGGGAAAAACCATAAATAGGTGCAAAATGCAAGGTATAAAGTGTCTCTTCTGGTTAGCTGATTTTGATAAAAAAGTGGCTGTAACACCTAGGGCGTATAGTTGTATTAAATATGAAATTTCAGTTCCGTACGACTTTTCGTTTTCGCGCTGGACTTACCACACGAACACACACACAGACCTTTTTCGGGATTTGGTCATTTGGACTCAAAATACCCTAAAACGTGTATTTCTGTCGAAACCTGGAATTCGAACTTTTTCCCGAATGCAATACTTTCCTTTACTATATGTAGTAAGAGAAAGTAAAAATCGTCTAATCCGTTAGTGGCTTTTTGAAATTCGACAAAATTAAACGATACCCAATGATGATCCTACATTCTCTACGTTTTTTTTCTCTTGCCTTCTGACATCCGAGATCGGCCAGTGATAGTAGGTTTGTTTTGCACCATTTTACAGATAATTTAATGAAGAAGTGTTTCTGAGATCCGGAAAATCTAAAATCCAACGATTGTTATGACGGATAAGAAAGGGTATCAGAAGACCTCGACAATAGCGTGTTCATGCAAGGAAGAGAGTGAGATGGAGATGGTGCTCGCCGCGGTAGAAGCACGTGCCGCAGCACCAGGTGTGAGGTTACTCTGCCAGGCAGGGGCGAATCCGCACCTACTAAATAGCAGAGGGACTGGTTAGGTATAGATATACCCGTGCGGTAGTAGCACATGAGCAGTGTTGGTTAGGATCTCTCATAGGTGCAGATGAGCAGAAGCCATGCACCTCATCCTGTGAGGAGGATAGGAAAGGCGAAGGAGAGGAGTTATTTGTACGATGCTAATTAATGATAGACCACTTTAAGTTACAAAGGCATAGGTACCTACAGTCTGCCCTACACCACCTGGTTGAAGCAGGATGGTAATCTGAAGAACTGGTTTAGATCTTGAACATCTTAGTCATCCTGTCAATAATTGACGGTGAGAGCTTTTCTACCAGACTGGTGTCTTGACCCTAGATCAAATCACCTCGAAATATTTATTTATTCTCATAAAGCAGTTACATGGATAAAACATATTTACAATGGTATTAATAAGTAACAATATACAATATTATTAAATATAGCGTCTTCTTATATTCGGCTGGTGACCCAGGTTGCCGCCGCTAGCGCTATCTGTGAGCGAGCGCGTGAATCTGCTACAATACTGAAGGTGTAGAGTGGACGACACTCTGTGGCTTCTGATTACTAGGATTAAAACGTTGACACTCCACACAATTCTTTATATATTCGGCGATATACTTTCTCATGCCAGGCCAGTAAAATATTAAACTTATCTTCGATAGTTTTTTCTGAACCGTAGTGACCTGCAATCGGTGAATCGTAGAATTCGGTCAAAATATTTTTCCTACCGCTTTCTACCACCACAAGTTGAGCTTCATTGGTTTCACTTAATGGATTGTATCGCTAAAGTACACCATTAGACGTAAAGAATCCTTTGTGTCATCAAGTCCCATTTACATCCGATGGTGCTGCTTCGAATTCCTTTATAATCTTCGCTGATTCGGGATCAGTCATTTGCTCTTTCCTTATCAAGTCCGGTGATTTTCGGGATAACGCGGCAGTTATAGCTTCAACATGTTTCATACTTCGGTCTCGTTCATCCACTGGAGCAGGGATGGGTGGCCGAGATAATGTATCGGCTATGACATTTGCTTTGCCTGGTGTGTATATACGTAATATCCAGCTCGAAGTCTTGCAAGTGGAGCGCCCACCTAGTAAGTCTTCCTGAGAGAGATCTTAAGCTCATCATCCATTTGAGGGACTGGTGATCTGATCCAAAAGATACTTTCGCACCTTCGGTGTAGCCTCTGAACTTTTTGGTGGCCCAAACAACAGCTAGAGCTTCTCGCTTCGTTAAGTTATAATTCTGTTCAGCAGCAGTGAGCAAGCGGCTGGCGTACTCGATTGGGTGCTCTTCGCCATTATGTGATTGCAGAAGTACTGCTCCGAGTGCATGATCGCTGGCGTCTGTCCTTAGAATGAATGGTTTTCTTCATCTATTTGTTTGAGGATAGGCGCAGATGTTTATACACTCTTCAATTGACTGAATGCATTTTGATGCCCTTCATTCCACTGCCAGGTGACTGCTTTCTTGTTTAACCTCGTAAGTGGCTCAGCAATAGCAGCAAAGTTTTTTATAAATTTTCTGAACAATGAGCATGTCTGGAGAAGCAATTGAAGTGGTTTGAGACATGTTGAAGTAGGAAGTTCTGAAATAGCTGTTATTTTAGCCGAGTCGGCTTTAAAACCTGTAGGGGTGATTAAGTGGCCAAGGTACTTATTCTCTCCAGAAAAAGTTTTTAATCCCTAAGACATTTAAAAACCTTCTTTAAGTCACTTATGTGTTCTTTGAAGGATGTTGATATTACTATTAGTTCCTCTATATATCCAAACATTTTGACCTCAGGTTAAGATGATCGGAACCGATCAATCAGTCTTTGGAACGTGGCTCTAGCATTTCTTAGGCCGAAACGCATTCGAAGAAATCTGAATGTCCCTTGAGGACTGATGAATGCAGACTTGTCTTATCAGACAAGCGCATTTTTATTCGCCAAAAACCAGATCGAAGATCTAAGGTCGACATGTATTTAGATTATTGCAGAATGTAGAACATCATTACTGAGAGGCATGGGTTATCTATCTGGGTTGTTATAGCGTTAAGTTTGCGGTAATCTATGAATACTCTGAAGCTACCATTGGGCTTGGGAACCAAAACGACAGGGGCTGCAAACGGAGAATTACATTATTCGATGATGCTTTTAGATAACTTGTTATCGATTTCTGCACTTAAAATGCTTTTTTTTTCACACGACTCGTTTTGTAAAGATGCACAGCAGGTGGTAGGTGGCCTTCCTCAAGCTGTATCGTTTGTTCAATAGAAGATGTTGGGTTTCCCCCCTTCTCCAAATATATCGGCGTGGTCGTTTAATTCAGTAAAATGGGAGTTCCTTTGGACTTTGGCGTTTCTTCGTCAGAACGGAGTTGTAAATTTCTAACCGACATATTACTTAACAATAGGCTGATCACTAAAATGCCATGCATTTCAGGCAATATTCAGAACCATTTTAGCAGATCGAATGAAATCTGTTCCTAATATGGTTCGAAAGTTGTGACTATCACTGGGATATATAAAGTTTTGTTTTACCTTGCGACCTTTAACACTTAGCTCAACTTCAAGTGTGAATGGTTAGTGAATTTTGGTTGATCCGTCCTCAAGATTGAATGACAAAGTTTCAGATTTTTCTGAAAGCTGCTTGGAAGCTGAGAAAACATTGAAGCGTTCATAATGCTTCTTGTTGCGCCTGTGTCAATCAGAGCGGTTTCTGTTATGTATCCGACTGATATATATATAATATATATATATATATATATATATAAGCCTTCCCTCCTTTGTTGGGCGCCATGTAACGGGTCAGGTTCTAAGAGAAGATTAATACATTCATTATTTAAAAACAATGAAAAAACACTGAGTGTTGATAACCTATCTGTTATCACTATAACATATCTTAAAAAACTAAAGTCAAACACATGGTTTATCAAGTATAATCATGTTACAAAGATCGTTTTTGGAACAGTTTAATGGCTTTCTAATATCCTATATTTGTAGGCTGCAATTGTTAAAAAAAGAAAACGTTGAAGTGTAATTTCTTCGCAGTTGTTAAATATTGTATGACGGTTACTTGGGAATTTGTATATTGTGTAAAATAATTAAGACCCCTGAAGATTCGTTCTTGTAATACTTTCCGGTGAGTGGATTGGATATTGATATCAATCATATTACTGATTTTGATATTCAATATTTGCTATCCATTACGTCATGCTATAAGTAGATTGTTTTAAGGACGAAATAACTGACGTGTTAGGCCATCAGACTGAGAACTGGCACTTATCAACTATAGAAGCTGACAATTTCAATCAATGTCTAAGCGACATATATTATTTTGTGGAACAATATAAGTGGTATGTTGATCTATGGCGGTGAGATATTGCAAGTTCTGACCCGTCACAATATGCCTTCAAGAATGCCAACGCCATCCGTTCTGTCCTGTGGAATCCAATGCGATCTTCAGGGTGTCGTCCATTCTAGGAATATTTCCTTTCAGAAGCAGCCATGATGGGCTCCAGATGGACTTGCTTTTGTTATTATATTCTTTAGTTGCAGTTGGTTTTCCAACTATTTTCATATCTTATTATTTGCTCTTTTTAGTGTTTTTATTTAGGGAGTTGTCAAGTGTATTAGCTGCTGCTTCCTTCTTTGCCGGCAGTCTGTTGGCACCAATCTATCTTTTATTTATATGTCTCAGACGTAATTTGGTCACGGAAACGTTTCAACGCCTCAATGCTTTGAGATTGTGTTTCCAAAAGACAAATGTTGATATTTCAGACATCAATACACACAACAGAATATTGTTTGATATTTGTCTCCCTTTTATTCTCAACATAATAATGTATTTTTTGTTTATGACACAGTTTTCCGTACGATTTACAATAGTGTCTACTCTTATCTGCTTAATCCACTCTTTAGGCTGTGGGCAGTTTATCATCCTGGTGGACACTCTGAGAGATTTGTTTGAAACAGGAATAAAGTTGTTAAAGACTCCTGAATTTTCAAATAATTTGAGCCATGTAAGAGAGGTTGTAGAATCAGTGAACCAACTACTTTTGATTTGCGATGATATAAATTCCACTTACTCATTTCAAATGTTCTTGACTGTATCTATCAATTATAGTTTCGTTATTGTACATGTTCACCAGGGTATAAAATTCATCATTGAGGGTCAATCATTTTCCTATATCTTTGGAGACGTCATACTTATACTCTATGTTTTTTCCGTTATTTTCAGAGTCGTCCATTCTTCAACAATGGCCTGTTACAAGGTTTGTTAACGAGATTTATTTTTGCCAATAATTGTCTATATAAATAAAATACGAGTAATTATGAGCACTCGCAAGTTAATAACTCAATATACTATATTGATATACATACAATATACTATATTGGACGTATGCTCCATCGTTTCAAAAGGCACTCAGAGCAAAAACAAAATCATGTCTTGATGTTGAAAAATGATATTAACATAGTTTTTTATGGAATATATAGTAAGAGAAATTATTGCGTTCGTGGAAATTTTCGAATTCCAGTTTTCAACGGCAATACACGTTTTAGGGTCCACTGAGTTGAAATAGCCAAGTCCCGCAAAAAGGTCTGTGTGTGTTTGTATCTATTTTTTTTAAGAGGGTAGATGGGAATCTTCAAAAGACGCGGGCGGGGGATTCTTACCCACTAAAACCAACCTCCCTACACCTGTTTCTCTCCCACCACGGGACTGCCGTTAGGCATTACATCGTGGAGGGGAGTGGCTGTGTGCCGCCTCATTGTCGCAGGCTATCTCTTCTCTCGCCTCTCTTTCTCTTCGGTCCTCAGCTTCTTTATAATATCTGCTGACATGCGTTGGCCAGCCATCCAATCATCCTGCGAGAGCAGCTTTAGACTGATGATATTATCGGCCGTTGGATCAGCGCCACAGATACGCTTGAACTCTTCCCTCTCTCCATGGAAGCGGAAACAGCAGAAGGAAACATGGGCCACACTCTCTCCTACTCCCGGGCACACCTGTGTTCTCCTGTATCGTCCAACTTAAACCTATACTGATAGGCACAGAAGTAGTCTTGTCCCGTTAAGAACTGAGTGAGGTAGAAGTCTATCTCACCGTGCTTTCTTGTGACCCAGGGTTGAATCTGGGGAACTAGCCAGTGGGTCCACCTTCCTTTCGGTGCAGCATCCCATCGACCCTGCCATTTCCGAATCGTCTCCATTCTCTCCTCAATCCTGAAAATGAGAAGCGTCTCCTCTCTTCAGCGATCAGCTCTATTGGTGGCATTTTGGCAATGACACATGCTGCCTCATAAGAAACAGTTCGGAAACCACTTATAGCTTTTAGGACAGTACGACGATAGACGGAAACCATGGGACTTCTATAGCTTAATGTATTCAAGGCCCTTTCCCATATTGCGGCTGCATAGAGCAATATCGACGTTACAACGTTCGATATTAAAAGTCTACGACTGTGCCTGGGTCCTCCTACGTTTGGCATAAATCGAGAAAACGCTGTAGTCACCTTTGCTGCCTTATCACTTACCCGTTGGTTATGATCTTTGAAGTTCAGCCTCTGATCAATGACCACTCCGAGATACCTTAAAGAAGGCTAGGAACGTATCTCCTGATTTCCAACCCTGATTCTGATTTCCTCCATTCTTTTCCTGCTACTAATTAGCAAGGCCTCTGTCTTCTGCCAGTTGCAATCCAACCGATGTCGACCAGTTTCGGATCAGCGCAAAGCTCTGCTTTGCTATTAGGGTCACCTCCTCTTTATACTTTGCCTCTACCACCAAAGCAAAATCATCACCAAAATCAATAGTTTTTGTGCCCGCTGGTTGCCTGATCCGCAGCAAACCATCATACATTATATTCCATTATACATTATACAGGGAACCGAGCACCGAACCCTGGGGTACGCCCCCAGTTATCTTGAATGTCTTTGGTCCTTCCTACGTTGAACAGATCAAAGTTCTATCCTTGCAATAGTCACGGACTATACTAATTAGATACGCGGGAACACCCATTTTTCGTAGAGCATCCAAAATGCACCCCCATTTAGCGGAATTAAATGCGTTTTTCACATCTAGAGTGACAATCACACAATAACATTTCGCGCCTCTCCTCAGCTTTACGCCATGCTTTTACTACCGACGTTATAGCCTCCAACGTTGACCTTGCTTTTTGGAATCCATATTGCGATGTAGACAGGCCTCCTGCACCTTTAGATGTCTCTTGTATTCTATTAGCTATAAGTTTCTCGAATATTTTGCCTGCATTATCCAGCAAACATATTGGTCTGTAGGCCGAAGCGTCTGATGGACTTCCCTTACCTTTTGGAATCAGTACCAGGCGCTGTCTTTTCCATGGACGTGGAAAGGATCCCTCACTCAAGCACGAATTAAACACCCGCAAGAATAAATCTGACCTACTTTCTATTGCAACCCTCAGTGACAAGTTCGAAATGCCATCTAAACCCGGTGTTTTCCCTATTTTAAGGCTCTTGGAGATATCGATAAGCTCCTCCGCTGTCACCGGTGGTACATCAAGAGCTGATATGGGTCTGGCCCACAACAATTCATCCTGTTAAGGAAACAGAGTGGAAACGATTCTTTGCACGGCTACAGGGCAGGTAGGAGATCGTATAACGCTGCTCTTGAACTTCTTCATGGCTATCTTGTAGGGCTTCCACCATGGGTTCTCGTCCACCTCTGCGCAAAGTTGCTTCCAACATTGTCGCTTGCTCGACTTAATTGCCCGCTGGAGTTCACGCCTCGGAATTTTTAATTCCTCCTGTAGTTCCAGAAACTGGGGGCTACCTCGTGTTCGCTGGTATCTCCTTCTCGCTCTGTGACATTTTGAACGACATTCAGCGATTAAATCATTCCACCAGTAGGCCGGTGGTCGACTTACACCTGTTTTGGCACGTATCATAGCTGCGTCACAAGCTGCTTTCATCAGGTTCATTACGTGGTGGGCTTTTGCTTCCGCTGTTCCTATGAGCTCACACGGTGTCCCTATCATTATTTTGAAGGATTCTCTATCAAAAGTCCGGATTTTCCATCGAATAGCACCTCCTTCACGAACTACTCTTCTGGAATTCTGGATCCCAACAGTAAACAGGATAGCCTGGTGGTCACTATGAGTGTAAATGTCATTGACCTGCCAACTACATGTAGGGATAAGGCTTTCACTGATGAATGTCAAGTCAATGATGGAGCTCCTACCTCCGTTTACGAATGTTGGCTCCGCACCGTTATTTGCCAACACCAAGTCCTGCATCTGAGCAAAGGCTTCCAATAGAAGCTCTGGTCTATTTGTCGACTGAATACCCCACTCGGTCGCCCAAGCATTGAAGTCACCAGCAATCACTATCGGTCTTCGTCCTCTTGCATCTAATACTATCCGATCTAGGAGACCAACAAATTCCTCGACTGTTGAACTAGGTGAGATATAACAGCTATAGATAAATACATTTTTTGTTGTTGGCCCAAACGAAATCACTCGTAGGAGCCTGCGCGATTTCCTCAACGATAGTATGACCACACGTCCAGATCGCAGCCCTACCGTGGTGTCAGATACCCAAGAACCGTTGTTCATGTTTTTGTACTGCTCACTTATAATACCGACCTCAACGTTTAGTTCCTTTACGGTCTGCCAAAGATCTTTTTCAGCCTCACAATAGTTGAGATATAGTTTTATAACTCTCATATTTAAGAATGATAATTATTCCTCCTTTTAATCCTTATCAGCGCATAGTACGCAAAAAGGCTTTTTCGTGCAATCGAAGGCTAGATGACCCTCATCGCCACATTTGCGACATCTCGCTCTGTCAGGCCCCTTGCAATGCCTTGCCATATGTCAAAAATCCCAACACCTAAAGCAACGCTGTAAACGCATTTTTCTCGGATACGACTACCTACCAATCCTACTCTTATTTTTCCTCTATTTTTCATTATCAGGGATGATAGATTTTTTTTTTTTGGCGTAATATATTGAAATAATGAGGATGCATGTGACTGTTTTAGGACTAGAATAGAATTACCAAAAAGGATCGTCATAATCTTACTTATGGTGAATTATTTTAAATGAGGAACCACTGAAATCGACAAAAAAAAAATAAAAATAAAATTGCAACCCTAATAAATAAAAAAAATATTTCTAACAACCCTTTTCTCTTCTCTATCGAGCGAAGAAGCATTAAAAAAATCTGGTGCGGGCAACACACGACTTTCACTTACCTCCATTTTGAACATCAATGAAAGAATTTTCAAATACAGTTAGAGATAAAAATACGTGAAACTATTAAAGAATTAATTAAATTAAATTTCTATACAAACAAGTGTTTTATTAAAAAATCTATTATATTATTATCTCAAACAATTACTTAGTTTTATCGGATTTTTATTACTCTCTATTAACTTTTAAAAGTTTGTGTATGAGATAATATTTTTTCTTAAATCTTTAGCTTTCCAATGGTATATCATACATGTATATTACTGCTCTTATGTTCAAAAACCAAAAATTGCATTAAAAAAACATTTTTTTCTGTTTTCTCCTTTAGTAGGGTATCGAATTCATTCAATTTATATATTTACCTGTTTTTCATCAGTGGTAACAAGATAATATAGTTACTTTTATAGAATCTACAAAATTAAAGGTACTTTAGAGAAAGAAAATTTAAAATATCGGCCTTTCAGCCCTGTCAGACCATTTTAATTCAAATGAAGGCTAAATGATATTAAAGCCCATTAAATTTTACATCGATATAGCGACTTTAAACAAAATCGTCGGAACCGTTTTCGAGAAAATCGAAAAAAGATGCAAAATGAATGGTATAAGGTGGCTCTTCTGGTAAGCTTATTTTTATAAAAAAGATTTTGTAACGTCTCGGGCGTATATAAGAGAACTAAATTGATGAAAAATTAAACATTTATAAGATAAAACTTTTTTTCAGTCAAAGGAATTCAATACACTACTCTACCAGATAATGATCGATGACAAGAGTATAGAAATACAACAAAATGTGAGTATTAATTTTGATAGATATAATTACTAGGAAATAATGCACAGAATAAAAAGTTTAAATCATTTCCCAGAGCAAACTGCAGTTACACCTTTCGATGAAGAAGGAAGTAGTGTTCAGCGCTTGTGGTTTCTTCAACATTGACTACACTTTGATACATTCGGTAGGTATATAGCAGGTGAGTAGGTATATAGCAGGTGAGTAGGTACATAGCAGGCAGGTGGGTATATAGCAGGCAGGCAGGTATACAACAGGTGAGTAGGTACATAGCAGGCAGGTGGGTATATAGCAGGCAGGCAGGTATACAACAGGTGAGTAGGTATATAGCAGGTGAGTAGGTATATAGCAGGTGGGTAGGTACATAGCAGGCAGGTGGGTATATAGCAGGTAGCTAAGTATATGTATCAGGCAGGGAGGTATAGAACAGCTAGGTAGGTATATAGCAGGCAGGCAGGTATACAACAGGTGAGTAGGTATATAGCAGGTGAGTAGGTATATAGCAGGTGGGTAGGTACATAGCAGGCAGGTGGGTATATAGCAGGTAGCTAAGTATATGTATCAGGCAGGGAGGTATAGAACAGCTAGGTAGGTATATATCAGGTAGCTAGGTATATATCAGGCAGGCAGGTATACAACAGGTAGGTAGGTAAATAACAGGTAGGTAGGTATATAGCAGGCAGGTAGGTATATAGCAGGCAGTTAGGTATATAGCAGGAAGCTAAATATATATCAGGCAGGCAGGTATAGAACAGCTAGGTAGGTAAATAGCCGGCATGTAGGTAAATAACAGATAGGTAGGTATAGAACAGCTAGGTAGCTAAATAGCAGGCATGTAGGTATATATCAGGTAGCTAAGTATATATCAGGAAGGTAAATAACAGGTAGTTAGGTATATAGCAGGCAGGTAGGTATATAGCAGGCAGGCAGGTAATATATCAGGCAGGCAGGTATACAACAGGTTGGTAGGTAAACAACAGGTAGGTAGGTAAATAACAGGTAGGTAGGTATATAGGAGGTAGGTAGGCATATAGCAGGCAGGTAAATAACAGGTAGGTAGGTATATAGCAGACAGGTAGGTATATAGAAGGCAGGTAGGTATATAGCAGGTAGCTAAGTATATATCAGACAGGCAGGTATACAACAGGTAGGTAGGTTAATAACAGGTAGGTAGGTAAATAACAGGTAGGTAGGTATATAGCAGGCAGGTAGGTATATAGCAGGTAGCTAAGTATATATCAGGCAGGCAGGTATACAACAGGTAGGTAGGTATAGAACAGCTAGGTAGCTAAATAGCAGGCATGTAGGTATATATCAGGTTGCTAAGTATATATCAGACAGGTAAATAACAGGTAGTTATTTCTATGCACAGGGATATGCTGATGATATCGCTGTGCTAATTGAAGGCAAGTTTCCGGAAACCATATTGGATCTGCTCAAAACAACCATGAAACTTCTTAGGGACTGGTGTCAGACGAATGGTCTAAGCATCAACCATCAGAAGGTCAATCTCTGGATCTTCACTAACAAAAGAAATATAACAATCAGACCACCTCACCTTAGTATTATCTTGATAGTAAATTAAAATGGAACAGCCACATTGACAGAACCTGTACAAGGGCACTTAAGTGCCTCTTTGCATGTAAAGGGGCTGTTGGAAAAACATGGGGCCTCAAACCGAATGTGGTCCTCTGGATATATAAAACAGTTATAAGGCCGATGGTCCTATATGCAGCTGTTGTGTGGTGGCATAAGGCAATTACATGTAAATCCTTGCTGCAGCTTGGGAAGCTGCAAAGACTGGCATGCCTTATGACAACCGGAGCTATGAGTACGACCCCGACTGCTGCAATGGAAGTTTTACTTAACCTAACACCATTCCACATAGCAGTAGAAACTCAAGCACTTAACACAGCCTATAGGCTCTCTAAGTTAGGAACAAGATCCAGCTCTCTGGTTTACCGGGGCCATGGCAACTTGTTCAGAAGGATTGATGAAGATTCGGTGCTTGCCATGCATTCCGATCTTCAAGTAAAGAAATACAAGGACTGTGCAGTGATTAACAGGACTGACTCGCACAAACCGTGCAATGGAGTCAACTGCTATACAGATGGATCCATGACAGAGCTAGGCTCAGGTGCTGGAATATGGAGAATGGATAAACCAGAGGAAGGGTTGTCCATTTCTCTTGGTAAGCATACCTCAGTCTTCTAGGCTAATGCTATCTAAGTAATGGCTATCAATATCTGTGCTCAAACCTTAATTTCAGAAGGGATGAGAGACAGACAGATAACTATCCATACCGATAGTCAAGCTGCTATTGGAGCTTTGGGTAGTTATATAACACGGTCCAAATTAGTAGAGGAATGCAAAAATAATCTAAATATGCTTTCCCTGCTAAATAAAGTCCGGGTATATTGGGTGCCTGGTCACTCAGGCATCTTAGGAAATGAGAGAGCTGATAGCCTCGCGAGGAGGGGTTCTGCTCAGCTACCCCCACACCTGAACCTGTGTGCGGAATTAGTCTCAGCAAAGCCAAAGGTCTGATTAGGCGGCTGCTGATAATAGATCCAGGTAATACTGGAGGGATACCGATAAGCAGCATCACTCCAAGATGTTTCTGGATGGACCCTGCAAAGAGAGAAGTCATACTCTACTCTCTATGGACAGGACAACCCTAAGGAGGGTAACAGGACTATACACCGGACACTGTCAACTTAATAAGCATCTCCACAATATGGGTTTGGTGGCCTCACCGACTTGCAGATTCTGCAAGAAGGATGATGAAACTGCATTTCATTTGATATGCAGTTGCCCAAAGATTGCCAGGACACGGTTTTACCATTTTGTTGTCGACCGTATCCCTGATCCCAAGTTGCGGGAACTGATTAACCCCTACAGGTTAGTCAGATTCACCAAGGCGCTAGCCCTGTATCAACAGTAGATTGGGCGGCGCGCAGTAAGCCTAAATTGGCTGCATTGCATTGGATTAGCCGGCAAAAAAAAAAAAAAAAAAAAAAAACAAAAAAAAAACAGGTAGTTAGGTATATAGCAGGCAGGTAGGTATATAGCAGGCAGGCAGGTATATAACAGGTAGCTAAGTATATATCAGGCAGGCAGGTATACAACAGGTTGGTAGGTAAATTGAATGTTACATAAGTACTTTTATTAGCACTTTACTTCACTTCATTATAAAGAATTAATTTTATTATTATTATAACTTTCAATTTTTTGGAATAATAGCAAACTTCTAAACTTAGAAAATAGAAACATAATCATGAAAAACCAATGAGTCATTCCATACCTGGATTACCTAAACACTTCACTGTTAATGCTTAAAATTCAACATTTTACCTATTCTAGGATGCATAGTGTTTATTTTAAGATAGTTGGTTTAAAATGTTAAAATATTTACTATCAATAAATAAGATTATAAGCTCAAGAAAAATATATCAAATAGATAATATTTCTTTTCTTTTTTAATGTAATTTATAAGTGCATTACTGCATTAATGTTTTTCATTTTCCTCAAATTAATAAATTTTAAAAATATTTGTTAAATTATTTCATTATAGAGAAGAGAACTGTATGAGAGTTGATATATGTAAATAAATAGATATTCGTATTTAAAGAAGTTATTTCAACAATATTTGAATCATATTTAAAAAAATAAATTATAAATATTAAATTTTATGTCTTTTAATATAAGATATTATACGACCTTATTCGAATTCACCCTGCAAATGCGCACATATTGACTTGTACACAGGCCCGAATACGTTTTTAGACCAGTGGAATACGGCCCACACCAGTGGAATATGACCGTATCCCTTTGCATACCTGTGAAATTCGGGCGTATACCTGTCTACATCTGTGAATATATTCGTATTCGTATTTTTTTTTCGAAATACGAATGCATTCATATTCTTTTTTGAAATACGATTGCATTCGTATTCGTATTTTCAAAACTCGATCTTCCCGAATGCATTCGTATTCGTATATCGGAATGCGATTTTGCCCATCTCTGCTTTGAAGGTGAGTTAGGGGTGAAAAAAAAAAAGAAATGTATACATCTATATATACGTATATAGCAGTTTACTTTATATGTCTACATGTTTATAGATAGTTGTCACTCAAAATAAATTATTTTCACACTCTACGGAAATTCCTGAGACGTGATGATCCAATCAGTTTTTCAAACAAATGCAATTTGTAAAGTTTCATTATTAAAATTGAAAAAAAAAAGAAAAGAATTATGTGATCATCTTCTGGATGAAAAAAAAACCGTTTTCATCATTCTTAATGGTCATTTTTTTTTTTTTTTTTCCAAAAGTTAACATTGTAATCGACCAAAAAAAGGTTTCAAGATACGTTGAGCCCGAATAGCACCTGCGGCTTTTCACCGAAACCACTGGGGACTGAACTACTGGACCAAACTACTGGACCACACTACTGGACCAAACTACCGGACCAAACTACTGGACAAATTTTTTCTAAATGTTAAGAAGGGCATCCCAAGATGACCCTCACACCTGGACGTTGATATCACCCGAATTGTTTTAAAATGGCGGTCGATAAAAAATGATTTAAGTCAATAACTCAGTTATTTTTAAAGATACAGAAATATTTGTAGAGAGTTTTAGAATCTGGAAACCGTGACCCCTCAAAATTTGTTTGAAGATTTTAAAATAAAGATATGAGAGCTCGAATAACGCATTTTGAAGAATGGTCCCTCCCATTTCGTAATTGTATACTTAAAGGCATAGAAGCCCTTGAAATGTGAATAGTGCATGCAGCGCACAAAGAAATATCTCTTAGAATACCTTGGGGTAATAGAAGGACAAATATCATGGGATGTATCTCCATATCGTATTTGTATTGTACATTGTGTAAAATAATAAAACCAGAGGGTATGAAAAAATAAAATAACGCATTAAAAAAGTCCTGCCTGCCCAACGAACGTATTTATAAATACCAGAATCAATGAAATCGTTTAAGAAATAACAGAGATATAGCGTTTAGAAATTAACAGTGGTGGTGGGCCATTTTCCTTTCATTAATTTATTTCTTTTCATATTAGTTGATAGCTTGTAAATAGTTACATGAACAGTTATACCCTAATATAGTTATTTTATTTTATTTTTTCAGTGGCGCGACAGGGGAGATTACAATCGCGTTTCTCTATCCTATTTATAGTGTAGGGTCATCACTTCCTACGCCTAATTTTGTGAGTGGCCACCATTCGGCTGACGGGTCTCACAAACCCGGGACATAGGCTGTGAATGAATCCTCATTTAATTACATCCTTATAAAAGCCCCGCTGGGATTAGGATTCGAACTCACAACCTGTAGCAGGAGAGACTGTATAATAAATAATTTGAAGCGTTTTTCATGTTCTAAAAAGGGTCATATCATTTGGTACAACCCAATATATATTTATATATATATATAGGGAGCGGCGTGGTCTAGTGGATAGAGCGCTAGTCTGCTGTGCTCCGGGTCCTGGGTTCGAATCCCGGCTGTGGCAGAATATTATTTATTCTGTTAATTCAGTCGGAGGGCGACCCTAGGGTATGGAGACCATGCTGGGGCAGACCCAGCATTTATAAAGTGGGTACCCAAATTAATTGGGAAAAATCTGGCGGCTGAGCGCTACTAAGGCCTAATCACCTCATTGCACTGCCGTTGGCCTAGAAAAAGTACAAACCACTATATGTACTGAACCCAAGACACTTCATGGGTTGTACTGGTACAGGTTTATATATATATATATATATATATATATATATATATATATATATATATATATATATATATATATATATATTCAATAACGTTTTTCCCACGGCTACCTTGTTCTTGCCTTAGAAGCCCTTACATGCCGGAAATGCGTTGTGAAAGCAGCTAATTATGGGCCGAACTCTTTGTGAAAGCAGCTAATTATGGCGAACTTTGTGAAAGCAGCTAATTATGGGCCGAACTCTTTGTGAAGCAGCTATGGGCGAACTCTTGAAGCAGCTAATTATGGGCCGAACTCTTTGCGAAATTCTCCAGGAATATTTACTATACCATATTTTTATAATGAAATTTGAAACAAAAAGAGTAGCCAATGACCCTTGCTGGTAGAGGCTTTCGATAAAATAAATAAATAACATTTAAGAAAAATCTGGTGCGCGCAACAAAAACGACTTTCACTTACCTCCTTTGTTGAAATTAATTTAAATAAGAAAATAATTTAAATACACTTAAAAATAAATTGTTAAAAAATTAATTGATTGGAATCACTTGTAGCTGGGTGGTTATAGGGCATAACAGCCTCCTATGCCAAAGGTCACGGGTTCAAACCCGCAGGTGGTCCTATAATTTTTTAATGGGAGTAAAAAAATGCTTAGTTATGCCGTCCTTCGGAGGAGACGTTAAAAGGTGGTCCCGAGCCTGTGCGATGTTAGGTACTCGTTAAAGATCCCTATCCTAATAAAACCTGGATAGGCAAAATTTAGGACTCCCACTGTAGCATCGTCCGATTAGCCATAGTAGCATAAAGTGACGTTAAATAAATAAGCAAACAAACGAAAATTAATTACATTTAATTTCAATAGAAACATATGTTTTATTAAATAATCTATTTTATTACTGTCTATGACAATCGGTTAGTTTGAGCGGCTTTTCAATAACTTTTACGATTTCGTGTATATGATAATAATTTTTCTAAAATCTTTTTTTTTTCAACGGTATATTATACGGGAGAGAGAGAGAGAGAGAGATACACTTTATTCATAAATAAATAAACAAAATGATGCTGCCCAACTTAATTGGGTTGCTATAACACAGCATACCGATTTTTTTTCCTACAGGAATATTCTTAACATTTTATTTAACTATAAATACAATATTTTTATTTTTTATTTTTTACTCTTTTAAATTTTTTTTTTCCTACTTATTTTTCCTGTTTATTTTCTTTGTTTTTTTTTCTCTTTTCCTTCTCTACTGTTTCACATTTTCTTACAAATACTTAGATATATCTATACATATACACCAAAGATTAAATTAAAAAAAACAACAAAAACAAAAAAAAAAAACAACAAATTATATATACATTAAACAACTACATACTAAAAAATCACAATATCATCAATAAAAACACTCAGCACCCAAAATCAATATCTTTATATTAAAATAATCTGTTAAAATTAAAATATAACTGAACACAGATGCACATGCATGCCCCTCCAATTATGAGTAGATGTGATGGTGTATAATTCCCAGACAGTGGAGAACCACACTTTCTGCTATCCTTGCCACGTCCTTTATATCGACACCTATGTCCTCCATGAAGCTCCTTGTTGAACCTGGCACAGCTCCGCGGGCTCCGAACCAAAGGCCTTTTACGTAGAAGTCTCTCTCGCCTTGGCTCTCGCGGAACTTTTCCTTGAGGAAAGGGATACATTTTTCGTAGATTCCTCTCTTTTCCCTTTCCACTTTACTTGCCTGTTCAAGGTCGTTAGATTCATATCTCACGGAGGGATCCAGAATGACAGCCGAATTTCCGGTCTTAGGAAATGCCACGATATCAGCATATCGCGTGGATCCATCCGTATCCACACAGTAAACTTCCTCGAAGCAGGCAAAATCTCGTTCTTTAAGGAGCCTCATCAACTCATGCTTAACTCTATGGTGACGGCGTGTTATCAGGAGGGAGTTGTTGGGACATTTTCCCAGCACGTGAGCTGGTGTTTCTGGCTCTCTGTTGCATTTGCGACAGAGGAACCCAACATCTCTGACCTGTCCGCTGACACCTGGGACTCCACGCAGGGGTGCATAATTGATATTAAGTTTCAGGGCATTGGACCATTCAGACCCCGAAAGTATCTGCTTTTCGTACATAAATTTGTTAGCTTTCGGGGTTTCTTTAAAATGTCGTACCCCAATGCCCTGCCACCTGCAGCTGGCCCATTCCTCGAACGAGTTTTCTCGTAGCGACTGCCGTAGAGCTCTCATACTCCGGTGCCCCTGGTCAACCCCCAGTCTCACAGCACATGTAGCAACTTCGGTCGAATAATCGAATGTGGACTGGAACAGGGCATCCGGCACATTGGACAGTCGCTGAGCGATGGACCAGTGTTGTAGAGGAGCCTCCCATTGGCAGCGGATCAATCCTAGTCCTCGGTACCTCCTGGGAGCGTACATCATCGCCGTGGAGGTGTTCGCAGGGAGTCCGATGATGGCTTTGACACTCCTGCGAATCATAGTGTCGATACCTTCTAATATTTCTGAGCGTAGCTTTGTGAGGGGCGCAGTTTGGAGAGGGTATATGAGACCCGGGAACAAATATTGATTCACAATGTTG
Source organism: Piezodorus guildinii (assembly GCA_023052935.1). Taxonomy (NCBI): domain Eukaryota; kingdom Metazoa; phylum Arthropoda; class Insecta; order Hemiptera; family Pentatomidae; genus Piezodorus; species Piezodorus guildinii. The sequence continues at coordinate 639,684 of CM041293.1, read as the reverse complement.
AGCTTTTGCTCAGGCTTAAGCAAGCAAGAGGTGACTAACTTGTCCAGATTCTTATTCAGCTTTGTCACCGCTTCCTCATTGAATCGTAGCTCCCCGAGAATGAACATCCTAAGTACTTTATGGTTTCACCATGCCTCAAAGTTTGGATGCTATCTCCATTCTCAAGGGAGAGCGTCTTAGTAATATAAAAATATTACTATTTTTATGTTCAAAAACACCAAAATTGTATAAAAATATGTTTGGTCCTTTCTCTTTTAGTTGTATATCGTATTCCTTCAAATTATATATTTATTCGTTTTTTTATCAGTACTAAATAGATGATATAGTTATTTTTTTAGATTTTACAAAATTAAAGGTAGTTTAGAGGAAGAAAAAAAAAAATAAAAATATCGGCATTTAAGCCCTGTCAGACTATTTCAATCAGAATGAAGCCTGCATGATATTAAAGCCCATTAAATGTTACATTAATAAAGAACGTTTAATCAAAATCGTTAAAGCCGTTTTTCAGAAAATTATAAAATGGTGCAAAATGCATAGTATAAAGTAGCACTTCTGGTTAGCTGATTTTGATTAAAAAGTTGCTGTAACAACTCGGGCATACAGTTGTATTAAATATGAAATTTCAGTTTCCTACGCCTATTCGAGCTAGACTTACGCAGACACACACAAAGACCTTTTTGCGGGACTTGGTCATTTAGACTCAGGGGGCCCTAATAATAATAATTTTATTTATTTGTCTTTAGGGCAATTCCCATACAAATAGAGCTGGCTGGCACAGCACAATTAATAAATTTATCACCAGCAAATATACATTATTAATTACAATTCGAATAAATATTTAAAACAAAAACAACAATATACAGCAGTAAGCATAAAGGTGCTGCTATCTTTATGATTAATTTCATCCAGCATATACATAAATATCATAAATTAAATATAAACATATCAATAAATAATGCAAAAATAATAGTACTAAGCGAATACAAATTCCCCACAAATTACTAACAAGTCCCGAAACCTTTCAGAATGATTAACATTCTGAGAAAGATGTTGAAATCCTATTTTAAGATTCTCTTTGACAAAAATAAATAATGATTTCAGGTCCATTACGTGGGGTTCCGCAAGAATTTCGTAAAAGCCATCAATACTCACATAATTTAATATGGGCATATTAGATTAAAAAAAATGGAAACAATCTTCCAATGCATCTCCATCACAAACTGGGCACGGCTTCTGTGGGTCCAGACTATACTTCTGCGGGCCGACACTAAAGGAGATGGCGTACTTTCCTGACAGTCTTATCTGGGCTAAAGTCCTAACATACGCGATATTGCATCCTAACATTAGATAACTTTGCGGAAGGATGGTGTCAGCAAAGACCTTACTGTACCACGGGCTATAGGTCGACTCTTGGAGCATGGCTATATCCTTCATTCTCATATATTTGCAGTAGCCCTCCAAAATATCCCTCTCCCTGGTACGAACAGTAATAGAGTCGTTAAATAATAACGGGTCAAACATCCCGAAACTCTCGAAGAATTTCGATAACAGCGTGACCCAGTTATACTGCTTACTCCACCTATCATCTCTATCCAGGAGCATCAACTTTAGGAAACATTGCTTTACATATCGGGTATTATCCATGTTTAAGACCTTTCTCAACCATTTAAGCATCGTTTTCAGTACGTAATACCCCACAGGCACGGATGCGACCTCCAATCTTACCATATAGTGTGCTGTATTTCGACTGAGGCACAGCAGCCGCTTGTAGTACCTGGCCTGTACATCTTCCAACTCCTTGATGTGCCTGATAGCCCAGACTGCTGCCGCATAGAGAACACAGCTCAGCATTAGTGACTTATACAGTCTCTGTCTGGCGTCCCAAGATACCATTTTCGTTCTCGCGCAAGTGTTCAGTACCGCCCTGATACTCGTATTGCTTCTCGATATAATATGCCTCATCGCCCGGTTAAAAAGTCCTGATGAGCTGAAGGCAATGCCAAGATAATTGTATTCTGGAAGCTCCTCAATTATGTCACGATTGAAATATACACTTCTACTTCTCTTTGGTCTACCTCTATAAATTTTTAACAATTTTGTTTCTGTGATATTTACAGTCAATAAGTTCGCTATGCAATATCTATTTAAAATGTTTAGCTTCGATTGAACATCAGTCACAGAATCCCCAATCAAGACCAAATCATCCGCATAGATGAGGCTCGTAATTTCATTATAAGGACTTATTGTTATTCCGTGTTCCTCATTTTCCCGAAAGAAAGAATCGACTCTATCGGCAATAAATAATGAAAATAAAGTAGGGCTCAATATCTCTCCCTGTAGGACACCTTCAGTAATGGATATTGGATTACTTAAATGGTTTTTACATTTGACTTGCATTGTTGCATGACTATACATGTCGCCTGTCATCCTGAGGAGCTTTCCACTTATCCCCATCGAGAAAAGCTTACACCAGAGTTTTGAGTGTGACACAGAATCAAAAGCTCTTCGAAAATCCAGGAAGACATAATAAATAGTACGCCCGCGTTCAATAGGTTTATTTGGGAGAGAGTACTTAAGAACAAAAATATTGTCCAAGCAGCCCCTGCCTTGTCGAAACCCCGATTGAGATTCGGGTAGAGCCTTCGTTTCCTCGCACCAAATGTATGTGGTTGTTGCACCAAATGTATCGCACCATATGTAGTTTCACAATATACCTGTAAACAATTTAAGTAAGCAGTTTGTGAGGGCAATACATCTATAGTTTTCAGGATTATCCATTTTACCTTTTTTGTGTATCATCACAGATATTATCTTGCTCCAAGATTTAGGTATTTTTCCAGTTTCCAGAATTTTATTAAATAATATTTCTATATAATGTAGCCAATTATCAGGTAGATTTTTAATAAATCCATAAGTTATTTTGTTAGATCCGGGGATTTTCCAGGCTTAAATTTATATAAAGAAAGTTTAATTTCATCCTGTGAAATATATGTATTAAACAAGGGATGTGTTACATTAAAAAATTTTATATCGAATTGTACCCTTTCGGGGTAGATGCCGTGACTCAAGGGTGTGTATTTTCGGTGAAAACTGGAATTCGAAAATTTTGACGATGGCAATACTTTCCCTTTCTATATATTTCATATAAAGGTAAGTAAAAGAAAAATAATTGTTAAAATTTTCATGAAATTCTCGTTGTTACATCATCATTGGTTGGGTAGGACACTATCATGAGGTAGGACACTATCACGAGGTAGGACACTATCGTGACGTAGGACACTATCATGAGGTAGGACACTATCATGAAGTAGGGCACTATCATGAGGTAGGAAACTATCATGAGGTAGGACACTATCATGAAGTAGGGCACTATCATGAGGTAGGACACTATCATGAGGTAGGACACTATCATGAGGTAGGACACTATCATGAGGTAGCACACTATCATGAGGTAGGACACTATCATGAGAACAGTTCCTTTTACCCTCTAATAAATAAACCAAACTGTTTATACAAGTAGACATTGTAAATATTTCTTGTTGTAGAGCTGATAGATAATCCTCCTTGTTCTTGCAGATGATCGCCTCTGTGACGACATACTTGGTCATCTTGTTCCAGTTCGGTGATCCTGACAGCACAAGCTTCCAGCCGTCACATTCTGCAATGTCTAATATCACCAACTCTCCAGTCCCATCATAAACATTAGTATGGATTATAATAATATGGCATGTAGTAAAAATTTATATTTTGAGGTTAAAAAAAAAAATACCGTTTTATCAAATTCAAGATTTCAAAGGACTGTAAATATTTTAATGCTGTTTAACACTTAACCGATGCTTAATAATTTCTTTACAGCATTGGACTTTTTTTAAAAAAAGCCTTAGTTTAGTCATGGCAGTGTACTACGTAATTCTCGTAATTTAAGACATTACTAGAAAAAAATGCTCATAATCACTAAAGCAACTGGTGAAATTATTGAATATGAAAGGAAGCCTTGACCAGCGCAATGCGCGGCGTTGATCTGAAAAAATTTAGCAGTGAAGATACGACGTTGGAAAGGAAGAAGAGCTTCGGGCGATTATTAATGGATATTGATGAGAAAGCTGGTGAGTCAAATCCTTCCACAATTAATCGCGAACTTGCCGGAGAGAGTGTTATGTCAAAAGATACTGTTAGTCGCCATCTACCGATCGATAAGTACACTAAAACTATTTCAGGGGTCCCGTCACCTTCTACCACAATCCTCCCGGAAGCTCCTAGTATCCTCTCTTATTTTCCCCCATTTCGAGTCGAAATTTTCGACTATAGTTGTGCGGTATATGGCGGCCTCTCGAAGGTGCTTGAGGGCCGATTGAAACGAGCCATGAACTGTTTCTGTTTTGGCTTCGTACTTCTAGACGGTCACATGATTTCCACCTCTATAGTGAATTAAATTGGCTGTTTCTCTCTATTCGAAGGCAATATTTCAGTGGTTCCTTCCTCTATCAAGTCATCCGCTCCCACCGCCCCTTTTACGTCTATAGTCTCTTGAAATTTAAAACCACAATCCGTAGCCAGAAAACCAGATCCCATCTTTCAGACCAAAAAAATATGAATGTTCCTTTTTAGCCCGGCCCAATTTTTTCTGGAACACTCTCCCATCAAACATCCGTCATGCTCCTTCCCAATCTTCATTCGAATATCTCCTTTTTCAACACTTTCTTGCTTTCCAAACAGATGCCAACTAATTTGAGTATAGCGATTAAAGTGAGGTGAAAAATATATAAAGTTCATGACAAAAATTATAGTAATGTTGATTTTCATTTTTAATTATTCAGTTTTTTGTTTGTTAATTCTATGTTACATTTAGATATTATTGTAATCTTCTTAATTTTATTCTTTATTTCTTTCTATTTTTATCATTTAAAATAATTGTATATATTTGCTGTAATCATTAGTGTTATTAGTTTTTTTGATTGTATGTGTTCTTTGACCAGTTATAATCCTTATTTCCCTGTACGTGTATGCTATCCTTAAGGGTCCTAGTACCAGAATAAAGTTCTTTTTTTCATTTATTCATTCATCTACTCTCCACGAGGAAGGCGAAAAAAAGATGTAGACGTGGTCACCACGAACTTACTTCTAAGCAATCAGATAACATGTTAGAAACTTATTGAAAACCATTCCAATAAGAAATTTTACCGGAACATTGTCACCTGTGATGAAAAGTGGATTTATTGGTAAAATCCGAATACCTGTCAGCGAGCAATGGCTAGGCTTTCCAGTTGCTGTTTGAAATAATAATCCATGTTTTTGTTTCTTATTGTTTGTAGCCCTGATGATGTATGAGCCGAAACGTCGGCAAAATTAAAGTATTATTCACCAGATGGACTTTGAAGGATGAACAACGGCTTAAGGTTTTCGAAAATAAGGTACTGCGTAAAATATTTGGTCCGAAGAGAGATGAGGCCACTGGGGAGTTTGGAAGGTTGCACAACGCGGAATCGCGGAGTTTGTACCCTGTGAATATAATTGAGTTGGTAGTATCGCGGAGACTCAAATGGGCGTGTAAAGTTATTGGGCTCGGTGAGGAACGGATTCCGAGAAAGTTGATATTCGCTGAATCGACTGGTAAGCGTCCGAAAGGTAGGCCGAAGCGTCGATGGGAGGATTGCATTAAGGCTGATCTCGAGGGCTTGGGCTTGACCGGCGAACATTGGACGAGTCTGTGCAGGCGAAGTTTAGTGGTATCGGCAACGAACCTTCCGGTTCGCTAAGCCTATTATTATTACTATAGTTCTTGAGGGAAAAGTCTTCTGAGGAGTGGAGCCAATAGAAGTGGCAGTGCGAAGGCGTGGACCATTTTAAAGCCAGCCCATGCGGTAATAGATTTATTAAGTTCGATCGAAAGATTCTTACAGGATCAGAGTGGACCAACGCACTTAAACTGAACATGAGCTACGCATCACTTCGAGGAGTCCCGGGATCGAGGTGCCAAGTTTAATGATGCTGTTGGACTCCTCTGCCTCAGATGCGGTCGGGAGTCAGAAACCCCGGCAATGTGTTGGGTAAATGTCCAGATAATATGCTTCACGCTACCCGCTGGCACAACTACATAAAAAATGAAATAGCAGAACTTTTAGAAAGGAAAAAATACAAATGATTTCAAGTGTTCTTGATACTGATGGGTCAACAAGATTTGTGGAAGCACTGATCGTAGATACCATTATGAAACAAATGATCGGGAGCAAGGCAAAAAAATCCAAAAGGAGAAAGACAACATTTATAAGAAATGTATTCCATGCCTGCAAGAAAAATTTCGTGAAGAATTCGGCGAAAAAGAATTTACAGTCGTAGGACTTTGGTTCGAAAGCAGGGAACCATCCTAGTAGCTGCTAGATCATTTTTGGATAAGTATGGACTAGATAGAAATCAGTTACAAAACATAGCGGAGACCATAATCCTGGATTCACTGGGAATCCTGCATCACCATATAATTGAGGCTGGTCTGGATTTTTCATATGTCCATGATTGATTTCGAAACTAGTAATGTCTATGTATTTCTATTTGGCACCTCCCTCTATTCTTCTTCAGGATTGATCCAGTATGCTGTGTACTGATAGCAACTCAGTGAAGTTGTGCAGCAGACCCAAAAGGGAATTTCTCCTTCCTAATTATGTGTTGGAATGAAACCAGGCAAACGACAAAATGTACTTATTTTATTCATTATTTATTATTCTTTACTAACAAAATAAAACAAAAGAAATTCATTATGAAACTTTAATTTTTATTCATCACTTTTTGTACTAGAATAGATCAGCTGCTTTTTGTACTAGAATAGATCAGCTGCTTTTTGTACTAGAATAGATCAGCTGCTTTTGTACTAGAATAGATCAGCTGCTTTTATATTTTATGTTACATTAAATATATTGATTTGTGTATGTATCAATGTGTCTTTTATCCCTGATAAATATAGTTGACATATTTTAAGATATAGTGTTTACTTATTTTGTTAGAAAATTAGACAAAATGCATAAATTAATTAATCTTACTGAAATTCAGGAAAGTATGGTTAACAGATTACAACACTATACATGCAAGTTCGGAAGAGAATTGTGGAATTGAGTCTAAAAGCTTTGCGGCAAGCTATTACGGTTAATAAGTAGCCGAAAACAGCGTAAAATAATTAAGTACTTGATTCTCTTGTAGTTTTTTGAAGGTATTATCCGTAAAATATATATATATATATATATATATATATATATATATATATATATATATATATATATATTATATATAAAGAGCTTTATTGATATCGTATAAGAAATAGTGCATTTACCAGTTAATCGTAAATTGAAGGAGTATATTAAGTACTTAAGGAATAATTAAGTACTTAATTCTCTTGTAGTTTTTTGAAGGTATTATCCGTAAATATATATATATATATATATATATATATATATATATATATAAAGAGCTTTATTGATATCGTATAAGAAATAGTGCATTTACCAGTTAATCGTAAATTGAAGAAGTATATTAAGTACTTAAGGAATAATTAAGTACTTAATTCTCTTGTAGTTTTTTGAAGGTATTATCCGTAAATATATATATATATATATATATATATATATATATATATATATATATATATATATATATATATATATATATATATATATATATATAAAGAGCTTTATTGATATCGTATAAGAAATAGTGCATTTACCAGTTAATCGTAAATTGAAGGAGTATATTAAGTACTTAAGGAGTAATTAAGTACTTAATTCTCTTGTAGTTTTTTGAAGGTATTATCCGTAAATATATATATATATATATATATATATATATATATATATATTATATATATAAAGAGCTTTATTGATATCGTATAAGAAATAGTGCATTTACCAGTTAATCGTAAATTGAAGAAGTATATTAAGTACTTAAGGAATAATTAAGTACTTAATTCTCTTGTAGTTTTTTGAAGGTATTATCCGTAAATATATATATATATATATATATATATATATATATATATATATATATATAAAGAGCTTTATTGATATCGTATAAGAAATAGTGCATTTACCAGTTAATCGTAAATTGAAGGAGTATATTAAGTACTTAAGGAGTAATTAAGTACTTAATTCTCTTGTAGTTTTTTGAAGGTATTATCCGTAAATATATATATATATATATATATATATATATATATATATATATAAAGAGCTTTATTGATATCGTATAAGAAATAGTACATTTACCAGTTAATCGTAAATTGAAGGAGTATATTACCATAGTTACAAACAAACATTGAAATTCAATTATATTAAGAAATAGTTGACGTATCGACCAAAAATAAGTGCCTTGACAAGAGCAGATCCACCTGTCGGATAGCTGAAGAACTTGATCTAAGATAAGAATTTGTTTTGCGGTGTCAGGGGCATTACCTAATGGACTCGATTCAGTTCCTTCCACTCCCTGAAAATGGCGACCACTACTCCCAAATCCTTCGAAGACAACCCCATCTTCAGATTTTCAGCGTTGTTAGGTCTTTTCCCCTTCGAGAAGGATCGTAACTTCAAGCTGGATATGTCGCTATTCCTGTACTCTTTCGCCTTCACAGTCGCCGTCACCACAGTAGGCGGACTGTCCTTGTTCGAAGACCTCCAGATATTTCTTACCGACTCTTACAACCAAGCCATCATATTCGCCTATATTGGAGGGCTCATGCTTGTTTTCCCTTGCTGTTTTTCTTGTGCCTTCTTCAAGAGGAATTTAGTGCAACAGACATTCAAAGCCATGAAGGAAACGCAGAGAACATTCGAAAAGAACAGGCTTTCGAAGTTCAAGAAAAGGACCCACCTCTTACCACTCCTTGATATCTTTGTACCTATCTTGTGCATCCTCCTCATCTACGCCACTAACAGCATTTCCCCTAATACTGCATTCGGAGCGTTCTATGGATTACCTCTAACAGGTATGTCTTTGATCTGTGGGCAGTTGAGCTTCCTAGTCGATCTCATTGGTGACATTTTCGATGCAGGTATCGACTTTTTGAACGAGATGAAACTCTCTTTGATCATCAGGCGGCACAGTAGAAGGATCCTTGAACTGGTCAAAGCCACCAACAAACTAGGACCCATATCACGTTCTATAAATGAGGTATATTCAGATCAGATCCTCGTCATAATGTCTTTGTGTTTCTGCGGGTTTTCCATCCACCTTTACTACATTTCCATGTTGGTTGACCTCCCAATCAGGTCCAAGTTGAGGCTAATACTGCCCCAGATCTACAGCGTTTGTTTCTACTTCTACGTTTCTTGGAGGGTTAATCAATCATCTGCAGAAACATCTGAAAAAGTGGGTTTGAATGGTGTTACTTTATTTGTAATTAAGTAATATGAAATATTAGATATTAAAGATTCATATTACCTAGTTCTGGCATAAATACTGTTACAAACAAAATTTGAACTTGGTTTATATTCTTGGGTATTATTTAGATAATCCTAACTGTAAGATTTCAACTTCCTTAACAACACTTTACTTAAATGCAATATTTCAACTTTATTAACAACACTTTATGTTCATGTTACAATTTAACCATGATCTCTAAAAACATACCACACTCTATAACCTCCTCTCATATGTTCCTCTCCACCAAATATCTATTACCAAAAGGTATATACACTACACCCCTCTCATACCAATGAAAAGTTATTAATTATTCTAAACTCAAATCAAAGTCTTTTAAATAAGCCGGAAGTGCCCGCTTTCTGCCGCTGACCCTGGGTTGGTTTTCAACAGCAGTTTGTGGCTCCTGGATAGGCTCCACCTCGTCTTCCTTTTCCACTTCTTCAACCTCTTCCTTTTGGTCCCCTTCCTCCGACGTCAGTTTCATCTCCTCTTCATCCACAGCAGGTAATAGCATTTTGAAAGCACTGCTATTCCTGATGACCCTTCTACCGTCCGATGCTTCCGCCGAAATGATTGAACCATTTTTCTCAATCACCTTAAAAGGGTTGGGGTTGAAAGTTGGCGTCAGTTGGTGTAGTGGTTTGTCCACCTTCTTTAACACTATATCGCCAGGGTGAAATTCTTTGGTTTCTGCTCTTCGAGTAAAATCTGCATATTGCTTGCCTTTTAACTTCAAAAGAGAGTCCCTTTCTCGAATTTCTTCAATGTTTGGCATAACCAGGGACAAGGTTGGAATTGCACTTCGGATTTTCCGCCCATAGAATAACTCTGATGGTGAGACTCCGGTAACTGTATGCGGTGTCACACGGTATTCCGCAAGGAAAGAGGTAAGTTCGTCCTTCCAACTTTTTCCTTCTAAGTCAGCAATTTTCAGAGCTTTGACTAAAGTTTTATTTTGACGCTCAACTGCACCATTTGCCTGAGGCCAAAATGGCGGCGAAAAAAATGTTTTGATACCCTGTCGCTCACAAAACCCACGGAAAAGTTCGCAATTAAATTGTTTCCCATTGTCAACTGTAATTGTTTGAGGTAATCCGTATCTTGAAAACACCTTTATAAGATTTTTAACAGTTTTTTCAGAAGTTATTTTCTTCAAAACTATAACTTCCATGTACCTACTAAAATAGTCAGTAATAACTAATAGATGCTCTCCTGTACGCAAAGGGCCTTTAAAATCTAATGCAATGTCGACCCATGGTTCGCTGGGTAGTTCCCGTCTCTTCATAGGCTCAGGCAAGGGGGCTTGACCAACAATTTGACAGCTCATGCAACATTTGACAGTTTTTTCTGCATCTTTATCAATACCAGGCCACCAAACCTTTTCTCTCAACTTGTTTTTCATTCCAACTATTCCTGGATGGCCCTTATGTGCCAATTTCAAGACCGTTTCCCTTAGGTTTTTAGGTATAACTATGCGGGTTCCTCTTAAAATAACCGTGCCAGCTACTGAAAGTTCTTGACTAACATTTTGATATGTACTCATTCCCTTTGGCCAATTTCCTATCAATAAGCAATTCTTCACTTCTTGCATCTCGTCATCATTTTCCACTGCCTGCTCTAAATCTTCAAACTTCAGTGCCAATGGCAAAGAATTCAGTGTTATTTGGCATAAATGATGTTCGGTTGTCTTCCAAAATGTTTTAGCACCATCGACACTTAACCTTGACAATACATCAGCGATATTTCTAGTACCTGGAATGTATTTAACACGAAACGAAAAAGACTGAAGTCGTAAAACCCACCTTTCAATACGAGCACATGGTTTAGATTTAGGATTAAATATAAATTCCAGAGGACGATGATCAGTTATAAGATCAAAATGTTTACCGTAAAGGTACGTACGGAACCTTTCCACAGACCAAACTAAACTCAACGCTTCCTTTTCTGTCTGGCTATATCTTTTTTCGATGTCAGTCAAGCCTTTACTAGCATAACATATTACTCTCGGTCCGTTTTTACATTTCTGTATTAATACCGCTCCTAAACCGACGGGACTGGCATCGGCAAACATCTCCGTTGGATCATCAGGTGAGTAGAATCCTAATATTCTAGGGTTTTCCAATTCTTGCTTTAAAGTTGTAAAGGCAGAATGTTGAGTTGGCCCCCAATTGAAATGAACATTTTTTTTTAATAAATCTCTCAATGGATGGGTCAGAGTGGCTAAATTTGGAATAAACCTTCCCACAAACGTAATAAGTCCAAGAAAACTCCCAAGTTCTTCTTTCGTCTTTGGCTCACGAAATTTTTTAATTGCTTCCGTTTTTTCTGTAGATGGCAGTATCCCATTTTCATTAATTTTGTGACCGAGAAATTCCGTTTCAGTTTTTCCGAATTTACATTTCACTCTGTTTAACTCTAATCCCACGTTAACAAGCAACTCCATAACTTTCTTTAAACGTTCGTCATGGATTTCTTTATTTGGACCATGGACAAAAATATTGTCAATAAAAATACAAACACCCTCACAGTCTTTTAATATTTTCTCCATTACCTGTTGAAATTTTTCGGGAGCAGTTTTTAACCCGAAAACTAACCTCTTGAATCGGTAAGACCCGTTTGGGGCATGAAATGTAGTTATATAACGACTATCTTCGGACAATTCTATATGGTGGAATGCATCTTTTAGATCAAGTTCCGAAAATATTTTACTACCCTCCAGTTTGGGTAAAAAATCTTCAATGGTCGGTATCGGATACTTTTCAGGTAATACGGCTTCATTAACTCTCCTTAAATCTAAGCATAATCTTACCTCGCCGTTTTTTTTCAAAACTGGCACCAATGGAGACGACCATGAGATTGGACCGTCAACCTGTTCTATAATATCTCTTTGTTCCAACTCTAAGAGCCGCTGCTCGATTTTTTTTCTGATAGATAAAGGGAATCGTCTGTAAGGCTGATAAACTGGTTCAATATTAGGATCCATTCGAATCTCCATCTGGAAATCCCTAAGCTTACTCATCGGTTTTAATGTCAATTGTCGAATATGTTGTTGGGATAACCCTATCCGCAAGACACCTAGCCTCTCCGCCGTGTTTTTCCCGATCACCGGCATTGCCTTTTCTGAAATTACATAAATATTTTCTTCTACAACTTTATTTCCAGCTTGTATGTGAGCTTTAAATTTTAACCTTACATTTAAACTTGAATTCGCACCATATGCATGTAAAACTTTATTATTTACATCATAATTTACGGATATTGGAACAAATCCCTTGCTTAGCAAAGTTTCCCAGGTTACTTTATCTATCACAGAACAATCGGCCCCTGAGTCAATTAACATCTCGAGAGGAACACCTCCAACTTGGCACGTGAGAATAGCGTTATTATTTCTCTTCAGGTCTGAAACGACAAATATGCCCTCACCCCCATCATCCGAATCAGATACCTCACAATTGACTCTATTTACATTCCCTTTGGTGTGTGACTTGCCCAATTTAGTCCGACAATATTTAGCAAAGTGCCCTTTTAAGTTACATTTCGTGCAATTTTTGTCTAATGCTGGACATGAGTCACATGTACTCAAATGTTTTTGTGATCCGCACCTATAACATGATCGCTTAAAGGTATTAGAACTGGAAAAGTTACCTGTATTTTTATTTATTGCCTGAATCGATTCTTCTTCCACTTTAGACTTATCCTTTCCGTAAGCTGCCTGCTGCACTTGTAACGCCTCCAAACTTTTGGCTATCTCCAAAACTTCATCAACATCCAACGAAGATTTTCTTAATAGTTCCTTCCTTAGTTCAGAAGATCTGCAATGTTCTACGATTTGATCACAAAGTTGATGATTTAAAAAGTCTCCAAAATTACAGTTTTTAGCTTGAGTTCTTAGCCTGGACAGATAGTGTTCAATATTTTCGTCTGATTCCTGAGTAATTTGTCGAAACATATAACGCTCATAAGTGTAATTAACCTTTGGGATAAAATATTTATCCAAAGCAGAAACAGCCTTTGAGTAAAGAAGGTTACTTTTCTCATCTCCCTCTTGCTCTTGCGAATCAGGTAGGGAAAAATAAATATCCTGTAGCTCAAAACCCCCCGTTGCTAACAATAAAGCTTTCTTACGCCTATCACAGGTTATATTTTTGGCTTGCAGATATAATTCAAAACCCCTTTTCCAACGTTTCCAATCATTTCCATCTTGTGAAATATTAAAAGTTGGTAGTGGTAAGTTTTCCATAGTTATCCTCGTCGCCAATGTAAGATTTCAACTTCCTTAACAACACTTTACTTAAATGCAATATTTCAACTTTATTAACAACACTTTATTAAACATGTTACAATTTAACCATGATCTCTAAAAACATACCACACTCTATAACCTCCTCTCATATGTTCCTCTCCACCAAATATCTATTACCAAAAGGTATATACACTACACCAACCTCTCTAAGATTATTTTCTTTATATGTCAGAGTAGTAATCCCAATTAGTTTGTATATCTCCTTCGATCAGTTAACATGGAGTGGGGTGATAAAGAAAAAAGCCCGGGTCGTCCTCGCACTGTGGGAACGTGCTATATTGAAAAAGTGTAAATTAATGTATTGAATAATTGAAAAGAAAGAAAATACACTTATATTTGAACAGAAAATAATCCACACAAACGTAACACTCTAATTCCAACTTGTGACTTAACATATGTTTTTTTCTATATTTAATTCTTATTAATAATTAAAATAAACATAACAGAACGGTAAATCCAGAGCGATACGAGGCTGCTCGAAACGGAAGAAATCCTAGTGGTAAACAACTAATCATTTCTCGGAAGATGAGAATATTTGTCAGATCACTGCATCGCACGATGAACGTGGCCTAATGATAGGTGCATTACGAAGATTGATAGGACAAAGGCAAACCACTTCCCTAAAACTAATTAGAGTGGATAGATGTGTAGTGCTTGGCCGTTACACCTTTGATATTCATCGAAATATTTTGTTTAGCCATGAGAAAATGTTTACAATCCAAGAAACATTTAATCACCAAAATGATCCTGTGTATATACAAAGCCTGAAGAAGTCCAGGTAATGAGGAGTTTTCTTTGATGGCACCACAACATTTTTTGTGAAAAACACTGAGGACGATATTTTGGAACCTGTTTTCAATGCTCTAAATTATACTCTGGAAGTCAGTGGGTTTTCCAACAGGATTTCACACCCGCTCGCAAGGCCAGGTCAACTCAGCAGTGCCTACAAAAGAACATCCGTTCACCTCTGGCTCGGATTGGGTCCTCAGGAAACTCTGATCTCAACACAATAGATTACCGACTTTGGCCTGAAGTGGATAGGATGGCATGCCACAGAGCACACCATAACTTGTCAAGGCTCAAACATCTCTGGCACGAGCAACGGAGCGCTTATAAAGAATTTGAAAAAAAAAAAAAAATTCTGTTGAAATGTGTAAATATTTCCTTGTGATAATATTTATGGCAAGACTAGGTATTTTGGATGTAACATAAATATGAAAATGTGTTAAAAAGAATATGTGACTGGCCTGGTGTGTGCGATAGTGAGGTTATGGACACACAGCTGGTGGGAGCAAGAGGTTGTGTGAAATGGATTTGTCACTGCCTCAAACATGTTTACATTTTCGTTCTCTTTATATTTAATTGAAGCTCATTTATATTTCTTATTTTATTTTCTGTATTTTATTATTGTAGAAAGGTTATTTTATTTTACAGTGGCAAATCCATTGTTACCTCCCACCAGCTGGTGTCAGGATTCTCTCTGTTATTGCGCGCTCCTCATGTTGTCTCTCTTTTATTTTGTTGTTTATCATTTTGTTTATTTGACCATCATCGTTTTATTTGTTTAACCATTTTTACTTCCAGAACAATTAAAGAGTGTTTTGTCACAGTTCTACCAGGCTGTTATTGATTTTGCCCTCACCTCCATTAAAAATACATTGTCATGTAAGCTGCGGCAACAGTATGAAACTGATTCAGAAGCATCTCAAAGAAATGAGAGACAATAAAAATAATGATAAGAAATTTAATAAAAATTAGTCGTTGTTTTAAATTTGTTCCATGTAACGTGTTTCAGTCGAAGGTATTCAACACCCTCTTGTACCAGCTAATGATTGATGATAAGACTGATGAAATCCTAAGCAATGTGAGTAATATTATTAGCAGATATCGCCTGATTTACAATCAATAATTTATATCAGAACAGCTGTTTTTTTTTAAATCTTCTTAATACAGTTCTCTCTATTAATTTACATAATGTTTTTCTTTCGAAGACATTCAGGGAATGGCCTGACTTTGTATAATGGCAAAATGAACCATTATTAGTCGCTGTTAAGCGGTTTAAAAAAACAAAAAAAACAATATGTCACTTAATCAATATGTTAACTCTATGAGTATTAATTAAAATTTAACTACGTACCGTGACGTAGTTATTTCATGAGTCGACATACGACGACCCACAACTGACATAATGCCACCTTTTTCTATGGTCGGATTACTCGAGAACTATTTAACATGTACGGTTGGAGAAGGTTCCATAACAGTATTAAGAGTTTAATCCTGATTTACTTGTGTACTTGGAAGCCCAGTTTTGTAGTTTAAACGAAACAAGGTTGAGATTTAGGAAATAAGCAAGAAAATGGACATGGAAATAATTTATTTTATGACTTAATTGTTTGAAGTACTATATTTGGAATGGTTATTAAATACTTTTAATTCGCATCCAAATCGCATTGATTAAACGTGATCCCATCAACTTCTTGTCTAATCGTTGCTAAAAAAAATCTGTTTTAAGTTATTTGACAGGGTGACTCCCTTTCACCTGTTTTTTTTTTAAATAGCTTTAGAATATGTCATAGAAAAGGTGATGTGTACCGAGAAAAGCTTAAATATTGGTGACAAGATTCCGGTTTTGGGGTATGCCGATGATTTGGTACTGCTAGGTGAAGGCACGGAAACCATACAACTAAATACAAGTGTGTTAATAGAAACCGGTTAAGAAATAGGACTCGAATTAAATATCGATAAGATATATATTGCAGGTCATACTTTTGAACACGTAGAGAAATTCAAGTATTTAGGTTCAATGATAACAAGAAAAAATAAAATCCAGGAAGAAATAAAGTCCCGGTTAAAGGTGGGAAATGCGTGTTATTATTCAGTTGCTAAGTTACTTAGCTCACGGCTTCTATCTGAAAGCTTAAAGGGTAGAATTTATAAAACTATTGTTCTTCCAACGGTTCTTTACGGATGTGAAACGTGGCCGCTTACTTTGAAGGATGAACAACGGATTAAGGTTTTCGAAAATAAGGTACTGCGTAAAATATTTGGTCCGAAGAGAGATGAGGGCACTGGGGAGTTTAGAAGGTTGCACAACGCGGAATTGCGGAACTTGTATCCTGTGAATATAATTGAGTTGATAGCGTCGCGGAGACTTAAATGGGCGAGTAAAATTGTTGGGCTCGGTGAGGAACGGATTCCGCGAAAGGTGGCATTTGCTGATTCGACTGGTAGGCGTCCGAAAGGTAGACCGAAGCGTCGATGGGAGAATTGCGTTAATGCTGATCTTGGGGGCTTGGGCTTGACCGGTGACCATTGGACGAGTCTGTGTAGACGGTATATGGTGGTATCGGCATCGAACCTTCGGTTTCGGTAAGCCTATTTTTATAATTATTATTTAAGTTATTTGAATAGAACTGGTTCTGTAGGATTTGGAAAATCAACAGGCTATCTATAAGAGAGAAAACTCGTATGAGAAAATTTTCCTTTCTTAAAGAAGTTATTCTAAATTAAAACCTTATAATATTATCCTGGTAATAAAAATTGATTCATTTTCATTTTCCAGGACAAACTGAGGTTGCACATTTCTATGAAGAGAGAGGTGGTGTTCACAGCTTGCGGATTCTTTAATTTGGATTACACTTTGGTGCATTCAGTAGGTATTTTATATGAGACATGCTGAGTTTGAATAAGATATTTTTTATTTGTATACGATTAATAAAATCAAGAAAATTAATCATTATAGGAAAAGTGGTAAGAGAATCCGGCATAGAGATTACTTTCACTTCCATCTTCAATATAACTGTCCAGGTCCTGGCATATACCGATGAAGATATCCTTAATGGGACAATCCTTTCTATCGAGTAAGGATGGATTTACGTTCCCAATGGTCTTAGCAGCAAGACCTACGAATAAATTGAGAAAATACCAAATTCATGGAATCAGACAGAGGGTTAGATCAGAAAGGATGGATCATTGTAGGAACCGACTGCTATGAAAAGATGGATGAATTAGTCTATCTCGGCTCTTAGACTAACTTAATGACGGCTAAAATAAGAAGAAGATGAATTCTGACGAAGAGAAGTTTCTTCATACTGGGACACCTCTTCAGAAGCTATCACCTCATGATAACAAAAATAAGATTATGTAAAACCCTTACTCACCCTGTCTTGCTCTATACCTCTGAGACTTGGACCATCTTAAAGTAAGACGAACGACGGCTATTTATTTTTGAAAGGAAAATTTTGCGGGAAATCTAAGGTCCATTGAAGGTACGTGGGAACTGGAGGCAGAGGAGCAATTTCAAATCTCAAAAAAAAAAAAAGATCTTCCATGACAATAGTACCCATCGGGAATATTCCCCAAAATGTCAGGACAGAGCGTTCCTAAGAAAGTGATGTCTGATCAACTTTAAAGGTTAAGAGGCATCAGAAGTGACCTTTATTCCAGAAGTAAGTTTGAAGTGCGGAATTGGATTGCGGTTGCCCAAGAAAGTGAGAGATGGATAAAGCTTCTGGAGGAGGCTCTGACTCACTGATTTGGTTGTTGCGCCACTCATGATGATACGAAATCTAAAAATCACAATTTAGATTGTATTTTATCTTCATTACCGAATTCGTCTGATACAAAAATACATTAACCAGTAAAATGGCGACGATTTTGGTAATGTATTGGGTTGTATCACATGAAATGTCCGTTTTCAAGGAAAATGGATTTTTATTAGAAATACGATATGAAAACAAGATAATTTTGTTCGAAGTATTTACCTTCTTTTTCTACACATTTCTGCCAACGTGACACCAACTTTTTTATCCCCGAACTGAAAAACTCTGAGCTTACGCACTTTTCCTAGATCATCATTTTCAAAAAGTTTTACTTTGACGAAGTTGTCTAAATTCCTAAACGAGTGGTAATCTGTTGGAGACAAGTCGGGAGAATATGGTGGGTGCGGAAGAACTTCGTAGGCCAGTTCTTTCAATTTTGGCACGGTATGTTTAGAAACATAGGATCTTGCTGCTGCTCAGTGAGATCATGAGATGCCCATGTATCGAGCTTTTTTACTTTCCTAATACACTTTCAATGTCTGGAAGCGGTAGATGCACTTGCATTTAGTTGTGCTGAGAGTCTTTTAACTGTTTGGTAGGGGTTTCCTTCTACTGTATGTTTGAGGACATCGTTGTCTATTACGGACGGAGGTCTTCCTCGGGGCAAGTTTTCCAAGTCGGTATCCCCAGCTGAAAACTTAGCAAACCAACGGGGAATGGTCCGTTCATTAACACTCCCTTTTCCAAACGCCTTGCAAATATTTCTAGCAGCCTCAGCTGCTGAATGGCCGAGTTTAAACTCGTACAAAAATATTACTCGAATATCGCGTGTTTCCATGTTCATATTTGTAGGTATACTAAAAAGTGGGTAATTGATTGGGAAGCTAATGTTTATAATACAAAGGTAGAGGATTAGTAACTGTTTTTTTAAATATGTGAACATTCGGAAGAAAACAACAGTACCTGCAAAATCCTTTGTGTATTTCAGAAACTATAAAAGCGGACATTTCAATAGATAGATTTAAATAGTTTTAGTATGACTTATGCGTTTCTTAATTAGGAATGTTTGATCTTGTTCTTCTTGACAGATGATCGCCTCGGCTACAACCTACTTGGTCATCCTGCTCCAGTTTGGTAAGCCGCGCAGCGCGAGCCTCCATTCTCCGCCGCCGGAAATGGCTAACCACACCACCTTCTCTCATCACAATTAGTTTATACACAACAAGAGGAATCACCACGATCATTTAAAAATTACTAAACACTTTATTAAAATGCTATTGATGTTTATATAATAATAATAATATCATAAAGGTTGTTTGAGTTTCATTTCATATTCCCTCCTGAATATAAATCGTCGACCATCTATTACGTTGATCCTTTACTTACAAACCATATTAGGACCTTGAATAAGTTCTCGCGTTTTTTTTTGTGAAAATCAATGTTTATTTAATATGAATGGTAAACTTTCTTTTTGGCCGCAAATGAATTCCATATCGGAAGAAACGACTCGACTTATTACAAAGCTATCTACCGGTTTTTGTTATCGTCATAAGAGTACATGTGTTAAGCAACTGAGCAATTATACCATGTGATGTTGAAAGAAGTAAGCGGTAATCGGAAGGGGCTATACCCAAAGAATATAACGGATCGGGAAGGGCTTGTCTTGAACCAAGGCAAACATGTTGCTGAGCATTCTCATGTCTCTGCACGTATAGTGTCTTTTTTTCTTTAGGACTCGGCTCAGACACATCAATCAATCAAAATAAAACACAACTCTAGTCATTAGCTACCAACCATCTCTAAATGATGGTTTTGAACAGCCCATAATAAAATTTCAAGATCCCATAAAATGCAGATAAGCTTCGAACCATGGATATTTGACTAAGCGGACGATATTACTAAAAATATTTACATTAAAATATATTTTAAGTTGGATGGTAAATAAAATTGATGTTATGGGCTCACCAAATATTTTGCATCTAAGCTTATTAAAAAGGAATTATTTAGGTTATATTATATAACAAAATATCATTTTTATATACTACGCCTCCAGGTATTTGGTTATTGTGTAGAGACGTGGTTAAAAATATAATTGTTACTTAAAAACCTGTTAAAATAATATTATTTATTTATACTTCTCTATCATAAACTTCCTCCACCGAAATCAAATGGAAAAGGTAATTATTCAATACCTGCATTCGTCCAAATTTGACTTATGGAAGCCAGACATGGTCCCTCACTAAATATCAAGAAAGAAGAATTAACGTTTAGCAAAGAAGAATGGAGAGGAGCATGACAAATGTGAATTTAAAGAATAAAGTAAAAAATACGACTCTGAGAGAGACCACTTTGGCGAGGGATGCTGTGGGTTGTATAAGGAAGCTAAAATGGGAATGGGCTGGGCATTTAATGCGAATAAAGGACCCCAGGTGGATGGAGCAAGGCAGTTACCGAATGGACACCTCTCGGGAAGAAACGCAAGCAAGGAGGGCAACTCAAAATGATGGTCGGACGAAATTAAGAAACAAGAAGGAATATCTTGGCATAGGAAAACAGAAGATCGAAAATATTGGGAATTAAAATGCCAAGAAATTGAAAAAAAAGCAGCGAACTCATACATAACCCAGAAGGTATGGCTGGTCGTCGATCAAGACTATTCCTCCTTCGGAGAGGCCTACATATCAGTAGAAAATCATTTCATTTTTATTTATCTAAACATAAAATTTTTTATTTAATCACGTTTTTTTTTCTTGCAATCTTATTAAAAAAGATGTTAGTAAATTTTATTTAAAAAGTTGTATACAATATTTGGTCAAATCGTTTCTTTTTGCTTATATCAATTATTAAAAGTGTTTTAAAATAAAAAGAAATATATATAAACTTTATGTATCGACAAAAATTGTAAATAAAGGCTTATCTTATCTTATCATAAACTTCAATATAAAAATATCGATATTTTTGTTATTGTGTCCCTTTGGCGGGGAACTTGACTTATATCAGTCCGTTATCACTTGTCAATTGCAGAAAGTTATTACTGAACGGTCTGACAATCATTTCATAACAATTTGTTTAATTTTTACCGAATATTTTATGCTAAATAATCGGTAACAGGACTCTCGTTAGTTGTAAAATTATTTGATAATTGCCAATGGATTATAGCCACCTAGATCTCCCTTATCAATAATGTTATCACTAGTGTGCCATGTCTCTGGAATATAAAGTTCAATTGGCTCTCCCAGGTGAGGAAGAAATTCGGTTTATTCAAATCACTAAACTGTGTCAGTACGATTACAATTATCTTAGGCACAGAATTGCAATTAGTTTTCCAATATTGAATCAGCAGGATTTCTGTGTGTATTGGATAGGTAAGTTACCTTTCAATTTCATTTTTTTTTCGTTTTTGTTTTTTATTGATTTGACTCTGAATGTTTATTTAATATGTTTTTATTATTTGGATAATTCTTTTATATTAAAAATGGAGTATATTACATTTCAACAAATGACCCACACTGACAAGTACGTTAGTTGTGGAGCACTCAAGCACATAATTTAAAATCATAATAGGTACAAATATACAGGTGTCAGTTTAAGAATATTTTTACTTTGTCAACGTTTCGGAAGAAACATGTTTGCCATCATCAGGGCTAACTTCGCCAAATGCCAAGTTTAAACACTGTTTAACACTTTTTTTTTAGCCTTTATGCTTGGCTAGCTCATGACTGTCTTAATGATAGCACACATGATTGAGACTAAACGTTGGCAAATTTGAATTATTACTTGACTGACTCCTCATTAGTTTTACCTGTTATAATTTTAACAGCTGACCATATATTCTCATAAATTTAAAATCTATTCCTTGAGCAAGCAAATATCTACAAGCCATTTGTTTATTATGCATTTTATGGTTTATTTTTTCTCATATCTGTTTACTGTATATTTCAGATCTTAATATTCAATTCTTAAAAAGATTTTTTTATTGTTGATTTTGATGTAACATCAGTTTTATCTCCTTAGTTATAATTAGTGAATTTTATCTCCTATTTTCTGCAACCAGGAGCATAATTCTAAATATGCTGCCTTAATTTCTGACTTTGATTCACAGAGATTGTATAGTGGGTATTCTATTCCCCTGGCTCGATGCAAGTGCATCCTCCCTTGGCAAATCCGTAGGTACCTGTTCTTTCTCAATATTCCCAATTTGTCAAATTTCTTGTTTATATTACTTATCTCAATGAATCCATACAAAATTTCAAAACCATAATTTTCCTTCTTAACTTCTTTCCTTGCTCTAAGAGAGGGACTTTGATTATCCGACTGCCCTATAGTAGCACCTCTTTGACGAGCTTGTCTGCTATTTCATTCCCATGGATACCAGAGTGACCTGGTATCTATTGGAAAAACAGCATCTTACCTTGATGGAGCAGTTCTTCAATTTTAAGATGACAATTCTTGATGTCAATATCTTGAAATTTATTAGGCTGTGTTAGTGCAACTTACTAAAGTGATAATCAAACTCTAAAAGCGCATTTAACTTGAGTGTTTTAATGTGAACATGTCATTTCTCTGAGTTCTAATAAGTAACTGTATATATTTCAATACATAGATAGAAACATTCAGTTAAGTTATATGTAGTTCATAAATAGCTTTTTAAATATTTAGATTAAACTATTGTTATCAAATTTTCAGTTTTACTTCTGCTGTTGATTGGGAATATTTCAAATTTTATATAGCCCAGTTTGTATGTTTTTTTATATTAATGATTATTTATATTTGCATTGGAGCATTCTTTTCCCAAATCACATCATTATTAAAATTTATTGTATATAAAATTTAAATAATTAGAATATTTTCTTATTGGATATTTTTGTTAAAGGCTTTTCATATTGGGCCAGAAGAAAACTATTTTACAGTACTTTTTATTACATTTTTAAATTAAACAATATAATAATTAAAATATTTTTAATTTATTATAATATTTTGTTTTTTTATATGCTAGATGAGGAAGGGGATAAAATCAGAATAAATTCAAATGATGATCTTACTGTTATGGTAAATAGACGTGTCTTTTCTTCTGTAAAGAAGTTATATGTGACATTAAATGGACCACGAGGTATGTGAGAATTCTAATGTTACATGTATTTAATATGTATATATAATAATCACATTAAACTAATAAGCAATTTGAAGTTATTAGGTACTATTAACATTTCTTTGTTAAACATCATGAGTTTAACAAACATTCAATGGAAATTATTATTATGTGAAAATTCCATATTTTTCTGCACAAATTTAATATGCATCAATAGTAAGTAGTGCAATAATTTCAAATGCCTTAATAGTGACATCAGTAAGTGCATGAAAATGTGTCTGATTTTGAAAAAAAAAAAAAAAAAAGAATTAAACTTTTTTGTATGATAAATCTCTTTCTTAATTAAATCTCTTAAATTCCACAGAATAACATTTATAAAAGCCCACTTAACCTTTTTGATTCGAATAAAATTATCCATGAATATTGTATTCTAAACTTTCGGATATTTTACGTTATAGGTATGTTGGGTCTCTAGTGTATTTATATGGTAAACTCCTAGGATTATTAATATACATCAATAGACATCCTGATCATAAAATAAATAAAACTTTTATTTAGACAAACAAAATAATAGAGTATTTGTGCTTATGATTCCGGATGATCTTTGCATCCTTGTGTGAAGAACAGTTATATTTTAAAACGGCATTTTATGAAATTTTCTCAACACTTGTCGGAAATACTAAAAAGAAGAAACAACCCTTGCACAATCATGAATATAAATAGTTCTAAGATAAACAAGAGAGCATAGAGGTAACAGAACTGGCATAGAGAGGGTTGGCAATTGTAACCAACATGCTGGTTATCAAAGTAGGAAGGTTTTTGATTTCTTGGAAGCAAATATATCTGCTAAAAATATCCCTTACAAGTATCATTATTGCTATTTTCATTTTGCCATTAACTAACCTACTACCCTCTACCTTCCTAGCAAATATATCTGCTAAAAATATCCCTTACAAGTATCATTATTGCTATTTTCATTTTGCCATTAACTAACCTACTACCCTCTACCTTCCTAGCAAATCGGATCTGGTAATAAAAAATCTGGTGTAGGACATGACTTTCACTTACCTCGGCTGTTAAAATCAATTTAAGAAATATTAAATAAACTTAAAGTTGAAAAAGTTTTGAAAGTTAATATATATAAAAACGTATTCATTTTCATTAGAAACATGTGACTTAGATTAAATAATATAACAATATTAAGTTGATACGTTTATTAATCAGTAATAAGTTTATACCATATTCATCACTCTCTATTACCTTTTACTCCTTTGTGTTAAGTATAACATTTTTTCTAAAATCTTTCTCTTTCCAAAGGTATATTATATGTTTATATTACTGTTCTTGTTATCGAAAAACCCAAAATTATATTTTAAAAATATTTTGGCTATTTTATCCATTAGTTGGTCATCAAATTCGTTCAGTTTGTATATTTAGCCGTTCTTTATATTGATATTAACATTGGTTAATAAGATGATGTGGTTAATAAAAAATCGGCCTTTAAGCCCTGTCAGACTATTTCAATCAGAATGTAAACTAAATGATATTAAAGCTCACGAAATTTTACACCGATATAGCGAGTTTAATCAAAATCGTTAAAGCTGTTTATGAGAAAATCTTTTAAAGGTGCAAAATGTATGTTACAAAGTAGCACTTCTGTTCAGCCAATTTTACTGAAAAAATCGCTGTAACATCTCTGGTATATAGTTGTCTCAGATACGAAATATCAGTCACGCACAACTTTTTGTTTTTGTGCTGGACTTGCCACAAACACCGGTGTGATGGGTACCCAGAGACTTTTTCGCGGGACTTGGTCATTTGGACTAAGGGACCCCTAAAATGTGTATTTCTGTTGAAAACTGGAATTAAAAAATTTTCATAACCACAATACTTTCTCTTACTATATATGACATTTATAGGTAAGTAAAAGCAAAAACAAGGTCTAAGACATTTTATTTTGATATTGATGAAGTTTTGCCAGCATAGTCAACACTTTTTTACTTTCACTTACTATATATTGTAAGGGGAAGTATTGCGATCGTGAAAATTTTCGAATTCCAGTTTTCAACGAAATACACATTTTAGGGTCCCCTGAGTCCAAATAACCAAGTCCCGCAAAAAGGGTGGTGTGTGTGTGTGTGTGTGTGTGTGTTGTTTGTGTGTGTGTGTGTATGTGCGTGTGTGTTTGTGCGTGTGTGTTTGTGCGTGCGTGTGTGTGTGTGTGTGTGTGTGTGTGTGCGTGTGTGCGTGTGTACGTGCATGCGTGTGTGAGATGTGAACTCCCGAGTGGAAATGGTAAGTCCTATGAAACTGAAATTTCACATTTAAGACAACTCTACGCCCGAGACTTTTTTCATCAAAATAAGCTTACCAGAAGAGGTACTTATACCATGCATTTTGCACCTTTTTTCAATTTTCTCGAAAACAGTTCCGACGATTTTGATTAAATTCGCTATACCAATGTAAAATTTAATGGGCTTTAATATCATTTAGGTTTTAAATGATTAAAATGGTCTGACAGGGCTTAAATGCCGATATTTTAAATTTTCTTCCTCTAAAGTACCTTTAATTTTGTAGATTCAATAAAAATAACTACATTATCTTGTTAACGCTGATTAAAAAACAGGTAAATATATAAATTGAATAAATTCGATACCCAACTAAAGGAGAAAACGGAAAAAATATTTTTTAAATGCAATTTTTTCGTTTTTGAACATAAGAGCAGTAATATACATGTATGATATACCGTTGGAACGCTAAAGATTTTAGAAAAAATATTATCTCATACACAAGCTTTTAAAAGTTAATAGAGAGTGATGAAATGAACATAAAACTAACTATTATTTTAGATAATAATATAATAGATTTTTTAATGAAACACATGTTTCTATAGAAATTTAATTTAATTAATTCCTTAATAGCTTCATGTATTTTTATCTCTAACTGTTTTTGAAAATTCTTTCATTGATTTTAAAAATGGAGGTAAGTGAAAGTCGTGTGTTGCCCGCACCAGATTTTTATTTCTGTTCAAACTAAAATACTTGATGATTTTAATATTTTTTTTTTTAAATTACAAAAATTATTATCTGTTTTCTCTTTTAAACAATGTTACAGGGAACTTGAACACAAATGCAACAGTTGATCAAGTAATGAATATATTATTCAAAGATATCAGTAGACCGATACATACCGGAGTGAATTGCGATGGGTGCCAACAAAATCCCTTGCAGGGCTATAGGTATAAGTGCTTGGTGTGCCCCGATTATGATTTATGTATCAATTGTGAAAAATCTGGAAACTTTCATTCCCACCATCCTATGGTTAGGCTTTCTGCCCCTTTGAACTCTGTAAGTAAATTTTTACCTATATATGTAATATGTATATTAAGGGCTAGGATAACCTCTTTATTACAAATGTATATGCATAAATTTTTTTAATGTTGGAAGAATAGTTTTATTGTAGATAGTATATAAGAAATTGGTTAGGGGTGCAGCCATTGAAACATTTTAATTTGGACACCTCAATTTAGTGCGTCAAATTTTAGGCCATCTTCAGGGCTATGAAAAACATAAAACACTATAAATAAAAACATTTATAGAAAGTAATAAGATATTATAAAGAGAAATTATGTGTAGTGAGTAATAAACCGTAATAGATAAAAATGATATGTAATAAGAAATCAATCTCATAATAAGATACAAACAGATAACAGGATAATATTTAATAACATTTATAATAAAAAAAAAAAAAATTATGAGTCACTAAAAATAATGTTACATATTCATGACATACACATACTATACCACCAACACACAACACACACACACACACACACACACACACACACACAACACACACAACACACAAAACACACATTAAAATAAATAGAAATATTAAAATATGGAATTTTGTGAGAAACATTGAAGTTTCACAATAAATTAATATTTCTTAATTGAATTGTTTCAATGGCTGCGCTTCCAACCAACTTCAAAAATTTATAATTGGTTTATTTTACCGAAATAATCATAGATGTAATTTGTTTGTAATGTCTTTTCAGAAACTAGTATGGAGCAGTTAAAGGCCATTTTTAGATGATGTTTTAAAATGAACTCTCCTAGAACGAGGGAAGAGAGTGCTATATTTATAGTGAAAAACTGCTATGTTTGATGTAAATAATACACTTCTTTTATGTACAATATAGGTTTGGTTTTGAGAGAGGCTCTAGAAAATATTTATGTAAAATAATGGAACATGAAAAAGTTGCTTTCTTCAGCGAATTTCCCAATTTTATAGAAAAATGAATGGAGTTCCTCCTGCCTACC
The DNA here is from genome assembly GCA_023052935.1 of Piezodorus guildinii. Lineage (NCBI taxonomy): Eukaryota > Metazoa > Arthropoda > Insecta > Hemiptera > Pentatomidae > Piezodorus > Piezodorus guildinii. Next base: position 612,030 of record CM041293.1, on the reverse strand, counting down.
TACTAATGGACCAACCTTCCAGTTTACAAATAATACAATTGCTCAAAATGCACAGCTGTAATTTACATGTATTCTTTTTTTTTTTTTTTTTTTAGAAGAAAAATAAAATAAACTTTATTTACAAATTTGCAAAATATTTCCAAATGATTTAGGATGAGACATTCTTATAATTAGCAAGATTTTTTGATTTTTAGCTAATTATAATTCGTTAGCCTAAATGACTTAAACGTAATAGATTAAAACTGAAATTTGAGTGCAGTTGTAGGAAAAATTATACAAAAAACCTACATATAAAAAAGAATAAAATGAATGAAATTAAAATTTATAAATTAAAACAAGCTATCTCATTTTAACAACACATGTTTTTTTCTTTTATGAGTGCAGAGTTTCAAAGAAGATATATTATAATTACCTATTTCTATTATTAATGGGTTTTCGGAGGCTGGAGTTTTACTGAAATAAAAATAAGTTTGAGAAGTTTGATATTTTTGTGTAGCGGTAGTAATTATTAATTATCCGCATTGACAGGTTTTGTATTCTTTCAAGTTTTTGATAATTAGTCAAGCAGGTTGAGCTCCAGACTGGCGAGGTGTATGTAAGCACCGGGCGGATAACTGCTTTAAATGTTTTTAATTTGTTATGAGGGCTCAAATGAGTTTTTCTGTTAAAATAAGGAAACATTTAAATATAATTTTTTTTTGCTTTATCGTTTTTTTTCTATTGATATGGTCAGTGAATGTAAGGGATTTGTCTAAAGTTAGCTCTAGGTACTGCACGGATTTTGACCAAGGGATGGAAACTGAGTTTATCTTATTATGGTGGTGTTTACCTCATTTGTGGGCGACATTTGGTGAATAGAATTTCAGATTTGGTGGGGTTAATTTTCAACTTCCATTTTATACAATATTTGTTAAACTTTTTAAAGTATTGTTGTAGGCGATTTACTATTGTATCGATGCGGTATAAAGAAGTATACAATGCCGTGCCATCGGCGTATAAGGACCTCATGACAGATTGTCGGGTCGGTAAATCGGAAATGTACAAATTAGACAGTATTGGAGATAGGCAAGAGCTTTTCATGTATTCTCATGTAGTTCAGATTGTTATTATTTATTTATTTTATTTATTATTTCTATTTATTTATTATTTTTATTTATTTATTTTATTCATTATTTTTATTTATTTATTCAGATTATTTATTTCAATATATTGTAAGGAGGCAGAAAATAAAGTAAGAAATTCTGGAGCACTTCAAACATTTTGACATCCTCCATATTAGTCTATCCTAATGTGCTGATTGGCAAGTGATTTAGGCCCATTGACATCGTCAAGCTATCCCGTATCTATGACATCTAAATTGTTACTATTTTCTTAATCTATATTTATAAAAGAAACTGCCATTTTACTCTATTTTCTGGTCATCGCACTATCTCAAAAATGACTATGGTTGTCAAGTTGAAATTTTTGCTGGAGGTTCCTTTTACCGCCTAGATGTGCAATAAGAGTGGGTATGCAAAAATTTGCCCTCTAAGGGGTTAAACAATTTTTTTTTCTAAAACGTAAAATATATTTGGTTTCCGAATAATTCAAAAACTATACGTCTTATGCAAAACTAAACATAATTATAATACCCGAAAAACCCGATATACAACAGTTATGTTTACAAGATAAAATTATGGTATTTGAATAAATTCGATGTGGCTACTTGGTACTGGTATGTAATTGTAACCTAAAGTGAATAAAATTTTTATCTGTTAAAAATAATATTCCGTTATTTATCATACATAGAGTAAATCATTGCTATTTCAGACGTATTTCCTTTGTATAAGCCCTGCTTAACACAGACACAATCAACATTTTTCATAATTTGTAGCAATTTTACAATTATATTGTTTTATTAATCATATAAAACTCACCAAACTGCAAACAAAGACATTAAAATGTAGTTTTGTATTATTTTTCAATGTGATATTTTATGGTATTATTGATTATACCAATAATAATAGAAATCTTCCTCCAGCACCCTTTCTGTCAATGCAATCGATCCTGACTGTCCCTAACTCATTTTAGTATTTTCTTATCTAACTTCCCGACTCACCCTAATGTTGTGAGATTCTTATACGCTGATGACACAGCCTTGTACACATTTTCATATTGTGTAGATACAATAGTCAACCGATTACAAAAAAACTTCAAAAAAATAAACCAATACTGTCTTAAATGGAAATTATGTATCAATTCCAGTAAATCAGAAGCAATCATTTTTACGAAAGCCAACCACAATATTATTATTATTTCAGCACACATCCCATGATCTAAATCTTTAAAATATCTTGGCTTAACCCTGGACAAATCATTAACATTTACTGAGCACATTACTAGAAAAATTGATTCAACAAAACAGACAATCTATTAAATGTTTCCATATTTTAATAAAATCTCTAAACTCAGCTCAAAAAATAAACTCATACTCTATAAATCAGTTATACCGTCTCAACTCGCTTATGCTTCACCTGTGTGGAGTTCCACCTGCCTCATTAACTATAAAAACTCGAACGAATCCAGAATCTTTGCTAGCGAATAACAAACAACTGCCCTCTGTTTATTTATTATTTATTTTGGATACGCACAAATATCCACAATGAAAGTAGACTTGCGACTCCCCTCTATACAACATCTAGTTTTCTCCCCCCAAAAAAATACACAAGCTCTCTAAACAAACTGATAAAAGAATAGGTAATTACAATAAGATCTCCTCATATTTTTAAGAAAGAGATATATGTTTTGTATGATTGTTATACTGTATAAAAGTTAAATTTTAGGAAATTTAGTTTTCTGAATTACATTTGAAAAATATTTATTTTGTTTAGTATTGCTATTAAAGTTCTATTATTGTTATTTGAATCTTTTGATTTTGCCACCTTTTTTTTCTTTATCATCTCATTTTTAGACATTAAAAATGTAATTTGCAAGATGAACAATAAATTATGTGTAGATGCAAGCGCAATATAGCTTTGATATTTAAGTGAATTAGTTTAATAACATCCTCTGAGGAGCTTCGGTAGAAGGTAAGCATGATCCAATATATTAGGGATAATTTATTATGGACTATATTAATTAAAGTTTTCTCTAATATATAGCCATTAATAGCTTCCTTAACAAATATCTAAGTTTAAACCAACATTGAAGTTCTTTGAGTCATCAAGGAAATACCTTTACTGAAACTAACAAGCGTCAATATTATAATTTTTCAATAAGGTCAGACTATTAACTCTAAATAAACTGTGTTTTTTTTTCTCTGTCCATACCTTTAAAATTAACCATCAGAACACATAAGAAACTGCAGAATGTCCACATTTAATGCAATATTTTGTTTTCTAAGACAAATTGTTACTCTTGAGGGCCCCACTGTTTGGCTTCTTAAATCATTATTATGTTATATATACGTATTTCTTTCTTTTTTTTTTTTTTTTTTACATTACCATTAAGTTTCTTCGCAATGTTGAACTATTATTTCTGAAATAAAATTTTCTTGGGAACCAATCTTAAAAAATAAATACTTATGCTCTCTAGCATGATCCAAGGCAATAAATCAATTGGATTTTCGAAGAGACTAGAAAGGTGAAAGGTTAAGGAACAATGTTGTATAAGAGAAAATGGATTTGAAAAAGAATATAATAATGATTTGAAGGAGAGGAAGACCCACAGTAGCTGGAACCTGTTCAAGCTGGAGATTGGTTGAGAAAACCTTCAAATGAAGAAATTCCCAAGGGGAAAACATATATACTGAAAACTTTGAGTTGTGTAATGTAATCTCTGAAACATGAGAATACTTACAATTTGGAAACGGTTATATTTTGCAATGCATTGCATTGGCAGATGGTTATAGAGTTCTTCATTATGATGATTAAAAGGAAACAGCTATTTCCAACTGAAGAACTCTTAACACTATCGATTTTGATTTAGCGATGGACAGGTAAACATCTTGAGGTTGCCCTCAAACGATTAGACAATTTCAAGCTCATTGCAATGGCAGCTGCTCAGAACGGAGCTCCACAAAACGTCGCCATCTTCAAGTTCTCGACGATGGTCTGCCTCTTCCCATTCAAACCCGACGAGGGTTCGAGGCTGGCCCTGAACCGCCTCCTGCTCGCCGCCTCTTTCGTCTTTACTGGCGCGGTGTTCCTCGTCGGTCTCGGGGCAATATATGACTTCTTGCCCCGCTATAAGGGGAACATGTTCCTCCAAGGCTTGATATTCATTTACATGTCCTGCTACTTGTCAATATACCCTTGCCATCTTTTGGTCATTTCATTCCAGCGTAAAAACTTAGAAACGCTATTTAGAAGTTTCAATAAGTTGTACTGCACAATAAACAGATCGATTTCAGTACGATCGAAGTTTATTCTTACATAGACATCTCTGTGGTGATCGTGTGGTCGATTATGCTTTGCTTCACCAAGGTGCCTATCTTGTACGGCATTTACACTTGGATCGCTGTCGGTTCGCTCCCGATCGTCTGCGGGCAGTTCAGTAATCTCGTCGATGTCGTGGCGGATCTCTTCGAGGGTGGATTGTCGAGTTTGGAAATGCTGAGGCAGCGCCCTTATGGCAATAATGTTAGAAAGACTGAAAAAGTGATGAGTTTCGCAAACAGTATCTTGTCCGCTTCAGTCAGCCTCAACGATTTGTTCTCCTTCCAGATGCTCCTTATCATGTCCATGTGCTTCTGGGGTTCGTGCACGCACTTATATCGCATCATTATCGGCATCACTTACCCCAGTGAGAAAGTGAATACCTTCACCCTCCCTCACATTTGTAACTTTCTACTGTGTTCCTATTCTGTATGGAGGGTCAACCATTCAGTGACGTCTGCTACCTCTAAGGTCAGTTTCATACGTGGATGGTTATTTTACTCTAATAGATATTATAGTAATGAGTTAAAAATATTTTAATTATCCATCTCTATAACACCTGCCAGATTAGTAATAATGACCAGAATTATAGAAAAAAAAAAAAAAAAGTTTTCACTTGTTCTCGATTGTGCTGGAATGCATATCCTCTTATGTAAAAACATACTAGAAAACTATACATTATAAATTATTTCATGTTACCACGTAAATCCTTTCTTAAAAAAAGCTTGAAATTGTATGTTACAGTCGAAGGAATTCAACGCATTGCTGTATAAACTCATGATTGATGATAAAACAAACGATATCCAACACAATGTGAGTATAATATAAAAAAACAACTCTCAACTGTGTAGGGGAGCTCACATCTTAGTTAAATCGTGTTATTTTTCACGTTTCTTCAATAACACAGAGCAAAAACCATTCAATAACAGGCTCGGTAAAAAAATCCTGAAGGTGCGTTAAACGTAGCTTTAGCTATTGGTAAATGAAATAGCTAACAATTGCCCAAGGCATGTAAAGACAGTGTATAAATAAATGTTGTATACAAACTGTGCTTGCAAAGTGGATTAGCAAGATTCATAAATACGACTACTAAAAATGAAAAAGTTGTACCATCTTATCACATATTACGTTACGTTACATACTATTTAGCAACATACCATAGACCTCGAAATTAATATCAACATAAATAACACGAAAAAGAGAAATTGTGGGTACCCCTGAAATGAAATAGCCTTTATTATGCAAAATAAGTAGTTACATATGTACAAATGGTTTTTATTTTTATTACTACTAATATAAAATAGCATGCATATCTACATGGATACGCACACACACATACACACATACACTATTATACACTTCTTCTATGTCTTTCTTCCTGCACAGGCCTTCTCGTGAGGCAGTAGTAGTCAGCACTTCTCTGGGTGCCTAGCCCTGTTGAGAAGCGGGGTCCATGAGCTCTGTCCACTTCTTTTTCCATATAACCCTGTCTCTAGCGTCTCTCCACCAGAGGGGTCCCATCGTCAGCCTGAATACATCGCACCATCTCTTCACTGGTCGGCCTCTCTTCTTTTAGATCATTTGGCGTTATTTTTGACCACCTAATATCGTTGCTACGTAAGAGTGACCAGCCCATTTCCATTTAAATTTTCCTCAACTGTAAAATTCTATCTTTGAGGCCTGTTTCTTTCCTTAGTTTAGTGCATCTTATTTTGTCTCTTTTCTTTACCATCATAATACTCATCTCAATACTGTTGTGCCACACTTGGATTTTTCTCTCGTGGGCCTTAGTTAACGACCAAGTTTGAGAACCATATGTCACTACTGGGAGGATACAGCTATCAAAGGTCTGCCTTTTAAGATCTACATCTAAATCTCCTTTCATTATGTGCCTCAGTGACCAAAACTTGTTCCATCCCATTGCGATTCTTCTCTGTACTCCTTTTGTTGCTCTATCCGAGAAGGACACCAGCTGGCCTAGACACACCTAGATTCGTCTACATATTTTAAGGTGTATTTACTTATTTTTATTTCTTTTGGCTCCCTATTTGACATTATTTTGGTTTTGTTATAGTTTGGATATAAACCGACTTGTTCGCACAACCTTAAAAGTTGTATAATCATTTCCTTCAATAGTCGACTGTTTTTGGCAAAGAGGCACGATGTCATCGGCAAATCGTAAATTGCTCAACCATTTACCATTCACCCTTATACCAGCAGGTGGGTACCCCTAATGGATTTAAACAGCAAACCTGACAACCTGTTGGAAAAAAAAAACCTGACAATTTTCTAGAGTATATTAGAATTACTGTTAATAACTAATCACTAGATTTTTCATATTTAATAATCATAATTATTTTATCATAATAATTAAATAGGTCATATTTAATAAACCGACGAACTCATATAACAACATTAAACCAAGTTTCATTTTTTAGCAAAAACTGAGATTGCACATTTCGATGAAGAGAGAGGTTGTGTTTACGGCTTGCGGTTTCTTCGAATTGGGCTATACATTGGTACATTCGGTCGGTAAAGTTACATTAAGTTTTAATACGTGTCTCATCATATATTTTGTAATGAAAGGATTTTTTGAGAATATGTAACATGCAGATTGCTTCTTCTTCTTGCAGATGATCGCCTCTGCTACCACCTACTTGGTTATCTTGCTCCAGTTCGGCCAACCTGGGAGCGTGGCTGTCAACGTGGCAGGAGATAGCAGCAACGTGACTAACATCACTTCAACAAAACTTCTCCTCTATATGACCAATATCAGTGAAATAGTCTAATACTGGTCTTCTAATATCACTAATACTTATTGCCCAAGATTCTGGCAGGTTGTATTGTTTATAAATAAATAAAAGTTATAGTTATGTTCAAAAAAACAAAAAAAAAAATACTGGTCTAGAAAGTCACACAATTTTTTGAGAATTCTATGTAATAAAGATAAATTGTTACTTTAAAATACATATTTACTTATTAATGGAAGCTTCGTACAATGGTAGATTGAAACAAGAAGAAACTGCCTGTTTATACCAACTTCCACAACTCTTAGCTTAACACTTAAGAAACTCTCTAAACATCCAATCTGCTAAAATAACTGTTTATACTTACATCATTAGACCGATTTAAAAGTAAAGGATGACGCACCTCTAAACTATCAATTTCTTCCTGCATAAAGACATTGAAATCCAAATTCCTTCGTAAAATACTGAATGCCCCTTGTCACCTATAAAGTCCTGATTACTCTGTTGCAGTGACATTTTATAATCCTCCGTACTACATTACGGCTAGCTGCTATCAAGAACAGGGCCGTTTTATTTATGATTAACCGGATTGTCATTGCGATACGTTCTTCGATAAGGCGTTCCACGTTCAGCCGCATCCTTCGATAAGGCGGTCCACGTTCAGCCGCACACTTCGATAGGGCGGTCCACGTTCAGCCGCATCCTTCGATAAGGCGGTCCACGTTCAGCCGCACACTTGGATAAGGCGGTCCACGTTGAGCCGCATCCTACTACGTACATAAGTACTGCTCCATGGATACTACTCGAATAGTAGCATCTTCTCTATTATCTTTCTTTAAGATCAAATAATATTCATCGCCCTCATTCATTACATCACATTTTTTACATCAATAATATTGTGAAGAATTCCACCGAACACCAGAATCCACAGCCACTTTGGCAGTTTTAATGTGAGTTATAACCTCTGAAACTCGGTCCTTAATCCATCCATGGTTTCTTCTCTGTTCCACATTGAGAAGTATAGAAATTCTGTAATTTCACTTGAAAATTGTTCTTAAACTCGCTGTTCACCGACATTCAATACAGGGATTATACAATCCGACTGCGACAACTCCATTAGTTACAAACTCAGTCTGAATACACCTAATCCCTTTAACCCCAAATCCATAACTGTACAAACGCAGTTATTAGTAACATGTAACCCTTATCTATTCCCGAAAAAAAAAAAATTCTAGTTATGCTGCTGTCATATTACTGTAATGCAGTTATTGTACACAGTAATACTGCTGTTGTATTACTGTAATGCAGTTGTTGTACACAGTAATACTGCTGTTGTATTACTGTAATGCAGTTGTTGTACACAGTAATACTGTTGGTGTATTACAGTAATACTGTTGGTGTATTACAGTAATACTGTTGGTGTATTACAGTAATACTGTTGGTGTATTACAGTAATACTGTTGGTGTATTACAGTAATACTGTTGTTGTATTACTGTAAAGCAGTTGTAAATTTCAATAAATAAAGTTTAAAAAAAATTATACATGGTCCAAAATGAATGCCTTCATACAGTAAGCCTTTCCTATACCGTATTGCAAATAACTTTCTAAAGTATTAAATTATGGTTTATTACTTCTTGACAATTATTTATATATCAAACTACCCAGCTAAACCGTAAACTTATCTTCATGAAAATTTTTAATTTTTCAGATCTCAGAACACTTTAATTTTTTATGAAAAACCCGCCCCCCTCTGGAAATGTGAAGATAAAGGGCTTACGTTTCGTACGTAGAACCCCAAATAATAATAATAATAGGCTTACCGAACCGAAGGTTCGATGCCGATACCACCATATTCCGTCTGCACAGACTCGTCCAATGTTCTCCGTTCACGCCCAAGCCCCCAAGATCAGCTTCAACACAATCCTCCCATCGACGTTTCGGCCTACCTTTCGGACGCCTACCAGTCTGATCAGCAAATACCAACTTTCTCGGAATCCGATCCTCACCGATCCCAACAATTCTACTCGCCCATTTGAGTCTCCGCGACGCTATAAACTCAATTATATTCACAGTATACAAGTTCTGCATTTCCACGTAGTGCAACCTTCTAAATTCCCCAGTGCCCTCATCTCTCTTCGGACCAAATATTTTACGCAGCACCTTATTTTCGAAAACCTTAAGCCGTTGTTCATCCTTCAAAGTTGGCGGCCACGTTTCGCATCCGTAAAGAACCGTTGGAAGAATAATAGTTATATAAATTCTAACCTTTAAGTTTTTAGATAGAAGCCGTGAGCTAAGTAACTTAGCAACTGAATAATGAATTAAAAAAATAAATTAAAACAATTGTTGGGGAGAGGGGCGACAACACACTCGCTCGCAGCCTCAACCCGAACGTTAACTATGAGTCGCCGAATTCCTTATATTTGTTTAGGTTTAGTTATGGGTTTATTAATGTCACCAACTTTGCAAAATACATATAATGAGAAAAAAAAAATACAAAAGAACAAATAAGACCAACTTTTTGATAAACGCAAGAGTACTTAAAGTCACGAGGACGATTGCGGGCGACGAAGGCGACAAGCGAAGTAGCGACCTGACTGCTGTAACTCAGAGCACTCTCCTTCCCGAGCCGTCACTATCACTTAATCCCTCTTTATCTAAACAGAGCCCCTCTCTTGCGTCTGAACTTGATATTAACGATATATATACATAACAAAACTAAATTAGTATTTCCCCATTCTTAACAATGATAAATTAAAAAAATAATGAATAATAAATTTAAAAAATCTGCCTGTCCATGTTACGAGGTTATGAATACCAAATTTTGTTAGGGGATATCGTTAGAGAATTATATATCTACAAAACATGGAAAGAATCATTGAAATCGGTTCAGAAATAGCAGAGATAGTTTTGTAAGGACCAGATAGCCATTTTCCTTTGATTGTTTGTTTGTTTACTTACTATCGGGCGATGCTACGGTCATAAATTTGGCTATCCAGGTTATATTAGGACAGGGATCTTCAACGAGTATCTATCCAGGTTATATTAGGACAGGGATCTTCAACGAGTATCTATCCAGGTTATATTAGGACAGGGATCTTCAACGAGTATCTATCCAGGTTATATTAGGACAGGGATCTTCAACGAGTATCTCACATCGTGAAGGCGAAGGGACCACCTTTTTACGTCCTCTCCTAACTGAGGATGTTTTACTCGTATTAAAAAATCCTAGGACTACCTGAGGGTTTGAACCCGTGGCATAGGAGGCTATTTCGCTGGCTACTATGCTCAGGTGACCCCTTTTTCCTTTAATTAATTAATAGTTTTTCGTATAATTTAATTGCCTGTAAAGAGCCATATAAATTGATATGTCCTAATATAAAATAATTTGGAAATAATGAACCATCGTGTAATAGTTTGCAGCGGTTTCTCTCTATAATAAAAAATAACCGAGTTATACTCTAACTGCATATCTAATCAATGAGCATATTACTTTATTTCCTGATATCCTGGTTACAAAACAATATATTTTCTTCATTTTCAAGAATAACCAAATTATGGCCATATTTTGAATCCTCATTGACTGTAACTTTATGACTGATGATAATGGACCATTAATTCCAAGACCAGGACCTTCCAGGACCATCAATGGGTAACCAAACGGATTTCTTAAATTCAATATTTGGTTTCTATCTATCCTAAAATGTGAAACTTCATGTTTTGTTTTGAAGGGGAGGAGGGTATTTTATTTTTTTTCGGTAGATTATAAAAGTCCATTATTGGAAAATAAATATCAAAAATAGATATTACGGCTGATAATTTGTAAAGTGTAGAGCATTTCAATATAAGTGATATTTATTCGACATCTCGTCCAATAATGCATTACTTTAATTGTATTGTGATGGAAAGATGATATGTGATAGTTGACGCTGTCATTGGAAGCTCATGGTGGTAATCATTCGATCGTTTTGAACGATATAATAGCGAACGTTCTTCTTGGCACTCGGGAAGGACTTTAGTTTTGTGGAATCATGACCAGAGCAGTGACACAAGCTCTAAAGTCCAATCTCATCTTCATCACGTCCTCTATGTTTGGGATGTATCCCTTAAGGGTCGTGAAAAAGGAACTCAAGATAGACAAGCTGTTGTTTTTATATTCTTTGATAACATCCACTATCATCACGTCGATATATCTATACTCCACTCTCGGCTATTACAAGCCGTTTTCAGACTTATAACATTGGGAAAGATTTAGCTATTTTATTTTCCAAATTCTTTTTCTCCTGCAGTCCATTTCTTTCCTGTCTTTACTAATAAGTTTCTGTCTTCAGTGGAATGAGTTTGTTGAAGTAGTTCACTCCTTGGACGAACTGGACTCTCTCTTCCGCAAAATAGATGATCAAATCGATCAGAGAGCCATTCGAAACCAAATGTGGTTGGAAATATTAGCACCTTTTTTATCTTGTGTTGTTTTTGTTTTCTTGGGTAATATATACAGTTTGGCATTTTTATTTACTATAACCGTGGTCCTTTTAGAGAACGCTTTATGTTTCGGCCAGTTCACTACTTTAGTTGATATTGTAAGCGAATTTTACCAGTGCAGCTTAAATATCCTGCGGAGAAGGCAGTATCCCATCTCTTTCAAGAACCTCCTAACTGTTGAAAAGATCGTGGGCGCCGTAAGCCAATTGGTTTCCACCAGTAGCAAGATCAACAAAATATATTCTCTGCATTTGTTCTTTGTAGTCTTCAATTGTTACACCACAATTCTTTTAAATTTCTATTATATCCTGAAAAACCTGAGACTGAAGGAGGATTTGAGACACGGCCTAGTGGTTGCGGACAGTTTAATGATATTATATCGCTTCTTCACCTTCTGTCGCTTGCTACATTCTACAGCACGAGCACATTATAAGGTTTGTATCTCCTAATTGTAATCAATTTATCACTTATGCGATTTAAGTATTCGCCAACTATCTCTTTTTCTTTATATGTATAGCGGACCCGCTCCTGCTTTGCACGGGTGCAATTCGAATTCGTGTCAATTATGTTTAAAAAATGAGTATCTGACCGATTTAGAGTTTGTCACTTCGGTAGTTTTAGTTCATCGTAACGAAAAATGCGATTGGTTAAGTTTATTTGTTTGTTGTTTTCAAATGAATCAGAGATAACGGAAAATTTAATTTTCCCATATAAATAAACTTGATTGGTATGTGTGTATTCAAAAACTATAGAAATAACAAACGTTCCTATCCTATTAGATTTATAACTACTTTATATTTATTTATGTAAAGTTCATGAGCTTACAACAGCTTAATATTAACTCGTACGATTTCTTTTATCGCATATTAACATTTCTAAAATCTTGCGCTTTCCAACGGATATTCATACGCCTATCTTACATTTCAGGAATTATTTTTTTATATCTTGGATAAGAAGTACAATTATCAAGCAGCTCTACACTATTCATTAAGAAATATTAACAATGTCTAATTGTATAAACAGTTTGGTTTATTTATAACAGGGTAAAAGGAACTGTTCTCATGATAGTGTCCTACCTTATGATAGTGTCTTACTTCATGATAGTGTCCTACCTCATGATAGTGTCCTACCTCATGATAGTGTGCTACCTCATGATAGTGTGCTACCTCATAATAGTGTCCTACCTCATGATAGATGTAATCCAACCAATGATGATGTAATAACGAGATTTTAAAAAAAATTATAACTATTGTTTTTACTTTCACTAATCTTTATTTGAAATATATAGTAAAGGAAAGTATTGCCATCGTCAAAATTTTCGAATTCCAGTTTTCACAGTAAAGACACGTTTTAGGATCCCTTGAGTCCAAATGACCAAGTCCCGCAAAAAGGTCTTTGTGAGTGTCCGAGTAAGTCTAGCTCGAATAGTCGTACAGTACTGAAATTTCATATTTAAGACAACTATACGCCCGAGATGTTGCAGCAACGTTTTCATCAAAATCAGCTCACCAGAAGAGCCACTTCATACCATGCATTTTGTACCTCTTAACGATTTTCTCAAAAACGGCTGTAGCGATTTCGATTAAACTCGCTATATCGATGTAAAATTCAATGGGCTTTAATATCATGTAGGTTTTATTCAGATTAAAATAGCCTCACAAGGCTTAAATGCCGATATCCTTCCTCTAAAGTACCTTTAATATTGTAGATTTTATAAATATAAAAATATCATCTGATTAGCATTGCTAAAAAACAGCTAAATATAAAAATTGAATGGACATATTTTTTAATGCAATTTTTGTATATTTGAACATAAAAACTGTAAAAAAAATATCTTATACACAGAATTGAAAAAGTTAACCAAACGGATGAAAAGCCTCATCATGTAACAAACTCATTGATATAGATTATAATGTAATAGATTATGAAACAGACATGTTTCTATTGAAATTCAATTATAATTAATTATTTAACAATTTATTTTCATCTCTAAATGTATTTCAAATTTTTAATTTTTTTTTTAAAGGGAGGACAGTGAAAGTAGTGTGTTGCGTGCACCAGATATTTTTTTAAAACAGCAAAAAGATGATATTTTTTATTTTAGAAACATAAAGGTACTTAAAGGGAGATTACTTCAAATTGCGGCATCGAATCTATTTCGATCAGAATGAAAACTACATCATATGAAGCAAAATTATTTTTACATCTATTGTATTGGGTTGTTTCACATGAAATGTACGTTTTTATAGTTTCTGAAATACATAAAGGATTTTGCAGGTCTCTGTTTTTTTCTTCCGAATGTTTACATATTTAAAGTAAACAGTGACTAATCCTCTACCTTTGTATTACAAACATTAGCTTCCCAATCAATTACCCACTTTTTAGTATACCTCCAAATATGAACTTGGAAACACGCGATTTTCGGGTAATATTTTTGTACGAGTTTAAACTCCGGCCATTCAGCAGCTGAGGCCGCTAGAAATATTTGCAAGGCGTTTGGGGAAGGGAGTGGTAATGAACGGACCATTCGCCGTTGGTTTGCTAAGTTTTCAGCTGAGGATGCCGACTTGTCAAATGTTGATTATATGTTATTAGTAAATTTTTGAATGTTATGTAAATGCAGCTAGAGATTAGAAACATACAAATAAATAAATAAGTGGATAATTATTTTGTTAATACAATATGACATGTTGTGTTTCAGTCCAAAGAATTCAATACTCTTTTCTACAAACACATGATTGACGAAAATACTAATGAATTTCTCTTTAGTGTAAGTATATTATTAATGATTAACAATTTAATATAGTTACATAATTTAATCTAAATAATATGTTTCTAACGAAAGTGAAATCACGTTTTATTAAAATCAACTTGAAATATTTTTAAATTGAAATATAGTTAATAGTTGTTGAATTAATTTTAACAGTCGTGGTAAGTGGAGGCCATGTACTACTCGCACTAGATTTCTTTGTTTTTACTTCCACTTACCTATATATGAAATAATTAGTTAGGGAAAGTATTGCGGTCGTGAAAATTTTCGAATTCCAGTTTTCAACGGAAATACACCTTTTAGGGTCTCCTGAGTCCACATGACCAAGTCCCGCAAAAAGGGCTGTGTGTGTTTGGTAACTCCCGGGCGAAAACGAAAAGTCCTATGAAACTGAAATTTCATATTTAAGACAATTATACGTCCGAGATGTTACAGAATCTTATTCATCAAATCGGCTGACTGGAAGATCTACTTTAAACCATGCATTTTGCACCTTTTTACGATTTTCTCAAAAACGGCTCAAACGATTTTGATTAAACTCCCTACATCGATGTAAAATTTAATGGCTTTTAATATAAATTAGGTTTCATTCTGATTAAAATAGTCTGATAGCGCTTAAATGCCGGTATTTTAAATTTTCTTCCTCTAAAGTACCTTTAATTTTGTAGATGCTATTAAAATAACCATATTATATTGTTATCATTGATAAATAATAGCTAAATATGTAAGTTGTGCTAATTTGAAAAACTACTAAAGGAGAAAACTAAAATAATAACTTTTTTAATTCAATTTTTTGTTTTTGAACATAGGAACAGTAATATACATGTATGATAAACCGTTTGAAAGCCAAAGATTTTAGAAAAAATATTATTTTATACACACGGTTTTAAAAGTTAATAGAGAGTGATAAAAAGCTGATAAAATAACTGATTATTTCAGACAGTAATATAATAGTTTTTTTAATAAAACTTATGTTTCTATAGAAATTCTATTTAATTAATTCTTTAATCGTTTCACTCATTTTTACTTTTGATCTCTAACTGTACTTGAAAATTCTTTAATCGATTTTAAAAGCGGAGGTAAGTGAAAATCGTGTGTTGCCCGCACCACATTATTTTTTTGTTTTGTCGAGGCCTGTTGGAACAAAACAAGTGTACTACTATAAGCAATGATGAAATAGACCTAATAGAATCGATTATATTGCATTTATCAACTCAGCGATATATCGTAGCATATGTACCTACAATCAGGTCTGAGACTACTAGGAGCGTTTCAAGATGTAAAGTTAAAGCTTGAGAGTATCACTATTGTCTATATTAAGATTATTAAAGGTCTCTTCCTTCCGACCTGTTTGGCCTGCTGCAGATGTGGAGGTATATAGGACGGAAAGTCTGCACTGCGCATGTTTCGGAGGGAAAGGACCTTAGATGAGCAATGATGGAACAAGTTAATGATTCCTTAACCCTTCGAAATATAAGTATCATCAACACTTTCTTTATTTTTATATTTTACAGAAAAAGCTAATTCTGCACATTTCGATGAAGAGGGAGGTGACGTTTTCTGTTTGCGGTCTATACAATTTGGACTACAGTTTGATTCATACGGTGAGTGGTGTATTATCTGAATGTCTTCAAATTGAACATCCATGTGATCGATTTTAACATTCTGGTAAGTGAGGAGGTGCTGAAACAGATGGTTTTCGAAAGTGGTAAGAGAGGTTGCCCGATGGATGTTTGATGGGAGGTAACTCCAACAACTATTGGATCGGGCTAGGAAGGAACGTTCATATGTTTTAGTTCTGTGGGAAGGGATGTAAAGGTCGGAATTTCGGGATCTAGTTTCTTGTGAGTGGGTTGAACTGTGGAATATCGTATATATAGGGAGGGTGCTGGGGGTTGATGGTTTGCTATAGAAATGTTCGGAGCTATTGGGTTGCTTCACATGAAATGTCCGTTTTTATAGTTTCTGAAATACATAAAGGATTTTGCAGGTTTCTGTTGTTTTCTTCCGAATGTTTACATATTTAAAGTAAACAGTTACTAATCCTCTACCTTTGTATTATACACATTAGCTTCCCAATCAATTACTCACTTTTTAGTATACCTCCAAATATGAACATGGAAACACGCGATTTTCGAGTAATATTTTTGTACGAGTTTAAACTAGGCCATTCTGCAGCTGAGACCGCTAGAAATATTTGCAAGGCGTTTGGGGAAGGGAGTGGTAATGAACGGACCATTCGCCGTTGGTGTGCTATGTTTTCAGCTGGGGATACCGACTTGCCCCGAGGAAGACCTCCGTCCGTAATAGACAACGATGTCCTCAAACATACAATAGATGGAAACCCATACCAAACAGTTAAAGGACTCTCAGCACAACTAAATGCAAGTGCATCTACCGTTTCCAGACATTTAAAGTGTATTGGGAAAGTAAAAAAGCTCGGTACAAGGGTATCTCATGATCTCACTGAGCGGCAGCAAGACCCCATGTTTCAAAACATACCGTGCAAAAATTGACAGAACTGGGCTACGAAGTTCTTCCGCACCCACCTAATTCTCCCGACTTGTCTCTAACAGATTACCACCTGTTCAGGAATTTAGACAACTTCGTCAAAGGAAAACTTTTTGAAAATGATGATCAAGTGAAAAGTGCGTTTTCAGATTTTGTTTCACTTCAAAGCTCAGAGTTTTTCAGTTCGGGGATAAAAAATTTGGTGTCACGTTGGGAAAAATGAGTAGAAAAAGAAAGTAAATACTTCGAATAAAATTATCTTGTTTTCATATCGTATTTTTAATAAAAATCCTTTACCTTGAAAACGGACATTTCATGTGACACAACCCAATAATATTGCCTAAGGGTTTGGGAAAACCCACTTCGACTCGCCATAAAGGTGGGACACGTGAGACCGCCTCGAGATACGAAAGACAAATCTTAAATTCTCAAGAATACCGTCGACAGGCCACCGCATGTCATGATTTATAAGATTGTGGAACGATTGAATTGAATAACTTACGAGTACTTATTGACGACAAAAATTTGGGCTATGTATTTTTTTCCAAGACAAAGTTTGGTCAATAAAGATACTTAAGTTTTTTACGGAGCAATTGAAAATGATGGGTGGTTCATTTAGGAGTAAGATTGGAAGAAATAGTTAAGATGGAAGGGCGGGATTGGATCCAATAAGAATTGCTTCAATTTTTGTAGCGTTTAACCTTGATTCATTTAAATTGGCCCAGGCATAGATCCTATCTAGGTCTTCCTAAATTTTGGCAAACGCCACTAACGGCTTAGAAGGAGGAAAGGTTAAATAAATCTGAAAGTCATCAGCGTAAAGGTGGTAGGAGCAGTGATGGATTGATTCAGGACGTCATTTATATATGGGTTGAAAAATATAGGAGAAACTTGACTTACTCCTGAGGAGCGAGTAAGGAAAGAAGACAAAGGTTGATTAGGTATATAAGTTGCTGGAGTACGGTCAAAAAGAAAAGATCGGAGCCACAGAATTGAGGTATGGGAAAAGGAAAGAGATTTTAATTCGGAGTAGAGGATAGAATGGTTAAGAGAGCAAGAGCTTTAAAAAAGTCAAGGAGTGCGGGTACTTGTAGCTTTTTGTTGTCCATTGAGTAGAAAAGATCGTTCGGAAACCAGATTGTAGAGGATTGACTAATTTGGGTTGTACTATTCTTTCTAAGGGTTCGGATAGGTTTGACAAGATGGGAATCGGAGATCTACTAAATTAGATTGACATTGAAGTGCCCTTTGAAAAAAACTAGGGCCTACTCCTTATCCCAATATTATTATTCAATATCTGTTGTTAGAAGCAACTTAAATTTTAGTTTAAGGCTTCAACTTGGGCAGAATTAATCTCCAAGAAATATTTATATTGTTTGATGGGATAACAATTGTTGTTCTTTTCTTGTTTAGATGATCACCACCATTACAACGTATTTGATCATCCTCGAGCAGTTGGCGAACGACGGGGAAGTCCAGGAGGCTTCGTGGACTAACCTCACTACAACACTGCCCCTATCTCTCACCACTTAGCAAGGACCTGTTCTCGTTAGTAGTGGATCCCAGGAATGGACCAATCTAGAAAATGTTGGTAACACGAAATAACATTTTCATTTTTTCCACCCTTCCAAATATGATTTTGAGAAAACCGTATTGACCAACAGATTCACAATATTTGTAGCGATAAATCTTATTCCTGTTGCCTCTTATTCTTCGTATAATTTCTACATAATTAATCTTCAGATGATCTCTCATAATGAATTAATAATAAACGGTCAGTGAACAATTTTTTTCTTTTCTAGTTGCAGTAGATGGTATGCACAACTTCATTCTATAATAATAATTTTTTTTTATTAGAAACAATTCTTTATTGAACAATATTACAATCTGTCCAATTTAGGACATTTTTAATAGGGATAAAGTACAACATTCATACTGCATTCACACGATATATACAAAACAATAAATTTATATAATAATAAAACAATATAAATAAATACAAAACAAAATCAATAAAAATATATACAAAAGTCACTCATACCTATATACAATTCACAAGCATACACCACGTGAGTGGAGAATCTAGCCAATGCTAGAACTCCAATATACATTTTACAAGAGGTCTCGAGGCCACTGCCGTTTCAACCTTCTAGGAGGATGGTAAGGATGTGTGGAGCTGGATAAGGATTGAGCTAGGGGATTAGGGTGATGGATAAGGTTCTGATGGAATTTAGAGAATTTTAATGGTATAAGGTCTAAAATAAATGGAATATTTAGGTCGCGGTGTAAGGTATGGTTGGATACATAATATGG
This sequence comes from Piezodorus guildinii, assembly GCA_023052935.1. Taxonomy (NCBI): domain Eukaryota; kingdom Metazoa; phylum Arthropoda; class Insecta; order Hemiptera; family Pentatomidae; genus Piezodorus; species Piezodorus guildinii. Next base: position 592,791 of record CM041293.1, on the reverse strand, counting down.
AGCATTAACTATTGTTCGGAGGACTTTTGATTGGAAGGATTGAATGCGTTTGATGTTAGAAAATTTGGCTGTCCCCCACAGATCAAGTCCGTAGGTCCAGATAGGTTTCAGTACCGTCTTGTATATTAGCAGTTTGTTCTCGATAGATAATTTAGAATTTCTGTTCAGTAGTCTTTATAATTGTCCAAATCGTCGATTAAGTTCTTGTCGTTTAAGTCTAGTATGTGGGTTCCAAGTTAGTCTTTTGTCCAGAAGGAAGCCAAGATACCGGACTGTGTTGGAGAAAGGAAGCGGAACGGAGTTAAAGAGAACTGGAGGGCAGGATTGTCTTCGAAGCGTAAAGGTGACATGTCTGCATTTGGATTGATTTACTTTGATTCTCCAGTTGTTACACCAGTCTTCCAATTTGAGAAAGGTGCGTTTGGAGGCCTGTAGATGCAATTTCGGGATCTAAGTGAGAGGATAGGATAGCTGTGTCATCAGCGTACGTTGCAGGAAGGTATTAGGGCAAAGAGGAATATCAGACGTGTATATATTGTAAGGATAGGACCAAGGACACTGCCCTGAGGAACACCGGATTCGACTGGATAATAATTGGAATATTCTGCACCACAACGAACTCGGAAGGAGCGGTTTGATAGATAGGATCGGAGGACTAGGTATAAGGATAGGGGTAAATGGTTTTTGAGCTTAAAGAGCAATCCCGGGTGCCACACCCGGTCAAATGCTTGCGTTATGTCCAGAAATGCACCCGAGCAGTACTCCTTGTTCTCAAGGACAGAGGAAATATGGTCAACGACTCGGAGCCCTTGCTGAACGGTTGAATGTTGAGAACGGAATCCAAACTGATGGGAAGGAATAGTGTGGGGTTCTAATAACGGTAATATTCGTTTGAGGAGGATTTTTTCAAAGATTTTTGAAAGGATTGGGAGTAGGCTGATAGGTCTATATGATGTCGTAGTGTTAGGAGGTTTACCTGGTTTTAGGAAGAGAATTATTGTGGAATGTTTCCATAAGAGAGGAAAATGAGTAGTGCGAAGAATGGAGTTGTAAATATATGTAAGAAATATAACGGCTTTAGATGGAAGCTGTCTGAGAATCTGAGGAGTGAGGAGATCGTATCCAGGAGATTTACGGAGTGCAAGTTTTCGGAGAAGATATTTGACCTCAGAGGGATTAACTGCTTTAGGAGGTAATGAAAGCGGGATTGGAGACTGAAGGGACTGTTCCACTACTGCAGTGTGGTTTGGATTGGATTCTGGATGAGGTGTGAAGACTTGGGAAACGTATTTGGCAAGTTCCTCGGCTTTGTCTTCATCAGACGCAGCCCAGGAACCATTACTACGACGGAGGGGATGGGAAATATGGTGGGATTTTAGAATTTTCTTGGTGACATTCCACAGGGAAAAAATAATAATAATAATAGACCTATCGAACCCGAAGGTCCGATGCCGATATCACCAAGTATTGTCGACACAGATTCGTCCAATGATCACCATTCAAGCCCAAGCACCCGAGATTAGACTTGAAACAATCCTCCCACCGACGCCTTGACTTACATTTCAGACGCCTACCAGTCTGTTCAGTGAATACCAACTTTTTCGGAAATCGTTCTTCACTGAAACCTACAACCTTACACGCCCATTTGAGTCTGCGCTATCAATTCAATTATATTCACAGGGTAAAAGCTCCGCAATACCGCGTTCAGCAATCTTCTAAACATCCCAGTGGCCCCATCTTTCTTTGGGCATAATATTTTAATGCCGTAACTTATTTTTGAAAACCTTGTTGTTGAAGACGTTGTTCATCCTTTAACGTAAGCGGCCACGTTTCGCACCTTAAAGGTAAAGAACAGTCGGAAGAATAATAAGTTTATAAATTCTAACCATCTTGGAAACATCACCAGACTTCAGGTTAACAACAGCAGTAAATATTGGAGCAAACAACAGTAAGTTTTGTTACAATTTACAGTGTAAAGTGAATCCTGGGTAACCTCTTCACATCAGCTGATTGCCTATAGCTCGGCAAAGCCGGGATCGCTTTTCTTTTCTTTAGTTATTGTTTTATTTCCCACATATATTTATTATCTTCTCCACATGAAATACGATATTTTCATCTATTGATGTCCTCCAAAGCATCAACTAAAAGATCTAGATCTAGTGGTTCGATCACGTCTCCCATAAAACAAAGACCAATACAAATTTTCAATTGAATAAAATTACCGACTCCACCAGCTCTTATTGTATGAGTAGAATTAATGACACCAAAATATCACCGACCACCGCGGAGGCATATAGAAAAATAGAGAAATATCTAACTGATACTAAAGTGGATTTCCATACTTATCAGCTACGCTAAGAGAGAGCTCTTAGAGTTGTGATCAGAAATCTACACACTTCTACACCAGTTGACGCTATCAAAGAATAACTCATTGAGATGGGTTAAAAAGTGCAACAAGTCACTAATGTCATAAAAGATAGAGTTCAACTTCCTCTATTCTTCGTTGACATGGAACCATTGTCAGGGGTAGAAAAAATTTTGATCTAAAAAGACTGTACTATACAAGTGTAAAACCTAGAAAAACCTTACACAAAGAGAGAAATTGTTCAGTGTCACAATTGTCAGGCGTTTGGTATACCAAAAGTTACTGTCGTCACATACCACGCTGCGTGAAATGTGGTGAACACCATAAGTCTGTGGAATGTACAAAACCGAAGACAACACCCGCTGTATGTGCTCATTGCCTCAAGGACCATCCGGCAAACTACAAAGGATGCCAAATCTATAAGGAACTAAGGACCAGGTATCAAAAACCCCAAGTACTGGATGAAATAGCAAGGCAGGCAAGAACTAGAAGAGAACCCTCAAAATTAATCGATGCCAATGTATCATTTGCCCACTTACTTGGAGGTGGGAACCAATGTACTGAAGCCGAGGCCCTGACGGAACTACAAAACGTACCTCAATATCCTCAATCCATTCCACAAATACCTCTTCCTCAAAACGTAATCAGTCCTAAAAATCTTCCCCACAACAAATCTCTCATATCCCCCCTCCTTCAAATGCCACAGACCTTACCAGTTTGATGACATCCTTCATTTCCGAAATCAAATCCCTTGTCATGCCCCTAAGAACAATCCTCACGAATCTTGTATCAAATCTCATTCCTACCTTTAAAAATCCATAAAGTGACCTTACCTATTCTCCTATGAAATGCGAATAGTGTTAGAACTCACATTGACGAACTTACAGCCTTCAACTCATTGGGGAATCACTTTATTCTGGGTGCAGACCTAAACGCCAAGCACCAACAATGGGGTTCCAGAACCACAAATACTCGTGGACGGACATTGCAGTCTGCACTCAACTCCAGACGCCTTAATCTCCTACCTCCCGAGTCCCTTACCTACTGGCCAACAGATCCTAACCGTAATCCAGACATCCTTGACTTCTTCATCCACAGTGGATTAAGCTCCTTGAACTTGTCCGTAACTCGCCTTGATAAGCTATCCTCTGACCATAGTCCACTGATCCTAAATGTATCCCTAACACCAATTCCGAAACCTGTTCCACCGTCATTCATCAGAGGCCCTATCAACTGGAACCTCTTCCGCGAAATCCTCACCAATGATATTGACCTCAAAGATACCCTCAAAACCCCAACTAACCTTGATGATACCGTCTATTCCTTTACAACCTCGATTCAACAAGCTGCCTGGACTGCCTCCTCTCAACTTCTGTCTCCTCCCAAATAATTCCTTACATAAGCCATCTACCTCAACACCTAACAGACCTCATCAACACTAAACGCCGAGCCAGTGCATTATGGCAACGCGCCCGCACCCAGAAGATCGCCGCTCTTATAACTTTTGTTGTATAAAACTACAGCGGGAGTTGGCGATCTTTCGTTTCGAATCCTACAATTCCTACCTCTCCTCTCTCTCGACTCGTGACAATTCCCTATGGAATGTCACGAAGAGAATCCTAAATTCCCACACGATTTTCCATTCCCTCCTTTGCGGTGATAGTTCCTGGGCTGCTTCTGACAAGGATAAAGCCCAGGAATTTGCACAGCACCTTTCCAAAGTTTTGCACAGCACTCCTCATCTTGACTTCAATCCAACCCATACTGCAATAGTTGAAGAGTTACTTACTTCACCAATACCACTCTCCTTACCTCCTAAAGCAGTTAATACCTGTGAGGTCAAATATCTTCTTAAAAAGCTTCCTCTCCGTAAATCCCTTGGATATGATCTCCTCGCTCCTCAGATCTTAAGAAAACTTTCACAGAAAGCGATTGAATATTTCTATAACAGTATCCTACACACTACCTATTTTCCTCTCTTATGGAAACATTCAACTATCATCCTTTTCCTAAAACCAGGAAAATCAACAGCACATCATCTTACAGACCTCTTAGCCTTCTTCCGATCCTCTCAAAAATTTACGAAAAGCTCCTAATAAAACGAATCCTAGCCAAATTTCAAAATTTTCCTTCACATCAGTTTGGATTTCGTTCTCAACATTCCACAGTTCAGCAAGGACTCTGAGTTGTGGACCACATTCCCTCCACCCTTGAGTGCAAGGAGTATTGTTCGGGTGCCTTTCTAGACATAGCTCAAGCTTTTGACCGGGTGTGGTACCCGGGATTGCTCTTTAAGCTCAAAACCCATTTACCTCAATTCTTATACCTAATCCTCCGATCCTATTCATCAAACCGCTCCTACCTAGTTTGCTGTGGTTCCGAATTTTCTAAACATTATACTGTTGAGGCCGGTGTTCCTCAAGGCAGCATCTTGGGACCCGTCCTCTACATCCTCTACACCTCCGATAACCCTACCGATTCCCGATACCTTTCTGGCAACATTTGCTGATGACACAGCCATTTTATCATCCAATTCCGATCCTGAAGTAGCATCGCGAAATCTCCAAAAGCACCTTTCCCTTGTCGAAGGCTGTTGTAAGGCTTGGCGAATTAAGGTGAACGAAAGAAAATGCACACACGTCACCTTCACCCTTCGACGTAAATCCTGTCCAACAGTTAAATTCAATTCCATACCGCTTCCTTCCTCAGACACAGTCACCGGACTTGGCTTTTTACTAGACAAAATACTGACGTGGAATCCACATACAAGACTTAAAAGGATAGAACTCAACCGCAGATTCGGCCAGTTATACAGACTACTTAACGGAAAATCTATCTTACACTTGACAACAAATTACTAATATACAAGACAGTACTCAAAACTATATGGACCTACGGACTTGAACTATGGGGGACAACTAAACATTCTAACATCAAACGTATCCAATCCTTCCAATCCAAAGTCCTTCGAAAAACAACGTAATGCTCCTTATTACGTTACCAACTGTACTCTACACCACGACCTCAATATTCCATTTATTTTAGGCCTGGTACCATACAAATTTTCCAAATTCCATCAGAACCTTCTTCATCATCCTAATCCTCTAGCTCAATCCCTCTCCAGCTCCATCCATCCCTACATTCCTCCTCGAAGATTGAAACGGAAGTGGCCCCGCGATGTTTTGTAAACATTTATACTGGAGTTCTGATACTGGCCAGATCCTCCACTCATGTACTGTATATTTGTGGCTATTGCGCCCTAACTCAGCCTCCACTGGCTTACACCAGTGATGCGGCTAAGAGAGAGAGGCGCTGGGATCTCTCAGAGGCCCAGTCTGGGGTCCCCTTAGCAGATTGTATATATTGTATATAGTTAAGTTTGTTTGTATGACATTTGTTTATTTTCCAACTTTGTATTTGTATTGTATCTCTACCACAGGTTTTTGTTTTGATTTGTTTGTTGTCTTTTTTTTTGTTTTATTAATTGTTATTGTTTTGTATATATTTGAATTTATTCAATTCCGATTTTATGTAATTTGACTTTATCATTATTTTCTGTATATATTGTATGAATTTGTATCACATCACTATTACTACTGTTCATTATGAAACAAATCGTAATAAATCTCAATAAATAAATAAATAAATTCTAACCTTTAAGTTTTGAGACAGAAGCCGTGAGCTAAGTATTTTGGCAACTGAGCACTAACTAACACGCATTTCCCGCCTTTAGTCGAAACTCTATTTCTTCCTGGATTTCATTTTTTCTTGTTATCATTGAACCTAAATATTAAATTTCTCTTCAAAGATCGCCAGTGTTTCTGCTACTAATCATGTATTTTATCTTATCGGTATTTATTTCGAGTCCTTCCTGTCCACAAGTTCATTTCAATTCTATACCACTTCCCTGTTCCGACACAGTCCGGTATTTGGGTTTCCTACTAGACAAAAGACTGACCTGGAACCCACATACTCGACTTAAAAGACAAGAGCTCAACAGAAGATACGGACAGTTATATAGACTACTGAACAGAACATCACAACTTTCCGTTGGAAACAAACTATTAATTTACAAGACAATTCTCAAACCTATGTGGACCTACGGAATTGAACTATGGGGTACTAATAAATTTTCGAACATCAAACGTATCCAATCCTTTCAGTCCAAAGTCCTTAGAACAATAGTCAATGCTCCCTATTATGTTACAAACAAGACCTTACATCATGACCTCAAGATCCCTTATGTCCTTGATCTCATCCCATCCAAATTCTCAACTTTCCATCAGAAACTTACTCTTCTTCCTAATCCTCTTACACAATGTCTATCTAGTACCAACCATCCTTACAACCCTCCTCGTCGGTTGAGGCGGCAGTGGCCGAGAGATCTCTTATAAATACGCAACTGGAGTGCTGGCAATGGCCAACTTCTCCACTCATGCCTGAGAGTGTGTGACTCTAGCGCCCTCACTCAGTCTCCACTGACTAGATTGGTGACGCGGCTGACTGAGAGGCGCTGGGATCTCCTGACATTGTGCTTCGGCATCCATTTCTGGATGCAGAGGTTCGATTCGGAGTTCCCAGGGGCAGTATGTAAATATTGTATATAGGTATGAATGTGGCCAAGATTATAATTATTTTCTTTTATTTCATTTATTTTATTTTATTTTATTTTTTCATTTGTTATTGAGGTATTTTATTTTTTGTTTGTTTTACTCTGTACATATGGAATGAATGACTTCTTTTATCTCTAATACTTATTGCCCAAGATAGTGGCAGATTGTATTACTTCTCAATAAAGCAATTTTAAAATAAATAAAATTTCGAGTCCTATTTCTTTACCGGTTTTTATTAACGCACTTGTATTTAGTTGAATAATTTCCGTGTCTTCACCTAAAAGTACCAAATCATCATCGTATCCCAGAACCGAAATTTTATCACCCTAATTTAAACCTTTCTCGGTAAAAGTCATCTTTTCTATGACATATTCTAATGCTATATTAAATAAAACTGGTGAAAGGGAGTCACCCTGTATTCAATCCCGATCGCACCTCAAACCTCTCGGAGTAATTAAGACCGATTCTAACTTTATGGAATGTTTCCGACAAACACATCTCTACAATGTTTACTAACTTCTTAGGTTTTCCATGTTCAATCATGGTGTTACACAGCTTCTTTCGGCCTATGGAATCAGAAGCTATTGTTAGATTTTTAATTTTCATCTTGCGCCATGATTCCCCTGAAGCAGTCCCCACCCGGAGACCCTGACGGGAGACCTGTTTCCCTCCGGATAATCTGTTTTACTTCGGAGGAATCCATGACTGTTAGTAGTGTTTGTGAACTAAAATCTGTGAGTAGTGCGTTCGTACCTATGGCACAACCTGGAGGGCCACTCTCATTGTTGGTCAGCGAGTCCATCCGAACTTCCGAGGAAATTCCACGACCATCCCCACGTCTGTGGGATGCTACCCATAAGCGGTATTGAGATCCGCGAAAGGGAACTTCATTATAGTCGTGTTAAATTTCATTGTCTTTGAATCTGGTATCTTCTTCAAGCAAGTAGTATTGACACATTTACCGGTTCAGTTGTACAGAATTGTATTTAAATTGAATTCACCTAATATAATATTTTCGAGGGAATCAGTTAAACCCACAATATTAAAGAGGTGATTATGGAACATATAACTCAACGATCCAATTCCCTGTAAGTACAATGCGTGGGGAAAATAATTAAACTACTATTATAACACTGTCCAATCTCTCACCATTTCTCATATTCGTTAGGGCAAAAATATAAGAACAAAAAATTCTCAAAACCTCAAAAATATATTTATTGACTACAACATGACAAATATGAGAGTTTTGCCTGTAAAACTCCTCAAACTTGACTTGCCTGTAAAGATTATTAGATGTTGCGGACCATCAGAAAATCATCGTCAATATTCCTAGGCCGTCTAAAACGTGGCCTCAATGGGTACTCAGGTCTTGCGTTTTTAGTGTACTACCTCGCATAGTTGTTCAAGAATACTCAACATCAAAGTGAATTTCAACAGACCAAATAGAGAACACCTTTATTATTGAAATAACGAGGCTCTATTGGTTTGAGCATAGGAGACTGGCAGGACAGAAGATAGAATACATTTTTATTTAGTGACGACATACGATTACAATACGTTATTATTATAATAAAGATTACAATACGCAAGAGAATAGCTACGTGACGCTCACTTCTATCCTTCATTTGATGACAACAATTAAAAATCTGGTGCGGGCAACACACGACTTTCACTAACCTCCATTTTTAAAATCAATGAAAGGATTTTCTAATACAGTTTGTGATTAGAATACGTGAAGTCATTAAAGAATTCATTAAATTGAATTTATATAGAAACATGTGTTTTATTAAAAAATCTATTATATTGTTATCTAAAATAATCAGTTTTATCGGCTTTTCATCACTCTTTATTAACTTTTACAAGTTTGTGCATTAGATAATATTTATTCTAAAAGCTTTAGCTTTCCAACGGTATATTTCTGTAGCCAGAAAGATTTTGCACAGAAGAACAGAAATTTGATGTTCAAAATAAGCAAATTGCATTAAAAAAATATTTTTTTCAGTTTTCTCCTTTAGTTAGATATCGAATTCGTTCAACTTATATATTTATGTGTTTTTCATCAGTGGTAAAAAGATAATATATTTATTTTTATAAAATCTACAAAATTAAAGGTACTTTACAGAAAAAAAAAGTAAAATATCGACATTTACGCCCTGTCAGACCATTTTAATCAGAATGAAACCTACATGATATTAAAGCCCATTAAATTTTACATGGATATAGCGAGTGTAATAAAAATCATCGGAACCGTTTTCGAGAAAATGGAAAAAAGATGCAAAATTCATAGTATAAAGTGCCTCTTCTGGTAAGCTCATTTTGATGGAAAAGTTTTTGTGACATTTAGAGCGTATAGTTGTCTTAAATATGAAGTTTCAGTTTCAGAGGACTTTACGTTTACGTACGGGACAACTTTTTGCGGGACTTGGTCATTTGCCCTCAGCAGACCCTAAAACGTGTATTTCCGTTGAAAACTGGAATTCGAAAATTTTCACGATCGCAATACTTTCCATTACTATATATTTAATTGATAGGTAAGTGAAAGTAAAAATAGCAGTTCGATAAGTAATTTGCAAGCTGAAAAGTTTTCTCATTTCCGATAATGGTCTCGAAAGTCTAATATCTACTATAAAAAATGTAATATTAGATGGATGGATTGAATAGCAAAGCGCATTATATAGTCCATGTCGTCATTAAATTCCCCCGAAAGCGGTGGTTATCGTTCAATATACGCCACTGCCACCTAAATATTAGACACTCCACTTCAAAATATTAGGCAGTCTTCATTTCAGGCGATGCCCCAAGCGGTTGCAATGTCACATTTATTCTTTCAAGATTTTGAATCCAATTTCATTATCAGAGCATCTACACTCATAGGAATATTTCCTTTCAGGGTCATTGAAGACGAACTGAAAGTTAATAAATACCTTTTCATATATTCTCTGCTAATGGGCTGTGGATTGACGATAACATGCTTATTTTTCATTTTTAACTTCTTATTTTTTGTAAAAGTTCGACTAATTGGATTAGGGAAGATAATTTGTTTTTTATTGACTTTATTTTCTTCTTCCAGCCTTTCCGCATCGTTTATTTTATTCCCCGCATCATTTTACTTTCAACGAAATGCCCTACTGGAAACTGTTAATACTTTGGAAGCCTTAGAGCCCTTCTTCCGCAAACTGGAAAGAAAAGTCAAAAAGAGACCATTTCATAAAAGTCACTCGTTGGAAAGCTTGTTCCTGCCCCTCGCCTGTGGCGCTGCCTTCTATATCGAGGGCAATTCATTGGGCTTCGTATCTGTCGCCATGACATACACTTCTCTTATCATTGTTACAACATTATGTTCTTGGCAGTTCATTTGCTTCGTCGATACTGTCAGTGACTGTTACCAGTCAAGTTCAGAGTTCATATTGCGATTAAAGCTGAATCCTTATAAGAGGTTGTCAAGTTTAGAAAAAGTTGTTGAAGCTTTGACCCATTTAGCTTCCATTTCAAATAAGATCAATGACATTTATTCGAAAAAATTGCTTCTCATCATCTTCAACTGTTATACTGGTTTTCTGGTGCATCTCCATCAGATCTGTCTCCATCTCTACAAGGAAGATGGATGGCAAAACAGCCTCGTTCGTGGGGACACCATAATGTTTCTTCTTCATTTTTACGTGGTGTGGCGCTTGACGTATTCTGCAGCACAAGCTAATCAAAAGGTCTGTATTTATTTAAGATATACTGCTAGCTATTATTTTTTTCGATCATCAAAGCAATCTCCAAAGCAAAATGAACATACTTTGTCTGCACATTCAATTAAGTTGCCGTAAGAATCTCGTTTTATTTTGAATAATCTTAAACTTTTTAACTTTCTAAACTCTCTTAAAATCTAACGCAGTTTCCGTCCAAAGTCTCACATCTTAATTTGCGCGCACATGAAACTTACACACTCAGTGATTTTTCTGCGACGTTGGAGAACTTCTCTGCGGTGTTCCTGGAGTGAAGCCTATACTCTTCGTCCGTGAATTTTGGTTCAAAAATTTTTCTAATGGTTTTCCTCTGTGAGAATGTTTTCAAGGTTGGCCTTTGTGTACTGTGTCTCACTGACGTAAAGCACCTCAGGTTTGATTACAGTATTTTAGTGAAAAAATTTGGTGCAGGTGGACAGATATTTCTTGTTGTATATATGTTCTTAATAAGGATCTCTTCATTTTCTCCTTTCCTGTCGGCTCGAGCACTTCATCTAGGTACTTAAAGTGTGTGAACCTCTTACACAATAGAATTAATATAGATATTAGAGAAACTAGAACCTTTTTCAAAAAATAACCCTGATCTATACATAATAAAATCCGATAAAAACAAATAAACGGTTATGATTACTAAATCTGAATTCACTAAAAAAATAAATGGCCTGTTGGATGAACGAAAAACATTTACCGAGCTCTAAGAACAGACCCCTCCAAAGAACTTATAGATAAACTAATAACATGACATATACATAACATAGTAATGTAGAAAACTAATCTATACTAATATTATAAAGCTGAAGAGTTTGTTTGAACGCGCTAATCTCAAAAACTACTGGTTCGAATTGATAGTCGATTTATAGAGGAAGGCTATACTCCATATAACATCACGCTAAACGCACGACCAATAGGAGTGAGGAATCAGTGGAAAATGTGGAAAAAACGGAGGAAATTTACCTCATGGAATCCCAATGATTCCAAATGATTTACCTTAAATTTTAAAATAATATAATTTCCTGTTGAATTATATTTTGTCGTAACAATTAGTAAATCACAGGAGATAGGAATCGATTAAAGTCAAGAATGCTTTTCACACTGCCGACTACAGTGAGTGTCAAAAGTATTCGGAATTCCCATTTCTTTTCATTTAATGATTATATTTCACAACTATTAATTTATATAATCCTTTTTAATTCATAACTGTTTAAAAGAGACTTCCATAATGCAAAATCACGAACCAGATAACCGAAATGTTTTTGTTTTTTTTATGATTAAACAATTAATTTTGTAAAATTACCAGATCATTCAGCATCAAAAGTATTTGGAAATCGTTTTGTTGTTTAAATCGGAAATCCTATTGTTTAATGGTTTCAAATGTTCAAATTCTCACTAAATTCCAAATCGGATACCACTTTATTCCGAATACTTTTGACACTCCTGTTTTTATCTTTTTCGTAAATTAACGTTGAAACTGTAAAATATAAAATGACTATCGTCGTGATTTTTGGGTTCGTCTAATGTATACCTTCCTCTTAACATTATAAATTGAGTAACGACTCTTTAAAAACAGAAATAATAAGTCAAAAGCAAGTAAACTACACAATGATAGTGAATTTCCGAATACTTTCAAAACTCATGTCGCATTGTCAAGATCGGGTTGCGGAGAAAATCAGTACTTTCTTCTACCACAAGAGGATAAAACTAAAAATATCATTCACGAAGAAGTTCTTTAAAATATGTCTTTAAGAACTGCTATACCCACGATCATAATAACAGAATTTGCGCGGACGAAGTCGCTGGCAACATTATTAGTAATTATAAATACATTGATAAAAAATATAAAGAAAAGATCTTCAAAAAACATAACAATTCACTATACAAGGCTTAAGTAAATTGCCAACGATACTAATAAGCCAACGAACCTCAGCTAGTTTGACACATCAAGCAAATTAGGGCGACACTCCTGATCAAGCGGTGGAGTATACTCGTATGATAATATATATGGTAGGTAAGCATTTAAAAAAGACACGGTTATAAAAAACTAATTATAAATGTTGAAATTAGATGTAAACAGTGTAGAAACGCCATACAATTAGATGCAAACATGTAGAAACGCATACAATTTAATTGTTACAGATGTTTGAAATGCCCTAGAAGGCTGACACGTTGTAAGATGTAAAAGTTTTTGTTTTTTTTTAACATAATTTATTGAAATTTACGACTGTACTAAAAAAAATACATCAAGTAAATATGATATTAGAAAATAACATGGAAGAGACTTTAGAAGAACTACCAATGGTAGCACTCCTGTAACTAAGATGTAAAAGTAAAATAAAAGGCATATAAAAACTTCTTTTGTGAAACGCCAATATATATCTTATTGCAAATATAGAACCAAAAGAAACTCAGGACAATGATGAGAATGTTATAAATGAGGTTGGAGTGAACCTTCTAGGCGTCCTGTATAAGCGATATGCCACGTAATTAGAGCATTCCAGGATATCACCTTTCTGTGAGGGATTGGATAATGGCTTTCTTCCAATGTTAAGGCATTTTCTCGGATTACGTTGTAGAGGGCTCTCATAAAACTCTCTCCACTATGCATCAGGAGCTCAGCAGGAATCCATCTTCACTAGAGCCTTATTGTTATTATGTTTTTGACCGCCTCTTCGATATCATCAAAGGTAGGTGGATCGGGAGTTTCGGTATCATCTGCACCTAGTATTTCCCACTCCTCTCGAGGCATTTTCTCTTCGATCCAGACTGTGAGGATTACGTTGTAGAGGGCTCTCATAAAACTCACTTTCACTATTCTTCAAGAGCTCAGCAGGAATCTCATCTTCATCATTGTTATTGAGTCTTTTGACAGCCTCTTCGATATCATCAAAGGTAGGGAGATCGGAAGTTTTGGTATCATCTGCTCCTGGTATTTCCCACTCCTTTCGGTCTCCCGCTTTTAAAAGAGTGTCGAAGTGACGGGACCATCGAGCTACAAATTCATCCTTTCCCGTTGCAAAGGACCCATCTTCGTCTCTACATGCCTTGACACGCGGTTTAAAGCCGGCTTACTCTTATCAATCTTTTGATAAAAGATTCTTGATTCTCGAGCATTGCTGTGCTCCTCTATTTCTTCAAGCTGCTTCCTCTCCCATTCCCTTTTCTTTTTCACAGTGAACCCTCTCTTCATCTCTCCGCTTGTCTGAATACTCCTCAGATGCTCTTCTGGTGTGTCGCTTTTCAACCAAGTTTTTGTAGCCTTGTTTTTATTTCCGTTGCAATCGAACACTCCTCGTCAAACCATCGAGACCGCCCTCTTCGTTCCTCGTCCCCAAAGGTTTCCCGAGCACATTCCATTGTTCTTCCACAGGCCTGTTACACCATTTTCCACGATTGCTTCATCAAGCTTCTGACTGTACTCTTCACTAACATCCGGCATTCTCAGTCTGGTTGTAGCTATCCTCTCTCTCTTCTTTTCCATGGATTTCCTTACATTTGCTATCCTGGCTATCATTTTGGACACTATTTGCAGCTCATCAAATTGGATCTGTGCCTCCTACTGACCTAAAGATAGTCAATCTGATTCACCGTCTTACCATCTGGAGAGCGCCATGTACCTTTGTGAAACCTTTTTCCAGGGAATAGGGTGCTTCATAACCAAGTCCTTTGATGCGGAAGAGTTAATGAGCATACGTTCATTTTCGTTTGTTTCGTCGTGGAGGCTATATTTTTCTATGGTCGGCCTAAAAACTTCCGATTTTGGCGTTGAAGTCCCTATCACTCTTCGGACGGTTGTCCAGAGTCCTGCCTAGCTGATCGTAGATTCCTCTATCTCATCCTCTGGGACTACCTCAGTGGGAACGTGGCAGCAACTTAGGACAGTATAATTGAAGAATTTATTCTTCAGTCTTATGAAGCACATTCGATGGTTAACTGGGGTAAAGTCCTTAACAAGATCTCTGATCGGCTCTTCATCGATCTCCGTTAACAATTTTGTGTATAAGGTAATATTTTTACTAATATCTTTAGCTTTCCAACGATATATTATACATCTGTATTACTGTTTTATGTTCAAAAACAAAAAAATTGCATACAATTTTTACAACGTCCTTTAGTTGGTTATCAAATTCGTTCTATTTCTATATTTAGCTGTTTTTTTATCAATGCTAATAAAATGATGACGCAAGCATTTGACCGGGATCACTCTTCAAGCTCAAAAACCATTTACCCCAATCCTTATACCTAGTCCTCCGAACCTATCTATCAAACCGCTCCTTCCGAGTTCGCTGTGGTGCAGAATATTCCAATTATCTAATCCCCTAGCTCAATCCTTATCAAGCTCCACACATCCTTACCATCCCCCTAAAAGGTTGAAATCGAGATCTCTTGTAACATGTATATTGGAGTTCTAGCATTGGCTATCTATCATCAATCTAATTTCAATGATAAATAAAATAAAATGAACTTTTTGAATGATTGGCAATATTAATTAGTCCTGATCCAATATTTTGGCGGTTTTCATTAACAAATACGTAATAATAATAATTTTGGCGGTTTTCATTAACAAATACGTAATAATAATAATTTTGGCGGTTTTCATTAACAAATACGTAATAATAATAATTTTGCCGGTTTTCATTAACAAATACGTTATAATAATAATTTTGGCGGTTTTCATTAACAAATACGTAATAATAATAATTTTGGCGGTTTTCATTAACAAATACGTTATTATAATAATTTTGGCGGTTTTCATTAACAAATACGTAATAATAATAATTTTGGCGGTTTTCATTAACAAATACGTAATAATAATAATTTTGGCGGTTTTCATTAACAAATACGTAATAATAATAATTTTGGCGGTTTTCATTAACAAATACGTAATAATAATAATTTTGCCGGTTTTCATTAACAAATACGTAATAATAATAATTTTGGCGGTTTTCATTAACAAATACGTAATAATAATAATTTTGCCGGTTTTCATTAACAAATACGTAATAATAATAATTTTGGCGGTTTTCATTAACAAATACGTAATAATAATAATTTTGGCGGTTTTCATTAACAAATACGTAATAATAATAATTTTGGCGGTTTTCATTAACAAATACGTAATAATAATAATTTTGGCGGTTTTCATTAACAAATACGTAATAATAATAATTTGGCGGTTTTCATTAACAAATACGTAATAATAATAATTTTGGCGGTTTTCATTAACAAATACGTTATTATAATAATTTTGGCGGTTTTCATTAACAAATACGTAATAATAATAATTTTGGCGGTTTTCATTAACAAATACGTAATAATAATAATTTTGGCGGTTTTCATTAACAAATACGTAATAATAATAATTTTGCCGGTTTTCATTAACAAATACGTAATAATAATAATTTTGGCGGTTTTCATTAACAAATACGTAATAATAATAATTTTGGCGGTTTTCATTAACAAATACGTAATAATAATAATTTTGGCGGTTTTCATTAACAAATACGTTATAATAATAATTTTGGCGGTTTTCATTAACAAATACGTAATAATAATAATTTTGGCGGTTTTCATTAACAAATACGTAATAATAATAATTTTGGCGGTTTTCATTAACAAATACGTTATAATAATAATTTTGGCGGTTTTCATTAACAAATACGTAATAATAATAATTTTGGCGGTTTTCATTAACAAATACGTAATAATAATAATTTTGGCGGTTTTCATTAACAAATACGTAATAATAATAATTTTGGCGGTTTTCATTAACAAATACGTTATAATAATAATTTTGGCGGTTTTCATTAACAAATACGTAATAATAATAATTTTGGCGGTTTTCATTAACAAATACGTAATAATAATAATTTTGGCGGTTTTCATTAACAAATACGTAATAATAATAATTTTGGCGGTTTTCATTAACAAATACGTTATAATAATAATTTTGGCGGTTTTCATTAACAAATACGTAATAATAATAATTTTGGCGGTTTTCATTAACAAATACGTTATTATAATAATTTTGGCGGTTTTCATTAACAAATACGTAATAATAATAATTTTGGCGGTTTTCATTAACAAATACGTAATAATAATAATTTTGGCGGTTTTCATTAACAAATACGTAATAATAATAATTTTGCCGGTTTTCATTAACAAATACGTAATAATAATAATTTTGCCGGTTTTCATTAACAAATACGTAATAGTAATAATTTTAAAAAATACCAGTGAATGTGGAGTGAATCTAAAAGTTGGACGCCGAAACAACCCTGGCGTGTAGCCTCTCAAGTTAGCTTATGATTCAGTTCCAGATAACTTTTCAGGGAATCGTTTATTATCAATTATACTAGTGTGGGGTTATTTATATACCCGTTATTATTTAACGACTCTATCACTGTAGAACCAGGGAGAGAGATATTTTGGAGGGCTACTTCAAATATATGAGAACGAAGGATATAGCCATGCTCCAAGAGTCGACCTATAGCCCGTGGTACAGAAAGGTCTTTGCTGACACCGTCCTTCCGTAAAGTTATCTAATGTTAGGCTGCAATATCGCGTATGTTAGGACTTTAGCCCAGATCAGACTGTCGGGAAAATACGCCATCTCCTTTAGTGTCGGCCCGCAGAAGTATAGTCTGGACCCACAGAAGCCGTGCCCAGTTTGTGATGGAGATGCATTGGAAGATTGTTTCCATTTTTTTTTTTCCGATGCCCCGCATACCATGACAATAGAACCCGTTTCATGCCCGTATTAAATGATGTGAGTATTGATAGCTTTTATGAAATTCTTGCCAAATCCCACGTAATAGACCTGAAATCGTTATTTATTTTTGTCACAGAAAATCTTAAAATAAGATTTCGACATCTTTCTTCTCAGAATGTTAATCACTCTTAAATGTTTCGGGATTTGTTAATAATTTGTTGGGATTTAGTATTTACTTTAGTACTATTATTTGTTTACATTATTTATTGATATTGTTATATTTAATTTGTTATTGTATATGGGTTTGCCCTAAAAAAGTTATTATTATTATACTAGTGCGGGATGAAGAAACTTGCCGAAAAAAACCAAGTTCAGTTTTTTTTTTTTTTTTTTTTTTTTTTTTTACTTTAACTGACCGATGAAATATTCAGTAAGCAAAGGTAAAAATATATGCTCATTTATCATTATATTATAAATTAAGTCAGAATGATCAAATTACATATTTCTGCACAACCATATTTCCTAACTCGTTCTCCCCTCTTCATCTTTGCCACCTCCTCTTCTTCAAGACCCTTCATTAGAGCACTAAAAATAGCAGTTCGATAAGTAATTTGCAAGCTAAAAAGTTTTCTCATCACCGATAATGGTCTCGAAAGTCTAATATCTACTATAAAAAATGTAATATTAGATGGATGGATTGAATAGCAAAGCGCATTATATAGTCCATGTCGTCATTAAATTCCCCCGAAAGCCGGTGGTTATCGTTGAATATACGCCACTGCCACCTAAATATTAGACACTCCACTTCAAAATATTAGGCAGTCTTCATTTCAGGCGATGCCCCAAGCGGTTGCAATGTCACATTTATTCTTTCAAGATTTTGAATCCAATTTCATTATCAGAGCATCTACACTCATAGGAATATTTCCTTTCAGGGTCATTGAAGACGAACTGAAAGTTAATAAATACCTTTTCATATATTCTCTGCTAATGGGCTGTGGATTGACGATAACATGCTTATTTTTCATTTTTAACTTCTTATTTTTTGTAAAAGTTCGACTAATTGGATTAGGGAAGATAATTTGTTTTTTATTGACTTTATTTTCTTCTTCCAGCCTTTCCGCATCGTTTATTTTATTCCCCGCATCATTTTACTTTCAACGAAATGCCCTACTGGAAACTGTTAATACTTTGGAAGCCTTAGAGCCCTTCTTCCGCAAACTGGAAAGAAAAGGCAAAAAGAGACCATTTCATAAAAGTCACTCGTTGGAAAGCTTGTTCGTGCCCCTCGCCTGTGGCGCTGCCTTCTATATCGAGGGCAATTCATTGGGCTTCGTATCTGTCGCCATGACATACACTTCTCTTATCATTGTTACAACATTATGTTCTTGGCAGTTCATTTGCTTCGTCGATACTGTCAGTGACTGTTACCAGTCAAGTTCAGAGTTCATATTGCGATTAAAGCTGAATCCTTATAAGAGGTTGTCAAGTTTAGAAAAAGTTGTTGAAGCTTTGACCCATTTAGCTTCCATTTCAAATAAGATCAATGACATTTATTCGAAAAAACTGCTTCTCATCATTTTCAACTGTTATACCTCTATCTTGCTTCATCTTTATCATGCCTCCCTCAATCTCTGCAAGAAAGATGGATGGCAAAACAGCCTCGTTCGTGGGGACACCATAATGTTTCTTCTTCATTTTTACGTGGTGTGGCGCTTGACGTATTCTGCAGCACAAGCTAATCAAAAGGTCTGTATTTCTTTCGTGTTTTCTACTCATCATTAGTTTATTAGTCATCATAGAAGTAGCGAAAACGCAGTAGATGAGAACAAACATTCCTCCTCTATACATTTCATTAACCTTAGGTACAGATGATTAATTCGAAGCTAACACCACTCATCTTAATCTTCACTATTCTATTCAATGTTACCGCCCAAGGCGGAATCGTCGTGATCGAAACTAACACAATCCTCCCCCTGCTACTTCTGGGATGTGTACTAGGGGCGTATTATAGTTGTTTAGAACTTGCTTTTTACAAAGCCGAACATCTTTACATGTCTCTTTGGGCCTTGTGGTTTTTAGGAACAAGATTCATCTCAAAATGTTGGGTCAAAAGGTAGGATGAGGCCTCTGGAGGATGAAGTAGGTTACTCAAAGCGAAATTACTAACCTTGTTCCCCCATATATAAATGGGCCGCCTCTGTTGGGGCCAGCGTGGTCGTCCTAGGGATTTCCTTACGCTATGCCTGGTAGTTAAGCTGATTCATAGGACTTGTTTGTTGTGCCAAAATATGTATTCCCAAATAGTCCGGCCCGGAGGACCAATGTTAAACCAGCTGGCCCCAACATTGGTCCTCCGGGCATAGGATTTGTACTGAAGGTATTAATTTGTATTCCTTTTTTTATAATTTATCATGGCAGAAGCTACTGCACATGTTCTTCGGTGAACAGAGCTTTACCGTTTCGGAACTTTCAAGTGCGTTTACCAAACAGCCGTCCACTCTACCCTACATCACATGATCCTGATGATTGTCAACCACTCACTCCGAGACATATCCTGATAGGTGGACCACTGAATGCGTTACCTGAACCTAATTTACAAGATGTTACACACAACCGTCTTTCTCGTTGGTAACACATTCGAGAGAGGACTCAAACCTTTTGGAGACGCTGGAGAGATCAGACCTTAGTCACCTTATGGTGAGGAGCAAGTGGTACAAGCCTTCCGAAAACTTTAGAATTGGGTACATTGTTTTATTGAACGATGTTTCGGCTCCTTGTTTATGGCCTTATGCGAAAATTACCGACGCTCACCCTAGATCTGACGGTGTTGTCCGCATTGTGACCTTGTGCCACTACAGCCACTATTGCGGGAAGCCAGAAGCCATCAGCTGAAACCATTGAATCGTGACCATCTAGAGAGTTCGAAATTCGTGGGCGGGATGTTAACGCAACTTATACCATAATAATTATCTATTCTAAACCAAACAGCCGTCCACTCTACCCTACATCAAATGATCCTGATGATTGTCAACCACTCACTCCGAGACATTTCCTGATAGGTGGACCACTGAATGCGTTGGTGATTGGATAAACAAATAAATGAGTATGGTAATAGGTTTAATAGGTAAATATGAAAAAAAAACAAGGTAAAAGATAAACTTTTTAGGTAATAACAAATAGGTAATAAACACTTTTAGAGCCACACCGTTCCAACTATACAAATCATATGTTTTTCTCTTATTATTCTGATCAATGAATACTTGATAAAAACATTTGTTCAAAGTATGTGAGGAATTTAGAATAGATAATTATTATGGTATAAGTTGCGTTAACATCCCGCCCACGAATTTCGAACTCTCTAGATGGTCACGATTCAATGGTTTCAGCTGATGGCTTCTTGTGAGTCCCGCAATAGTGCTTGGGGCCAGCTGGTTTAACATTGGTCCTCCGGGCCGGACTATTTGGGAATACATAGTTTAGTACAACAAGCCGGTCCATATGAATCAGCTTAACTACCAGGCATACCGTAAGGAAATCTCTAGGACGACCACGCTGGCCCCAACAGAGGAGGCCCATTTATATAAGGGAAACAAGGTTAGTAATTTCGCTTTGAGTAACCTACTTCATTCTCCTGAGGCCTCATCCTACCTTTTGACCCAACATTTTGAGATGAATCTTATTCCTAAAAACCATATGGCGGTCTATAATTATCCTAATGACAATGAAGATATTGTAAACTGTTATTGAAAGATAGTTGTAAACTAGACAAAATTCTCATAGAAAAGTGAATGAAGTAAAAACTCAAAGAAGATTTTATCATCTGCAAAATTAATATTGAATATAAAAAAATCATAACTTTTTTAAAATTTTGGGTTCAACGATTATTATTTTTTTATTTTATCGAATTCCTCTACCCGCAAGGGTCATTAGCAACTGTTTTTGTTTTAAATTCTGCTACAAAATTGTGTTCTTTTCAGAAAATCCATCAAGGGATCCACATTTTCGGAGTCCTGGATACCCCTCAAAGAGTTTCGCCCATACTTGGCTGCTTTCCCAATGCGGTTTATTGATGACATTTGACTAATATGTGGTTCACTGTCCTTGGGTACCACATTTAGCATGTAGAGGCTTCTTAGCCACGAAGAAGGTACCCGTAGGAGAACATATTATTGTTTCCCCATTTCTAGATAGACTTCCTGTTGCTTTTTATCCAATTTGTAATTTATTTTTTTATCTGCAGTAGTTTTGAGGGACTGCTTCTCCATACTTCTCACGATTGTGTCATTAAGAAGCTTTTCGTTTGTTTCACCCAACTTGTTGACGTAAGCTCGAGAGGAGTCAGCCTTTTCGTTCCATCTATTGCTGCGATGGGAGAAGACCCAAACGAAAGTTATTTCCCGACATTGCAGTGCGGAACATCATAACAGGTTTATAATTTCGGTCAATACGGCGTGTCTAGACGTTTGATTCATTATAATAAGACGCTCATCGAGTCAGTGACAACAGGAGTCTTTTTATAACTGTTCGCTTGGCTATATAGTAATGCTTCCTCAATCGCAGTGTTTTTGTGCTTCTTCCGGACTAAGGAGGTTCCGATAGGGACAAATTTATTTTGATATTATAATGTCACCATGGGAGTTTAATAGTTCTTCGCCATACCATTCACGCCAATATTTTCTTCGCTAGTATCTACTAATTCTGTAATTATTTTTTTTATATATTCCGAAATATCGGTTTTGTTTGGATTTAAAGGGGATTTTGGATGTGATGCCAGTTTTGTTTTTTTATACTGCTATGGCTAATCGGGCGATGCTACAGTGGGAGTCCTTAATTTTGCCTATCCAGGTATAATTAGGATAGGGATCTTTAACGAGTAAGACCATTATTTATCGTCCCCTCCGAAGGTCGGCATAACTAAGGCCCATTAAAAAATCCTAGGGCTGCCTGCGGGTTTGAACCAGAAACCTTTGGCATAGGAGGCTGTTATGCTAACCACCTTGCTACAGGTAACGATTCCAGTTTTGATACGTATCAGCCTCAATGAAGGTTCTGCTCGTTCAGCATATAAACATTGAACCGGTGATATTCTGTATGCGGTGTATATGCTGAGGGCAGCATTATGGTCGACGCCCAACATTCTACGAACTAAGTTGTTGGTCAAGCGATAGGCGATCGAGCCAAATTCCATATTACTCCTACTAGTTACTTTATAAATTTTTATGATGTATAATTTGTTAGCTCCCTAGTTTGAGTGCGAAAGACTCTTGATTAGTCCTTACCATTTTAAACATTTATCCCTGAGACGTTTTATATGGTGGGTCCAAGTGAAGCGCCTATCTAAGTATACGCCTAAATATTTTTTCTCACCAACTAATGTTATAGTGCTCGAGCCTAACAATAATTGGGGATTATGAGAGCAACCTCTTAAGCGACATATGTGTATCGCGTTCGTTTTCGGAATGGAAATTGTAAACTTACTTATGATCGACGATCCCACTGCTTTATTCAAAGCTGCTTGCTTCTTCCATTCGATGAAATCCATAGACTAGTTGCAGATAAAGAGGAAGATGTCAGCTTCGAATGGAAAAACTTCTGTTGGCCTGTATACTCTCTACACATTGTTCCATTGGCTTTCTTCAGATCTAAAAACCCCTTGTAGTATCAGGATAGTGTCGATGCTTGAATAATTTTCCCTGAATCCGAATTGATTATTAGAAAAAAATCCTCTTGTTTCTATTATTTTGAACAGTCTGGTGTTAACCATATTTTTCTGAATTATGGATAGACATGAGCAGAGGGATATCTGACGAAAACCTTTAGGATGCTTGCTGCTATTTGTTTTCGGTAGTGGCACGAAGATGGATGTTCTCCACATTTTAGGGACAATTGCAGCGGTCCACAGCTGATTTTATAGATTGAGCTAGTATCTCTTTTATTTTATAGATTGAGCTAGTATCTCTTTTATTTTATAGATTGAGCTAGTATCTCTTTTATTTTATAGATTGCGCTTGTATCTCTTTTATTTTATAGATTGCGCTAGTATCTCTTTTATTTTATAGATTGAGCTAGTATCTCTTTTATTTTATAGATTGAGCTAGTATCTCTTTTATTTTATAGATTGCGCTAGTATCTCTTTCCATAGACGGTCCAAAACGATCATTATATTACTCCAAATAAATTGGTTTTATATCAATATTTCATCACAATTAATTAGATGATAATAACATTATCAATTCAAATTAAATTTAAATATTATGATCATAAACTAAATATCGATATTATAATATCTAATTGTATTTATATGTGCTATAATTATAATAAATAAATCTCTTTATTTGTTTTCGGGCTAGCCCATACAAATGGAGTTGAGTTGTACAAAACAGTTAAACATAAATCAAAGAAATCTATTACAACTGTACTAAACAAAATACGCTTCAAAAACAAATACACAATAAAAGGCAAAATAAATTGTAACTGTATAAATATTAAACAATTTAATAACAAGAAAAAATGAAATCCAGGAAGAAATAAAGTCCCGGTTAAAGGTGGGAAATGCGTGTTATTATTCAGTTGCTAAATTACTTAGCTCTCGGCTTCTGTCTAAAAACTTAAAGGTTAGAATTTATAAAACTATTATTCTTCCGACGGTTCTTTACGGATTTGAAACGTCGCCGCTCACTTTGAAGGATGAACAACGGCTTAAGGTTTTCGAGAATAAAGTATTGCGTAAAATATTTGGTCCGAAGAGAGATGAGGCCACTGGGGAGTTTAGAAAGTTGCACAACGCGGAATTGCGGAGTTTGTACCCTGTGAATATAATTGAGTTGATAGCATCGCGGAGACTCAAATGGGCGCGTAAAGTTGTTGGGCTTAGTGAGGAACGGATTCCGAGAAAGTTGGTATTCGCTGAACCGACTGGTAGGCGTCCGAAAGGTAGGCCGAAGCGTCGATGGGAGGATTGCATTAAGGCTGATCTCGGGGGCTTGGGCTTGACCGGTCAACATTGGACGAGTCTGTGCAGGCGAAGTTTGGTGGTATCGGCATCGAACCTTCGGGTTCGGTAAGCTTATTATTATTATTATAAATATTAAACAAATAAATTAATCATAAATAGTTTAACAAATTCAATTATTGTTATTTTAGTAATGTGCTTAAATTATTCTTGAATAGACAGATTCAAATTTCTTAGCTTTAAACACTCTGTTACATAATAAAATAAATTTTCAAATTGCTTTTTATTTTCTATTTGCTACAAAAGTTGTATTATGAGGTAATTGTCAGACATATTTCCAATATATGTCCTCAAGTACTTATTTCTGGACGGGGAGTAAACAGGGCATTGCAACAAAAAATGATTTAAATCTTCTGGTTCGCCTGAACTACAAATAGGGCATTCAACGCTACTATCTGAATAACCATTTTGGAATCCGTAACTGGTAACTTTCAGTTTATTGGGTAGACATAGTCTTAGTTGACTGATCAATCTATGTTTCCTCATAGGTCCCTTTAATTTCAAATAATATTCCCCCATATTTAAGCTACTAATTTTCCTAAAATTAGGATTAAACTTTGAGTGCAAAATAGCCTGAAAATCTAGGGAAAGATTATGATTATTGAATTTTTCAACAGCGTTATTTAATTCTCTTTCAAATAAGGCTTTACTTTTGATATTTAATATGTCAGCCGCGTCTATAATTAACAATTTTTTAGTAAGTTGCCTATACCAATTGTACCTCACATCGACCCTCTGGTTCAAGGAGTATTTTTTTAAAAATATTTAGACATATTTTCGGTAACCGATTCTCTTTCATTAAGTCTACCTTTCGGTACCAGCGAATCATTCTTTTTAGAACACCTGTTTCTATTGATTTCAGACCAGTTTCTATACGAACATAATGGTTAGGTGTATTCCGTGGCCAATGATATATTGCTTTAAAATAACTTAAAGCAACCCGCTCTAATTTTTGATAATGTAATGGGGCCCAGACTTCCAAAGAGTATAAAAGAACAGAATTTACCATGGAATTTAGCGATTTGAACTTAGTAGCAAGTGAGTCTGATCTTGACTTTAAAAGAATTTCCCGAACTCTATGCGAAGCCAAATGTGATTTCTTTACAAAGTTATCTGCTGCTTGAGAAAACAAACCCGATGATGAAAAAAACCACTCCTAAATAACTGTATTGTTTAGCTATTTCAATTTTAGATTTATTATAGAAAATAGATTTAACTTTGGTTCTATTGGCACCCTTTTTAAAAATCACCCATTTGGTTTTTCAACATTAACAATTAAAGAATTTTGATTGGCAATATTCGTACAGAGGAACCAATTTCTTAGTTGTTCCGGCCCAGCCATTATCAAGCAGAATTAAATCATCCGCGTACATCAGCCCCGATACTTCTACAGTATGATCGATATTTATCCCATTACATCCATCATTTTCAAAGTGAGAAATTAAATCTGAAATAAATAATGAGAATATTAGAGGGCTTAAAGAATCTCCCTGTAATACTCCTTGTGTGATCTTTACTGATTCAGTCCTAAGTTCATCCTTCAAAATTATTGAAGCTTTTTTGTACAATTCTTGCAGAATACATATTATTTCGGAACTTAGCCCGAGATTATGAAGTTTTGGCCACAATTTTGTATAGTCCAGCGAATCAAATGCCCTTTTGAAGTCGACAAATGTCGCAAAAACTGTATTACCTTTGTAACCTAGTGAATGTTGATGACCGAATTTAAAGTGAAAATACTGTCAACACAGCCTCTACCTTCCCTAAAACCATTTTGCTCTTCCGGTAATAAGTTTTTTTCTACCGCCCATTTAGTGATTCTGTCAGCTAAAATAGCCGTGAACAGTTTGACTACACAATTTATTAGTGCTATTCCCCTGTAATTAGCGGGATCTTTAATATCACCTTTTTACTTTCACTTACTATATATAGTAAGGGGAAGTATTGCGATCGTGAAAATTTTCGAATTCCAGTTTTCAGCGGAAATACACGTTTTAGGGTCCCCTGAGTCCAAATAACCAAGTCCCGCAAAAAGGTCTGTGTGTGTGTGTGTGTGTGTGTGTGTGTGTGTGTGTGTGTGTGTGTGTGTGTGTGTGTGTGGAAACTCCCGGGCGGAAACGGTAAGTCCTATGAAACTGAAATTTCATATTTAAGACAACTATACGCCCTAGACGTGACAAAACTTTTTTCATCAAAATGAGCTTACCAGAAGAGGCACTTTATACCATGCATTTTGCACTTTTTTTCGATTTTCTCGAAAACGGTTCCGCAAATTTTGATTAAACTCGCTATATCGATGTAAAATTTAATGGGCTTTAATATCATGTAGGTTTTATTTGGATAAAAATGGTCTGACAGGGCTTAAATGCCGATATTTTAAATTGTCTTCCCCTAAAGTACCTTTAATTTTGTAGATTCAATAATAATAACTAGATTATCTTGTTAACGCTGATGAAAAACAGTTAAATATATAAATTTAATAAATTCGATACCCAACTAAAGGAGAAAACAGAAAAAATATTTTTTTAATGCAATTTTTCGTTTTTGAACATAAGAGCAGTAATATACATGTATGATATACCGTTGGAAAGCTAAAAATTTTAGAAAAAATATCATCTCATACACAAGCTTTTAAAAGTTAATAGAGAGTGATGAAATGAACATAAAACTAACTGATTATTTTAGATAATAATATAATAGATTTTTTAAAGAAACACATGTTTCTATAGAAATTCAATTTGATTAATTCCTTAATAGTTTCACGTATTTTTATCTCTAACTATATTTGAAAATTCTTTCCTTGATTTTAAAAATGGAGGTAAGTGAAAGTCGTGTGTTGCCCGCACCAGATTTTTTATATAAATGGAATAGTAGAATTTCTGCCCATTTTTCCGGAACAATCGCATATTGAAAAACATTATTAAAAAGATTAAGAAGGTAATGGTCCCAATTAGGAGGCATTAGTATATAAATTTCATATGGCAAATGATCGGAGCCAGAAGCCTTTTTCAATCTACACCCACTGACTACTTTTTGGAGTTCATCCAGAGTCATAGCCTTATCTAATTCTAATACGGAATTTGTGGGTAAAAAGTCGGAAATATAAGTTTTTGTAGAGTAAAATTCCTTATAAAAATAAGCGAATTGTTCGATAGACACTGAAACTTCAACCGCAGTTGACCTATTAAAGTACTTAATTGTATGCCAAAACGTCTTAGCGTCATCAATGTTTGATAATGAATCTAATATACAATCGAAATACATTTTCTTAGATTCTATTATAGATTGCATATATTGTTTTTTACTGTTGATGTAAATATTAACATTTTCTCGAGAGTACCCATTGCGCCTTAAACTTTTATAACAGTTCTTAAGATATTTGTTTGCCTCCCTGCACTCATCACCAAACCAAACTTTATCTTTAAACATTTTACGGGGATAACAAAATATTTTCGCTTGATAAGTTCCGAATCGAGAGCACAATTAAAAAAACAATCTGTCATATTTCGATATAAATTGTCTACACAATTAGAGTTAAAATAAATATTATCAGCACTTGAAAGAAATTCCTGATAAGAATTTGAATTTTTTTCATTTAGATCCAGATAGTATTTTTCTATTTTTTTTTTTGTTTAACTTTGATTTTATCGTTATTCTTATATAGTTTATTCAGAGAAACAACTACAGGTGAATGGTAACTTAAATCTGAAATAGGCCAAACTTTTAAATCTTGAATGAAATCGATCATAGCCGGGGATATCCAAACAGTATCTACAACACTACACACCCTAGCGGTGACATCAGTGAATTGACCAGGTGTGTCGCTGTGTGTCCTCCCATTCAATAATATTAAACCATATTCCTCCAGATATTTAAAAAAATTTTCTCCTCGAGAGTTATGAATCTTATCTAGGCTGATTCGATCGCAAGACAAATAGGAACCTTCCACGAATAATTCATCAATTGTATCATCAGAGCCTAATCTTGCATTCCAGTCCCCACCCAGGATTATATTACACTGGTTAATTTCGTCTTTTAATTTAATACTATTGAGTAATTCTTCTAGATCTAATATACATTCATTTGTATTAGTTAAAGGACTCCAATACTGAAACTGTCAAATGGTTAAACAACAAAAAAAATGCTATAATTATATATATTGCTAATATTAAATATTATGGAACAGATAATTTCCAAACATTTTACTAAATTGTTTTATAAAAATATATTCAAATTATCTCCCTCTAATCATGTCTGTCTAAAGTTCAGAAAAAGATGGTAATCACCAGACTGATGAAATTTCATCTCTTTGATTGCTCCGACTAACTTCTTTAATTATTTAAATAATAGATCAAAGTATTGGGTTTTTTCACATGAAATGTCCGTTTTTATAGTTTCTGAAATACATAAAGGATTTTGCAGGTCTCTGTTGTTTTCTCCCGAATGTTTACATACTTAAAGTAAACAGTTACTAATCCTCTACCTTTGTATTATAAACATTAGCTTCCCAATCAATTACCCACTTATTAGTATACCTCCAAATATGAACATGGAAACACGCGATTTTCGAGTAATAATTTTGTACGAGTTCGAACTCGGCCATTCAGCAGCTGAGGCCGCTAGAAATATTTGCAAGGCCTTTGGGGAAGAAAGTGTTAATGAACGGACCATTCGCCGTTGGTTTGCTAAGTTTTCAGCTGGGGATACCGACTTGGAAAACTTGCCCCGAGGAAGACCTCCTTCCGTAATAGACAACGATGTCCTCAAACATACAGTAGCAGGGAACCTCTACCAAACAGTTAAAGGACTCTCAGCACAACTAAATGCAAGTGTATCTACCGTTTCCAGACATTTAAAGTGTATTAGGAAAGTAAAAAAGCTCGATACATGGGTACCTCATGATCTCACTGAGCGGCAGCAAGACACCATGTTTCAAAACATACCGTGCAAAAATTGAAAGAACTGGGCTACGTAGTTCTTCCGCACCCACCATATTCTCCCGACTTTTCTCCAACAGATTACCACCTGTTCAGGAATTTAGACATTTTCGTCAAACGAAAACTTTTTGAAAATGATGATCAAGTGAAAAGTGCGTTTTCAGATTTTGTTTCACTTCAAAGCTCAGAGTTTTTCAGTTCGGGGATAAAAAAGTTGGTGTCACGTTGGGAAAAATGCGTAGAAAAAGAAGATAAATACTTCGAACAAAAAAAATTATCTTGTTTTCATATCGTATTTTTAATAAAAATCCTTTACCTTGAAAACGGACATTTCATGTGACACTACCAAATATATGGTGAAAGTGTACAAACATGTGACACAACCCAATAGGAACAAGAGGATTTTTCCTAATAATAATTATCAGTTTCGCGCAGCTACAGATATTCCAAACTGTTCTGACTCCGACTTATATGAGACGGGTTACCTAAACTACTGTAATGATGGAGTTTTGTTGACCGTAGAGAAATTAGATGAGGAAGATGGTTGGATGGATAACTCAAGTACTCTCAAGTAATGACTTTTGGCTATTTTTTAACAATCGAATCAGTAAACATAACTTAGCTTCTTGGAATTTTCCTAACGGACATTCTAGTTCTCATATTTTCCGTTCCACGCAATGAGCGTTTTTTAAACTGGGAAACACCACTTCTGTAGGCAAAGCTTTCACGTCGTCATGTAAGTATTTTTTCTTATTGATAAGGGTCTTTTTTCATCGCCCATTTCTTTCTCCCCCTTTCCATACTCATATCTTTCTCCGTTACATATCCTGACATATAATTATTAGTTTAATATTACATTATTTTAAAATTTAAATTATTATTTTTTATTCATACTGTTTCTCTTTTGTAATGACTATATTTTTTTATATATTACCTATACTCTTAACTATGTTTTTAATATATTACCGTCATATATCAACTCAAAATTGTTAATATTTAAAATTTTAATTGTTCACATATTTTCCCTTTATCATTTTTTTTTTTTTTTCATTTACTTAGTCTCTATTTATATATTCTCATTACAATATTATCATCTCAATTATGTCTACTTCCATACTTTATAACTATCATCTTAATTTTGTTTATTTCCATACTTTATAACTGTCACCTTATTTCCATACTTTATAATTGTCATCTTATTATCATTTTACATTTAATATTATTTATGTTCCCATAATTTATTACAGTCATATTATTATTATATACCTAACGCATTATTAAGTCTATAATTACATTGGTTGTTATCTTGTTTCTTTTAGCCCTGATGAAGGCCCACATTGTAGGCCGAAACGTCGGCACATAATTAAAATAACGCTTATTTTTAATTGTGTGTTTTTAATTTATGACCGCACCCCCAACCATCTTCCTCATCTAAACTACTGTAAGATCTAGGTAGGAAATCAGAATATCAACAACAGGATATCGAGTATTTTCTCCCCAAAAGTTATACAAAGAGGTTTCATGACAAAGACAAAGAGCTTACGAACATTAGCACATGTCTTCTTTGTAGGCGATGGTCTTCGCGAGTGGGGTGTACTTTCATCAGTTTTAAGAACTGTCACTATTGGAGGGGCCTATTCACTACACTCAACATTTTTAAACATACCTAATTCCAGTAGTCTGCTTAATTTCTCTCTCGCCTAACTTTTCAATAACATCGGTAGTGATCTGACCTTGAAAAACTGGCTAGGTTTCCTCTTTAATACGTTCACACCGGCGTGTACCACCGGTGGCTCGCACTAGTCTTATCGGACGGCACGTACCAAAGTATTTTCATATCCATGTTATCTAATATTTATAAGAGGAAAAAAATAAAACAGCTTACTGGCAGAAATCTAAGCTTACGATAAAAAACGGCACGAATCACACAAATCTCAAAATAAGCACTAACTAGACTGTTAGCAAACGTACAACCCGTATACAGCTCTCAACAGGCAATAATCGATGAAACGTGGCATGGATTCGAGGTGCCGCCCCACAGAGCAGGCATTGAAAATCGGCGCTGGGGCGTTAAAACGCAATGGAACTTTACAGTTGGAGAATGTGCCCAAAAGGGTCTTTAAAACGTTGGGCTCGAGTCGATTATGCTATAAATATAACTTGATATGTTACAGAAGTAGTCTGCAAAATTTTTAAGCCTCTGTCTATTAATGGAAGGCCTCCATTTGGAATCACTTGAAATTCCTGTTCAAAAAATTTAGAATCCTTTCCAAGTAATAACTTGATTTTTTCAATGGGATATATTTTATGTCCCACATAATTTAACATCATTTTCCAAAAGAGGAACCTTCATAAAGTTTGCTAAATAATGTCTTTCCGTTATGATGATGTTGAAATGATCCAATGTCAATATCAAATGTATGTATGGGCTTTATGTATTTAGCCCAAAAAGGTTCATTGTAAAATAATTTTGATGGAAAGTTGGATAATTAAAGAAAGTGTCACATAGACACACTCCTCTTCTGTTAAAAATTGTTTGGTAAAAAATTAACACACCGGAGCCCCTTTTTACCTATATGAAATATATAGTAAGAGAAAGGATTGCGATCCTGAAAATTTTTGAATTCCATTTTTCGACGGAAATACAAGTTTTAGAGTCCCCTGAGTCTAAATAAACAAGCCCAAAAAAAGGTCCGTGTGTGTGTGTGTGTGTGGTAAGTCTAGCGCATAAAGAAAAAGCCATACGAAAATGCAATTTCATATTTAAGACAACTATACGTAATATTTTCAGAAAAATCAGCTAACCACTTTATACCATGCATTTTGCACCCTTTTACGATTTTCTCAAAAAGGGCGCTGACAATTTTAATTAAACTCCCTATATTGATGTAAAATCCAATGGGCTTTAATATCCTTCTGATTTTAATCGTTTGAAAGGGCTTTCAATGCCGATATTTTAAATTTTCTTCTTCTAAAATGCCTTTTGTACTAATTTTTATGTAATTTTGTACATTCCAAAAGATTAACCATATCATCTTAATGACATTGATAAAGGACGAATAAATATGACCAAGTAAGACAATATCACCAAGCAGTAGGACGAATTTGATGACCAACTAAAGGATAAAAGAGAAAATTTTTTTTTTGATATAATGTATTTTTTTATATTAAGAACAGTAATATAGACGTATAATATACAGTTGGAAAGAGAAAGATTTTAGAAAAAATATTATCTGATACAAAAAGTTGTAAAAGGTAATATAAAGTGACGAATAGGGAATAAACTAATTACTGATTAACAATTGAGACGTTGATTTCCAAAAGGTACTAAAGGACATTTTTTACGAAATTGATTATTTTACATATTAGTATTCTTATCATTTAGTTTTATCTAAATATTCTATTTGATGTTATCTAATGAATTCTCAAGTCCTTAAAAAACGCGATTTAGAAATGCTGTCATTTTCTAAAAGTACTAATTACGCATTTATTTTCGTTCCAAATCTTTTTAAAAAACTTCATTTCATAACTTTAATATGATGTTATTATTATAGTAAAAAAATAATTCTAAACATTAATCCAAAAAGACCCAAATTAGCTAGTTTAATAATAGAGTAATGAGAGATTTTCGCGCTTCCTGTAAAATTTCCTAGAATGGATATAGTACCTTTTGGAAATCAACGTCTCAATTTAATACAGTTATGTTATTTAATCTAAATCATATGTTTCCAACGAAAATGAATACACGTTTTATTAAAATCAACTTAAAATATTTTTAAAATTGAAGTAAATTTAATAGTTTTACTTTCACTTACTATATACCGTAAGGAGAAGGCGATAGGGAAAATTTTCGAATTCCAGTTTTCAACGGAAATACACGTTTTAGGGTCCCCTGAGTCCAAATAACTAAGTCCCGCAAAAAGGTCTGTGTGTGTGTGTGGTAACTCCCGGGCGGAAACGGTAAGTCCTAAGAAACTGAAATTTCATATTTAAGACAAATATGCGCCCAAAACGTTACAAAACCTTCTTCATTAATAGATCCACTTTATACCATGCATTTTGCAGTTTTCTCGCTATATCCATGTAGAATTTAATGGGCTTTAATATCATGTAGGTTTCATTCTGATTAAAATGGTCTGACAGGGCTTAAATGCCGATATTTTACATTTTTTTTTCCACTAAAGTACCTTTAATTTTGTAGATTCAATAAAAATAACTAGATTATCTTGTTAACGCTGATGAAAAACAGGTAAATATATAAATTGAATAAATTCGATACCCAACTAAAGGAGAAAACGGAAAAAATAATTTTTTAATGCTTTTTTTCGTTTTTGAACATATGATCAGTAATATACATGTTGGAAAGCTAAATGCTTTAATATCATGTAGTTTTTATTCTGATTGAAATGGGTCTGACAGGGCTTATATGCCAATATTTTCATTTTTTCCTGTAAAGTTTTAAAGGAGAAAACTGAAAAAATATTTTTTTAATGCTATTTTTTATTTTGAACATAGCAACAGTAATATACACGTATAATATACCGTTGGAAAGCTAAAGCTTTTAGAACAAATATTATCTAATGAACAAACTTGTAAAAGTTAATAAAGAGTGATGAAAAGCCGATAAATCTGATTATTTTAGATAATAATATAATAGATTTTTTAATAAAACACATGTTTCTATAGAAATTCAATTTAATTATTTCTTTAATGGTTTCACGTATTTTAATCTCTAACTGTATTAGAAAATCCTTTCATTGATTTTGAAAATGGAGGTAAGTAAAAGTCGTGGTGTTGCCCGCACCAGATTTTTATGACATTTACAAGATTGGTACTTATATATTTTAGTAGGTTTGTTTCTTTTACCGCATACCTCACAAGACTTCTGCTGCTTTTGAGATTTTACAGGTCTGAAATGGCTGAGAAGGTCTGTTGTCTTGAAACTGCTGTTAGCTACCTTGGTGGGCAGGCAAGGGCTGTGAAGGTCTGTTGTCTTTGAAACTGCTGTTAGCTACCTTGTGGGCAGGCAAGGCTGTGAAGGTCTGTTGTCTTTGAAACTGCTGTTAGCTACCTTGGTGGCAGGCAAGGGCTGTGAAGGTCTGTTGTCTTTGAAACTGCTGTTAGCTACCTTTGGTGGCAGGCAAGGCTGTGAAGGTCTGTTGTCTTTGAAACTGCTGTTAGCTACTGGTGGCAGCAAGGGCTGTGAAGTCTGTTGTCTTTGAAACTGCTGTTAGCTACCTTGGTGGGCAGCAAGGGCTGTGAAGGTCTGTTGTCTTTGAAACTGCTGTTAGCTACCTTGTGGGCAGGCAAGGCTGTGAAGGTCTGTTGTCTTTGAAACTGCTGTAGCTACCTTGGTGGGCAGGCAAGGGCTGTGAAGGTCTGTGTCTTTGAAACTGCTGTTAGCTACCTTGGTGGGCAGCAAGGGCTGTGAAGGTCTGTGTCTTTGAAACTGCTGTTAGCTACCTTGGTGGCAGGCAAGGGCTGTGAAGAAGTATGGGAACTTCATCATGAGTTCTGCTAGGAGCTAAGCCTTTTCCACATCCTCACTCGTCACCCTGCAATATAGAAAGGTATTCTGTAGCGCTCCAAAAGTGATGCCGTACATTTTCACCCGGAACAAAAATAGTTGGGGGCAGCTAACTGCTCGACGAGCTCTTCTTCCTCGTCACCAAATAATTGAGTAGCGACTCCCTAATATTATAAGACGAGAAAGCTAAAATAATGCAAGTATTAGATAAGGAAAGCAGAACACCATGTGCGTTGAACAGAATATCATGTATTTTCGCCACTAAGGTTATACAAAGAGGTTTCATGACAAAGAGCTTACGAGGATTAGCACTAATTCTAAACACAAAAATACTATGGAGACGTCACAACACAAACTATGTCTCAAATAAAGATTACTTTTGAACTGATAGAAAACTGATTCCTGAATAAAGTTATATAATTGGTTGCTAGCCTTTGTAAAAGAACCGAAGAAAAAATCTTGATAATATTAGGGAATATATAAGCGAATTTTAAAATTATCTAGTTTAAATTTTAAAGTCTCATGCTTAAATGTTTCTCAGCAAAGAAATGCTTTAATATTATTTACAAATATCGATGTTTTACTGCCAATGGAATTAAGATATTCATTACCTTAACTTCATAAAAGGTATGTTCTAAGAAC
This sequence comes from Piezodorus guildinii, assembly GCA_023052935.1. Taxonomy (NCBI): domain Eukaryota; kingdom Metazoa; phylum Arthropoda; class Insecta; order Hemiptera; family Pentatomidae; genus Piezodorus; species Piezodorus guildinii. Next base: position 557,252 of record CM041293.1, on the reverse strand, counting down.
TAGTTTATTTTACATCATTTCATTTCCTAGTGATTTTGATTAATTAATTACTGAAATAGTGATAACAAAAATATGGAATTTACAAGAAAAGTCTTTGTTCCGTCATTATACAATAACGATATTTTCTTTTCGATACCTCATTCCTAGAGCATACACGAAGTGTTAAGCGGGCACCAGTACAGGGCCAGTGACATAGCATGTTGGTGATGCCGATGGAAATGCCTAATGAATGCATAATGAAGTTTTTACTTCAACAATAACTTTAAGACAGAAGAAGAGACCTTTGAGGGTCGCTCGAAGAGAAACAGTCAGGAAGACGAAAAGAGGAATGATGAAGAGGACTACGCCAGAAGGTGACTGACATGGCAGGAGAAGGTGACTGGAGATGGCCAGGAGAAGGTGACAGGAGAAGGTGACTGACATGGCAGGAGAAGGTGACTGACATGGCAGGAGAAGGTGACAGGAGAAGGTGACTGACATGGAAGAAGAAGGTGACAGGAGAAGGTGACTGACATGGCAGGAGAAGGTGACAGGAGAAGGTGACTGACATGGCAGGAGAAGGTGACAGGAGAAGGTGACTGACATGGCAGGAGAAGGTGACAGGAGAAGGTGACTGACATGGCAGGAGAAGGTGACAGGAGAAGGTGACTGACATGGCAGGAGAAGGTGACAGGAGAAGGTGACTGACATGGCAGGAGAAGACGCATGAGCTTATATTTGGTGACATAACATTCATGTCATAACGGTAAAAAAGAGACAAAAGAAAAATAAAACGAATACTCAACACCATAGATACTTGACGCTCACTTCTATGCTCTGCTGTACTAGCACTAAAATACCTACCAACTTGTCTAATTAAAACCATAAATTGACTCAAATTCATAAAAAAAAAAAAAAAAAAAAAAAAAAAAAATAGATAAAAAAGTAAGCATTCATTATAGCTCTACAAATAGCAGTTCGATAAGTAATTTGCAAGCTAAAAAGTTTTCTCATCACCGATAATGGTCTCGAAAGTCTAATATCTACTATAAAAAAAAAGTAATATTTGATGGATGAATTGAATAGTATAGCGTATGTTATAGTCCATGTGGTCATCACATTCACCCGAAAGCCGGTGGTTATCGTTCAATATACGCCACTGCCACCTAAATATTAGACACTCCACTTCAAATATTAGGCAGTCTTCATTTCAGGCGATGTCGCAAACGGTTACAATGTCACATTTATTCTTTCAAGATTTTGAATCCAATTTCATTTTCAGAGCATCTACACTAATAGGAACATTTCCTTTCAGGGTCATTGAAGACGAACTGAAAGTTAATAAATACCTGGTCATATATTCTCTGCTACTGGGCAGTGGATTTACCATGTCTTACTTTTTTTTCATTTATAAGATCCATTTCCTTAGAAGAGTTGAACTAACTGGATTAGGGGATGTAATTGCTTTAGTATTGACTTTATTAAATCGTTGCATCCTATCCTCATCGTTAATTCTATTTTTCGTAACATTTTACTTTCAACGAAAAGCCCTAGTGGAAACTGTTAATACTTTGGAAGTATTAGACCGCATCTTCCACAAACTGGAAGGAGAAGGCAAAAAGAGACCATTTCATAAAAGTCACTCGTTGGAAAGCTTGTTCGTGCCCCTCGCCTGTGGCGTTGCCTTCTATATCGAGGGCAATTCATTGGGCTTCGTATCTGTCGCCATGAGATACACTTCTCTTATCATTGTTACAACATTATGTTCTTGGCAGTTCATTTGCTTCGTCGATACTGTCAGTGACTGTTACCAGTCAAGTTCACAGTTCATATTGCGATTAAAGCTGAATCCTTTTACGAGGTTGTCAAGTTTAGAAAAAGTTGTTGAAGCTTTGACCCATTTAGCTTCCATTTCAAATAATATCAATGAAATTTATTCGAAAAAACTGCTTCTCATCATTTTCAACTGTTATACCTCTATCTTGCTTCATCTTTATCATGTCACCCTCGATCTCTGCAAGAAAGATGGATGGCAAAACAGTCTCGTTCGTGGGAACACCATAATGGTTCTTCTTTATCTTTTTGTGTTGTGGCGCTTGACGTATTCTGCAGCGCAAGCCAATCTGAAGGTTAGTATTTATTTAATGTTTTCTGCTTGTCATTAGTTTTTCGATCAACAAAGGAGGGATAGAAATCCTTGAGGAGGACAGCATCCTTCCTCTTTTATTTTGCCAAACGTTAAGCCTAGATGAATGGTAATAACAATAGGATTAGCGTCATTCAGTGCAACCGCCGTCCTAAGCAGAATTACCAAGATCAAACTTTACGCAATCATCCCAACTATTCCTGGGCTTTCCTCTCGATTAGCGTATAGTAGTTTACAATAACTGAGGTAATGTAAAATATTGTGTCCAATCAAAGTGATCCTTCTAAAAAAACCGTTCACAGAAAGTTTATAACAATGAATTTAAAATTTATTGGTCAAGGAAAGATGAGGCCACTGGAGAGTTTAGAAGGTTGCACCATGCGGAATCATAGATCTCCTTTTTTTTTCATTAAATAAGTAATCAAAATGTTTGAATAAATTTTCTAGCTAGCTTTGAGTGTATTTCTATAGCCCGCTGACTAATGACTGATTCAGCTCGCAATGCAAGCACTCTGTTATGTTCAGGCTACAAAATGAAGACTGTATTTGTTCGCTACAGCAATGCAAGACTGTTATTTGTTCAGCTACATGCAATGCAAGCCTGTTATCTTCGTTCAGGCTACCAATGCGACCTTCATTCAGCTACAGCAATGCAGCATGTACTGCAGTGACTTACAGAACAAACAGCTGTCATCTTGTTCGGTACAATCGCACCTGTCATCTTGTTCAGGCTACAGCAAATGCAAGCACCTGTCATCTTGTTCAGGCAGCAATGCAACGCATGTTAGTACAAATGCAATCACCTGTTCTTGTCATAGTGCTTTGCTCAGCAAATGAAGTACCTGTCATTTCAGGCACAGCAAGAAATCTTGAGGCACAGCATCCCCTTTATCTTGTCAGTTAAGCAATGGCAACATGTTAGCTACAGCAACGCCGTCATTTTTATAGCAAGCAACTGTCATCTTGTTCAGGCTACAGCAAATGCAGCACCTGTCTATCTTGTTCCTACGAATGCACTGTATCTGTTAGCTACAGCAAATGCAAGCACCTGTATCTTGTCAGGCTACAGCAAATAAGACGTTAAGCAGAAATAACATGTTATCTTGTTCAGGCTCAAGCAAAGATGCAGAGCCACTGTATCTGTTCAGGTACAGCAAATGCAAGCACCTGTCATCTTGTTCAGGCTACAGCAAATCAAGCACTGTCATCTGTTCAGGCTACGCAAATGCAAGCACCTGTATGTGACACATTTCGTTCATAGGTCAATGAGCAGCTTGATTGGCTATAGCAAGGCATGCGATCCTGAATCAGACTTCTAGGCTACAGCAAATGCAAGCACCTGTTATCTTGTTCAGGCTACAGCAAATGCAAGCACCTGTTATCTTGTTCAGCTACAGCAAATGCAAGCACTGTATCTTGTTCAGGCTACAGCAAATGCAAGCACCTGTTATCTTGTTCAGGCTACAGCAAATGCAAGCACCTGTTATCTTGTTCAGGCTACAGCAAATGCAAGCACCTGTCATCTTGTTCAGGCTACAGCAAATGCAAGCACCTGTATCTTGTTCAGGCTACAGCAAATGCAAGCACCTGTCATCTTGTTCAGGCTACAGCAAATGCAAGCACCTGTCATCTTGTTCAGGCTACAGCAAATGCAAGCACCTGTCATCTTGTTCAGGCTACAGCAAATGCAAGCACCTGTCATCTTGTTCAGGCTACAGCAAATGCAAGCACCTGTCATCTTGTTCAGGCTACAGCAAATGCAAGCACCTGTATCTTGTTCAGGCTACAGCAAATGCAAGCACCTGTATCTTCTACAGCAAATCAAGCACCTTTCTTGCAGGCTACACAGGCAACACTGTCATCTTGTTCAGGCTACAGCAAATGCAAGCACCTGTATCTTGTTCAGGCTACACAAATGCAAGCACCTGTCATCTTGTTCAGGCTACAGCAAATGCAAGCACCTGTATCTTGTTCAGGCTACAGCAAATGCAAGCACCTGTTATCTTGTTCAGGCTACAGCAAATGCAAGCACCTTCCATCTGTCAGCTACAGAAATGCAAGCACCTGTCATCTTGTTCAGGCTACAGCAAGCAAGCACCTGTCATCTTGTTCAGGCTACAGCAAAGCAAGCACCTGTCATCTTGTTCAGGCTACAGCAAATGCAAGCACCTGTCATCTTGTTCAGGCTACAGCAAATGCAAGCACCTTTTCATCTTGTTCAGGCTACAGCAAATGCAAGCACGCATCGTCACCTTGTTCTTTGGCTACAGCAAATGCAAGCACCTGTGATCTTGTTCAGGCTACAGCAAATGCAAGCACCTGTATCTTGTTTATCAGGCTACAGCAAATGCAAGCACCTGTTATCTTGTTCAGGCTACAGCAAATGCAAGCACCTGTCATCTTGTTCAGGCTACAGCAAATGCAAGCACTCTGTTATCTTGATACAGCCTCATGTCAAGCTCAGACACCGTTATCTTGTTCAGGCTACAGCAAATGCAAGCACCTGTGATCTTGTTCAGCTACACAAAGGCAAGCACCTGTATTTTGTTCAGGCTACAGCAAATGCAAGCACCTGTCATCTTGAGTACAATACCTGTTCTGTTCAGGCTACAGCAAATGCAAGCACCTGTATCTTGTTCAGGCTACACAAATGCAAGCACCTGTCATCTTGTTCAGGCTACAGCAAATGCAAGCACCTGTATCTTGTTCAGGCTACAGCAAATGCAAGCACCTTATCTTGTTCACTAACGCAAATGCAAGCACCTGTATCTTGTTCAGGCTACAGCAAAGCAAGCACCTGTATCTTGTTCAGGCTTACAGCAAATGCAAGCACCTGTCATCTTGTTCAGGCTACAGCAAAGCAAGCACCTGTATCTTGTTCAGGCTACAGCAAAGCACAAGCACCTGACATCTTGTTCAGCTACAGCAAATGCAAGCACCGCATCTTGTTACTGTTCGTTCAGGCTACAGCAACATCAGCACCTGTGATCTTGTCAGGCCACCGATTGCAACAAATGCACCTGTTCTTGTTCAGGCTACAGCAAATGCAAGCACCTGTGATCTTGTTCAGGCTACAGCAAATGCAAGCACCTGTATCTTGTTCAGGCAAGCACAAATCTAGAGCACACGACCTGTTATCTTGTTCAGGCTACAGCAAATGCAAGCACCTGTATCTTGTTCAGGCTACAGCAAATGCAAGCACCTGTCATCTTGTTCAGGCTACAGCAAATGCAAGCACCTGTCATCTTGTCAGCTACAGCAAAGCAAGCACCTGCATCTTGTTCAGGCTACAGCAAATTTATCTGTTCAGGCACAATCAAGCACCTGTCTCTTGTCAGTCGCAAATGCAAGCACTTTTTTATCGCACAATGCAACTGTATCTTGTTCAGGCTACAGCAAGCAAGCACCTGTATCTTGTTCAGCTACAGCAAATGCAAGCACTTATCTTGTTCAGCTACAGCAAATGCAAGCACCTGTCATCTTGTTCAGGCTACAGCAAAGGCACACCTGTATCTTGTTCAGCTACAGCAAATGCAAGCACCTGTATCTTGTTCAGGCTACAGCAAATGCAAGCACCTGATCTTGTTCAGGCTACAGCAAAGCAAGCACCTGTCATCTTGTTCAGGCTACAGCAATGCAAGCACCTGTATCTTGTTCAGGCTACAGCAAATGCAACACCTGTTTCTTGTCAGGCTACAGCAAATGCAAGCACCTGTTCTTGTTCAGGCTACAGCAAAGCAAGCACCTGTTCTTGTTCAGGCTACAGCAAATGCAAGCACCTGTTACTTGTTCAGGCTACACAAATGCAAGCACCTGTATCTTGTTCAGCTACAGCAATGCAAGCACCTGTATCTTGTTCAGGCTACAGCAATGCAAGCACCTGTTATCTTGTCAGCAAGCAACACGCACTGTTATCGAGGCACACAGCAGGCACAGTCGCCTGTCACTCAGCACAGCATGCAGCAGCTTTGTCAGCAAGCAAGCAGACTTTCACTTCAGCAAGCAGCACCTTTTCTTGTTCAGGCAAGCAAATGCAAGCACCTGTTTTGTTCAGGCTACAGCAAAGCAAGACTGTATCTTGTTCAGGCAGCAAAGCAACACTGTCATCTGTCAGGCTACAGCAAATGCAAGCACTGTATCTTGTTAGGCTACAGCAAAGCAGCACTGTTAGTCAGCAAGCAGCACCTGTTTTGTCAGGCTACAGCAAATGCAAGCACCTGTATCTGTTCAGCTACAGCAATGCAGCACCTGTATCTTGTTAGGCTACAGCAAGCAACACCTGTTATCTTGTTAGGCTACAGCAAATGCAAGCACCTGTATCTTGTCAGCTACAGCAAATGCAAGCACCTTATCTTGTTCAGGCTACACAAAGCAAGCACCTGTCATCTTGTCAGCTACAGCAAATGCAAGCACCTTATCTTGTTCAGGCTACAGCAAATGCAAGCACCTGTTATCGTTCAGCAAGCAAGCACACTGTTACTCAGCTGCAAGCACCTGTTTCTGTCAGGCAACACAATCAGCACCTGAACCCTTCAGCTTGTTCAGGCACGAATGCCACTACCATCAGCACGCATTCACCGCACATCACCTATCTTGCAAGCAAAGCAGACTGTCGTCAGCAAGCAAGCACACCTGTCATCTCAGCACATGCAGCACGCAAATCTGCCTACTGAGGCTGATCCTGTTCTGTCAGCAAGCAAAGCACTGTTCTGCAGCGACAACACATCAGCACAACTGGACTGTCACTCAGCAAACAACACCTGCATCTTGTTCAGCTAAGCAAATGCAAGCACCTGTCATCTGTTCAGCAAGCAAATGAAGCACCTGTACTTTCAGGCTACAGCAAATGCAAGCACCTTCATCTTGTTCAGGCTACGCAAAGCACACTTTTCGTCAGCACAGCAATGCAGCACGTAATCTGTTCAGTACAGCAAAGACACCTGTCTTGTTCAGGCTACAGCAAACAGCACCTGTATCTTGTTCAGCTACAGCAAATGCAAGCACCTGTATCTTTTCAGGCTACAGCAAAGCAAGCACCTGTATCTTGTTCAGCTACAGCAAATGCAAGCACCGTACTGCAGCACGCAAATGCAACACATGCATCTTGTTCAGCTACAGCAAACAACACCTGTATCTTGTCAGGCTACAGCAAAGCAAGCACCTGTTCTGTTAGGCTCACAACAGCACCTGTCATCTTGTTCAGGCTACAGCAAATGCAAGACCTGTATCTTGTTCAGCTACAGCAAATGCAAGCACCTGTTCGTTCAGCACAGCAACAGCACCTGTATCTTGTTCAGGCACAGCAAATCAACACCTTAAATCTTGTTCAGGCTACAGCAAATGCAAGCACCTGTATCTTGTTCAGGCTACAGCAAAGGCAGCACCTGATCTGTTCGGTCAGCAAATGCAAGCACCTGTCATCTTGTTCAGGTACAGCAAATAAGCACCTGTTCTTGTTCAGCTACAGCAAGAACCCTGTCTTTGTACAGCAAAGCAAGCACCTGTTTGTTCAGGCTACAGCAATAGCACCTGTATCTTGTTCAGGCTACAGCAAATGCAAGCACCTGTGTCTTGTTCAGGCTACAGCAAAGGCAAGCACCTGTATCTTTTCAGGCTACAGCAAATGCAAGCACTTGTACTGTTCAGGCACAGCAAATGCAAGCACTGTTATCTTGTTCAGGCTACAGCAAATGCAAGCACCTGTGTCTTGTTCAGGCTACAGCAAATGCAAGCACCTGTTATCTTGTTCAGGCTACAGCAAATGCAAGCACCTGTTATCTTGTTCAGGCTACAGCAAATGCAAGCACCTGTCATCTTGTCAGGCTACAGCAAATGCAAGCACCTGTCATCTTGTTCAGGCTACAGCAAATGCAAGCACCTGTCATCTTGTTCAGGCTACAGCAAATGCAAGCACCTGTCATCTTGTTCAGGCTACAGCAAATGCAAGCACCTGTCATCTTGTTCAGGCTACAGCAAATGCAAGCACCTGTCTATCTTGTTATGCTCAGGCTACAGCAAATGCAAGCACCTGTGATCTTGTTCAGGCTACAGCAAATGCAAGCACCTGTCATCTTGTTCAGGCTACAGCAAATGCAAGCACCTGTCATCTTGTTCAGGCTACAGCAAATGCAAGCACCTGTCATCTTGTTCAGGCTACAGCAAATGCAAGCACCTGTCATCTTGTTCAGGCTACAGCAAAGGCAAGCACCTGTGATCTTGTTCAGGCTACAGCAAATGCAAGCACCTGTCATCTTGTTCAGGCTACAGCAAATGCAAGCACCTGTGATCTTGTTCAGGCTACAGCAAATGCAAGCACCTGTCATCTTGTTCAGGCTACAGCAAATGCAAGCACCTGTAATCTTGTTCAGGCTACAGCAAATGCAAGCACCTGTCATCTTGTTCAGGCTACAGCAAATGCAAGCACCTGTCATCTTGTTCAGGCTACAGCAAATGCAAGCACCTGTCATCTTGTTCAGGCTACAGCAAATGCAAGCACCTGTCATCTTGTTCAGGCTACAGCAAAGGCAAGCACCTGTGATCTTGTTCAGGCTACAGCAAATGCAAGCACCTGTCATCTTGTTCAGGCTACAGCAAATGCAAGCACCTGTGATCTTGTTCAGGCTACAGCAAAGGCAAGCACCTGTCATCTTGTTCAGGCTACAGCAAATGCAAGCACCTGTTATCTTGTTCAGGCTACAGCAAATGCAAGCACCTGTCATCTTGTTCAGGCTACAGCAAATGCAAGCACCTGTCATCTTGTTCAGCTACAGCAAATGCAAGCACCTGTCATCTTGTTCAGGCTACAGCAAATGCAAGCACCTGTGATCTTGTTCAGGCTACAGCAAATGCAAGCACCTGTTATCTTGTACAGGCTACAGCAAATGCAAGCACCTGTTATCTTGTTCAGGCTACAGCAAAGGCAAGCACCTGTTATCTTGTTCAGGCTACAGCAAATCCAAGCACCTGTCATCTTGTTCAGGCTACAGCAAATGCAAGCACCTGTCATCTTGTTCAGGCTACAGCAAATGCAAGCACCTGTGATCTTGTTCAGGCTACAGCAAAGGCAAGCACCTGTCATCTTGTTCAGGCTACAGCAAATGCAAGCACCTGTTATCTTGTTCAGGCTACAGCAAATGCAAGCACCTGTCATCTTGTACAGGCTACAGCAAATGCAAGCACCTGTTATCTTGTTCAGGCTACAGCAAAGGCAAGCACCTGTTATCTTGTTCAGGCTACAGCAAATCCAAGCACCTGTCATCTTGTTCAGGCTACAGCAAATGCAAGCACCTGTTATCTTGTTCAGGCTACAGCAAATGCAAGCACCTGTGATCTTGTTCAGGCTACAGCAAAGGCAAGCACCTGTCATCTTGTTCAGGCTACAGCAAATGCAAGCACCTGTTATCTTGTTCAGGCTACAGCAAATGCAAGCACCTGTCATCTTGTTCAGGCTACAGCAAAGGCAAGCACCTGTGATCTTGTTCAGGCTACAGCAAATGCAAGCACCTGTCATCTTGTTCAGGCTACAGCAAATGCAAGCACCTGTGATCTTGTTCAGGCTACAGCAAAGGCAAGCACCTGTCATCTTGTTCAGGCTACAGCAAATGCAAGCACCTGTTATCTTGTTCAGGCTACAGCAAATGCAAGCACCTGTTATCTTGTTCAGGCTACAGCAAATGCAAGCACCTGTGTTCTTGTTCAGGCTACAGCAAAGGCAAGCACCTGTTATCTTGTTCAGGCTACAGCAAATGCAAGCACCTGTTATCTTGTTCAGGCTACAACAAATGCAAGCACCTGTCATCTTGTTCAGGCTACAGCCAATGCAAGCACCTGTGATCTTGTTCAGGCTACAGCAAATGCAAGCACCTGTTATCTTGTTCAGGCTACAGCAAATGCAAGCACCTGTCATCTTGTTCAGGCTACAGGAAATGCAAGCACCTGTCATCTTGTTCAGGCTACAGCAAATGCAAGCACCTGTCATCTTGTTCAGGCTACAGCAAATGCAAGCACCTGTCATCTTGTTCAGGCTACAGCAAATGCAAGCACCTGTCATCTTGTTCAGGCTACAGCAAATGCAAGCACCTGTGATCTTGTTCAGGCTACAGCAAATGCAAGCACCTGTTATCTTGTACAGGCTACAGCAAATGCAAGCACCTGTTATCTTGTTCAGGCTACAGCAAAGGCAAGCACCTGTTATCTTGTTCAGGCTACAGCAAATCCAAGCACCTGTCATCTTGTTCAGGCTACAGCAAATGCAAGCACCTGTCATCTTGTTCAGGCTACAGCAAATGCAAGCACCTGTGATCTTGTTCAGGCTACAGCAAAGGCAAGCACCTGTCATCTTGTTCAGGCTACAGCAAATGCAAGCACCTGTTATCTTGTTCAGGCTACAGCAAATGCAAGCACCTGTCATCTTGTACAGGCTACAGCAAATGCAAGCACCTGTTATCTTGTTCAGGCTACAGCAAAGGCAAGCACCTGTTATCTTGTTCAGGCTACAGCAAATCCAAGCACCTGTCATCTTGTTCAGGCTACAGCAAATGCAAGCACCTGTTATCTTGTTCAGGCTACAGCAAATGCAAGCACCTGTGATCTTGTTCAGGCTACAGCAAAGGCAAGCACCTGTCATCTTGTTCAGGCTACAGCAAATGCAAGCACCTGTTATCTTGTTCAGGCTACAGCAAATGCAAGCACCTGTCATCTTGTTCAGGCTACAGCAAAGGCAAGCACCTGTGATCTTGTTCAGGCTACAGCAAATGCAAGCACCTGTCATCTTGTTCAGGCTACAGCAAATGCAAGCACCTGTGATCTTGTTCAGGCTACAGCAAAGGCAAGCACCTGTCATCTTGTTCAGGCTACAGCAAATGCAAGCACCTGTTATCTTGTTCAGGCTACAGCAAATGCAAGCACCTGTTATCTTGTTCAGGCTACAGCAAATGCAAGCACCTGTGTTCTTGTTCAGGCTACAGCAAAGGCAAGCACCTGTTATCTTGTTCAGGCTACAGCAAATGCAAGCACCTGTTATCTTGTTCAGGCTACAACAAATGCAAGCACCTGTCATCTTGTTCAGGCTACAGCCAATGCAAGCACCTGTGATCTTGTTCAGGCTACAGCAAATGCAAGCACCTGTTATCTTGTTCAGGCTACAGCAAATGCAAGCACCTGTCATCTTGTTCAGGCTACAGGAAATGCAAGCACCTGTCATCTTGTTCAGGCTACAGCAAATGCAAGCACCTGTCATCTTGTTCAGGCTACAGCAAATGCAAGCACCTGTCATCTTGTTCAGGCTACAGCAAATGCAAGCACCTGTCATCTTGTTCAGGCTACAGCAAATGCAAGCACCCTTTATCTTGTTCAGGCTACAGCAAATGCAAGCACCTGTTATCTTGTTCAGGCTACAGCAAATGCAAGCACCTGTCATCTTGTTCAGGCTACAGCAAATGCAAGCACCTGTCATCTTGTTCAGGCTACAGCAAATGCAAGCACCTGTCATCTTGTTCAGGCTACAGCAAATGCAAGCACCTGTTATCTTGTTCAGGCTACAGCAAATGCAAGCACCTGTTATCTTGTTCAGGCTACACCAAAGGCAAGCACCTGTTATCTTGTTCAGGCTACAGCAAATGCAAGCACCTGTTATCTTGTTCAGGCTACAGCAAAGGCAAGCTTCTGTTATCTTGTTCAGGCTACAGCAAATGCAAGCACCTGTTATCTTGTTCAGGCTACAGCAAATGCAAGCACCTGTTATCTTGTTCAGGCTACAACAAATGCAAGCACCTGTCATCTTGTTCAGGCTACAGCAAATGCAAGCACCTGTTATCTTGTTCAGGCTACAGCAAATGCAAGCACCTGTTATCTTGTTCAGGCTACAGCAAATGCAAGCACCTGTCATCTTGTTCAGGCTACAGCAAATGCAAGCACCTGTCATCTTGTTCAGGCTACAGCAAATGCAAGCACCTGTGATCTTGTTCAGGCTACAGCAAATGCAAGCACCTGTTATCTTGTTCAGGCTACAGCAAATGCAAGCACCTGTTATCTTGTTCAGGCTACAGCAAATGTAAATATTTCGAGACCTGGGACGTTCTAGGGTGCTCTTAATATTAAATAATTCTTATTAGGCTGAATGAGAAAGTAATGTAGTGGACTGTAAATTGAATGAAATATAAGATGAATACTATAGGGTTATATGATTACATCTTGTAACTCAAAAGTCTGGAATTGAATCCGGCATTTTAATTTAGTGACAATTGTTTACTAAATTAATAATTGAAATCAATAATTGAATTAATAAAAGACTTTACTGAGATACAGGACCATACCGACCCAAGGAACCGAAGAGATAAGAAACAATGACGATAGCCTAGACTGAAAGGAAATAAAGTATTAACAATAAAAACACATGATCGGAATGATAAATTGAATGAATATAAAGTGATAACGAAATATTTAATTACTAAATTAAAGATGACAAACAGTGAAATAATAAGATTTGAAGAAAGAAGGAGCTATGTGACGTCAGAACTAGGGCCCGTACTGATGTACGGGGTGATTACTAATTTAATTGTGCATAACCTAGTCCGACCTCTTTGGCGAGTTTATCAGTGTAACCTGCCGCTTCACCACTGTAGTATTGAAAATGCTACACGTTGATATTTGTAAAACAGTTAAAATGAATTAATAATGCATTGATGAGAATATGAGCTTTTAAATTAAATGATTTGCCTTGTTAATATCAAATAATTTAAAGCCATTTCCTTTACATTAAAACTTAAATTTATAGATAGTTGAACAAGTTAGTGCTTTAATTTATTACTGGTTGCCAGAAAATTTAATGGTTTATATCGAATTGAGTTATTAAGAAAATACAAGTTGCCAATAAAGGTTAAACAGTAATAGTAAACACTAAACAAGTTAATAATTGAGGTTAAACAAAATTTCGAATCTAAAATAGTTCGTGCCAGTAAACATTAAACAAGGTTATTAATGCTATTGATTAGAAAATATAAATTGACGATAATTAAATGAAAGTTATATAAATTTAAAATTACAATAATTGAACTAAATATGAATACTATAAATAAAATAATGGACTAATTTAAGTTATCTTGGCAAAGTTGACTACATGTAAATATGGTGAACATTATCCGGCCCGGAGGACCACTTGTAAATATTTCGAGACCTTCGGTGGTCCAGGGTGCTCTTAATATTAAATAATTTTTATGAGGCTGGATGAGAAAGTAATGTAGTGGACTGTAAATTGAATGAAATATAAGATGAATACTATAGGGGAATATGATTACATCTGTATTGAATTACAAGTAAATATGATGGCTAATGATGTTAAAAAAAATTTGGAACTAGGTTAGAATTGTCTATTATTAAACGTATCTGTTTGATGCTGAGGTGGGGCGGTCTCTTCTCTTGAGTCATTTCTCTGTTCCTGGGCCAGCCGGCGTCTATTCCTCCATTAGGATGAGGATGATACTTGTGCGAAAACTAGAAGAAGTTTGCTTCGGTAGACGCATGTGCTTTTTCTTTTTCTGGGGTTCTTGCTCTCTCTGTTGCTCGCAGAGCATTCTGGTCTCAGTCCGAGTACCTGCATATGCCGGCAGATGGCCCTGTGTGCGCTTGGTTGTATTACTGCATGCAAGATGCCATATCATAAAATGGGTTAAGGGCCGTGTTCCCTTAACAGCAAATGCAAGCACCTGTTATCTTGTTCAGACTACAGCAAATGCAAGCACCTGTTGTGATTTGGAAAACATCGTGGCGTTAGTTAGATCCATGAAAACCTCATTCTCTAACTGTTCGTTTGCTCATTTACTTAACGTCACTTCAGAGTTCTGCTATGCCACAGTGCTACTCCTAAATTTTTCCTATCCCGGTTTAACTATGATAGGAATATTTGATCTATGTATATCTGATATCGCACAGGTGCGGGATCAATTTTTTATGCCCCCTCCAAAGGACGGCTATTACTAATGTTTTTTTTTACTCCTATAAAAAAAATCCTAGAGCCTTCTGCAGGTTTGAACCCGTTGCCTTTGGCACAGAAGGCTGTTTTGCTAGCCACTACGCCACAGATAGCCCATTCTCTACCTAAATTATTCATAAGATAAGGTATTCCATTCCCAACTTTTAATTGGAACTCCTGGAACAAAATTAGATTATCTTATATACTTAAGCCATTATATTAAAGGCGAATCAAGATGGCGAGGATGCTCATTACCTCTCAAGTTGCACACGAATTTCTCTTTTTATTACCATTTAGCACTTTTTCTGAAGTAAAGGAAACGTAGGTGTTTAGCTTTATCCACAACGTGTGATTCTCCTGTGTGCAAAGGACAAATGTTAAAAGCGCCTAGTAAAATATGTTTGTTCCTGAGTACCTCCTCGGGTTCATAGTTGTTTCTCTCCCCAAGCGAGACATCAGTACTTGGAATTTTAAAAATACCTACTAGACTTTCAAAAAACCATGACCAGCATGTCTTTATCGAAAATTAAAATAACACTAATTGTGAGTACGTAGATGTTAGTAGTTACCTAAACTTAGGAAGACTATTTGTTTCAGTCTAATGAGTTCAAAACACTGCTCTACCAACTTATGATGGACGACAAGACCGACCGTATCCTGGATAATGTGAGTATTGGCTTCTTATTAATAATGATGATCTATTGTCATGTTGTTTCTGCTCAATTATCTCAAAATTACATAGAAATTAAACACAAAATTATCTCTGATTCTTAAAGAAGTGATATTTAGTAAATCTTAACTCAAACAGAAAAGTTTAGGTTAGGTTATGATCCATTTCCAAAGACGAGATATTAAAATTTTTTTTTTTTTGAAGATTTGTTGGATTTAAAGCTATAATTAATAATAAACTATCGAAGTTATTGTAAACTATTTGTTATTGGAAGATACTTGTAAACAAGGCAAAATTTCTTTTTTTTAAAAAAAACCTTTAATGCAATAACTTTTATAGTTTTTGCAAAAGTGTGATTTTCTGAAATTTTCTATACTACTTTTTTTTCTAATAAATAGACTGCTTTCAATACTTTAATTAAGGTAATTTACACTAAGAAAGTTCGTATTTTATCTGTTTATTGAGGTATCCGCGTAGCTTTTGGCGTTAAAAGCACCATATTTATCTGTTAAAAAATTAACAATTCAATTGATAAAAGAAGACAACAAATTTTTATATATGTATATTTTTTACTAAGTTCAAACAAAATATTAAGAGTAACACTACACATTTTAATTCCTTTCTCTATGGTATAGACTTTAGCATATAAGAAAAAAAAATCAATCATTAACGCTTATTCAATAATTTACAGAGCAAGCTGTTTTTGTACATTTCGACGCAAAGAGATCTGGAGTTCACCGTTTGCGGCTTGTTTAAGTTGGACTACACCTTACTACATTCGGTTGGTGATAATCAATTGATTCTAATTATTATCAGATAACACAAATTCCTTCCTTGAACAGGTTTTTCAAATGATTTCACTTTTAGAAACTATACGGCTCAATCCATTTCAAATCGACCAATTTTCAGTAATTTTGCCGCTCGATATTTTTTATTGTCGTCATTTTTTAATTTAGTGGCTGAGACTCTACTAGTTTTATTGTTGATAATTTGTTTTGTCTTCTAGTCGGTTGATGAGATAAGAGACACTGGCAAGGCAAGTAATATTTGATGTATTATGTTTTCAAAAAAAACCGGGTCTCAGTATTATTACTTGAATTATTTATTAACTTGTATTACTTTATAGTGCTTAATATATAGAGGTATAATCTCATTCATAAGAATAATGAGGTGTCTTTATGAAAATGCATGCATGTACTTGGCTGATGACATTCACTCTTCCAACAAGTTCCAGATATCTGAAGGGGTCCTGCAAGGAGAAAAACTGAGCCCTCTATTATTTTCATTGTATATTGCTGGACTGAGAAAGTTCTTTCTTGATCATGGAGCCGAGGGAATCTACATAAATAGCAAGGATGATGTATTAGGGTTGCTATATGCTGACGACATCGCAATATTTGCTGACTCCCCTAGAGACGTACAATTCAAGTTAAACTTATTGGCTGAATTCTGCGATTCTCTCTTACTTGCAATCAATACCACAAAAACAGTTATTCTTCCATTTCATAAGGGTCATATAAGTAAGAAGAAATTAAGACTACCTATTTGCCAAGGCAAGGAAATTAAAATAGCACGCTCGGTAAACTATCTTGGGGTCACAATAGCTAAATCATGCAAATTTAACCTGGCTAGCAACAACACAATAGTCAAAGGAAACATAGCATTTAGCAAAGTTTTGGAAATCCTTACAAAAAGTAAATCCGATACATGGGACACAAAAAAGCAATTGTACAATTCAATAGTATTGGGCACGTTGTTATATATCACAGAAGTGTGGGGAATGTATTATGCCGAGAAATTGGAGACTGTTCAATTAAAATTTTTGAAAAGATTACTCTTAATTCCAAAAAACACACCTAACTCATATGTCAGGATTGAGTCTGGTTTTATACATTTAAAATTTAAAATATTTAAAAAAATGATAAATTGGTGGCAGAAAATTTTGGAAATGGAAAATACCAGACTTCCAAAAATATGTTACAATAGACTTAAAGACCTAGAAACAAACAAAAACGTGCCTTTTAACTGGACCGCAGCAGTTCGTAGGTCACTGATTCTTATAGGTTCAGAGGAAATATGGGCTCTCAATGATCCAGCTGTTTTAAAAATTCAAGAAGCAACTGTTTAGAATGGCTAATCATTATATCCAGGGATATAGAAGCATTGAAATTCATCTTACAATAAAATATATGCATATAACCAACTTCAATTCGGAGAAGAATATTAAATCTTAGATGCAATAAAACAAAATATGTAATCGCTCACTAGACTGTAGGCGAGAAATCACAGAGGATAACAGTGAAGATTATATTATAAATTTGAACCCAAATGTCTTGCCTCTATTAATACCGATGGTTATGAAAATATTCAACATTTTGTAATTATCGTGTCAAGTTTAGAACCATCAGAAGATTCTATTATTTAAGTATTTGTGAAAATTTAATTTAGAAGATGTTAGCAATTACCACCTATAGGAATTGACAAGATTTACTTTAGTTTTCAATAAAGCTTTAAAGATAAGAAGAATACAAACGACAAGTACAAAATTATATGCATTTGTTATGTCATTACTTTTTGTTAATAAATTGTTATCAAGATACGTTATTATTTAAAAATTTTGTTCGTTTCTTGATTTATTGATTATTTATTTTTTATTAAAATTCTTTGTTCATTATTTAATCAAGATTTGAATCTTAGTTATTTTTTTTCATTATAATGTTTTATAAGTAGTTAGTTCAACTTTTATTTCAATATTAAATATTCCTTACTAATGTAAAAAATGATTTTGTCTAAATAAAATAGAGGCTAAACTTGCTAATATTAAATCTTAAAAGCAATCAATATTATATTAATATTAAATCTCTAGGAGATTTTTTTTTTTTTTTCATTCAGTCGTTTTGAGAATTTTAACTATAAATATTTCTAAGCTGTAAAAAAAACTGATGTGAAAATATATATTGAAAAAATAAGCATTGCACGACAAAAGTTCTAAACCAAGTATGCAATGATAAGCAATAGGAAAAATAATTAAGCGTGAACAAATCATTCTAACCTATCTCGTCACAGCCACCCAATGTTTCACAACTATCGACGAACTTGAGAATTAAATTTGTCTTGGTATCTCGAGCGTCTCATGTGTCCACCTTTATGCGATGTCGAATGGTTTTCTAAACCCTTGACAATATTATTGGGTTGTTCACATGAAATGTCCGTTTTCAAGCTAAAGACTTTTATTATAAAATACATATGACAACAAGATAATTTTATTCAAGTATTTACTCTTTTTCTACCAACTTTTTATCTCGAACTGAAAAACTCTGAACTTTGAAGTGAAACAAATCTGAAAACGCACTTTTCACTTGATCATCATTTTCAAAAGTTTTCCTTTGACGAAGTTGTCTAAATTCCTGAACAGGTGGTAATCTGTTGGAGACAATTCGAAGGAAAGGTGGGTGCGGAAGAACTCGTAACCCATGATGTTCAATTTTGCACGATGTTTTGAAACATGGTCTTGCTGCCAATGAGACCAGAGGTACCCATATCAGCTTTTTTACTTTCCCATATACTTTAAATGTCGGAAACGGTAGATGCACTTACATTAAGTGTGCCTGAGAGCCCTTAACTTTTGGTAGGTGTTCCTTCTACTGTATTGAGGACATCGTTGTCTATTACGACGTGGTCTTCCTCGGGCAAGTTTCCAAGTCGATATTCCCAGCTGACAACTTACAAATCAACGGCGAATGGTCCGTTCATTAACACTCCTTCCCCTAACGTCTGCAAATATTTCTAGCGGCTCACTGCTGAATGGCCGAGTTTAACTCGTACAAATATTACTCGAAAATCGCGTGTTTCATGTTCATTTTGAGTATACTAAAAACTGGGAAATTGATTGGGAAGCTAATGTTTAATACAAAGGTAGAGGATTAGTAACTTTTTACTTTAAATATGTAAACATTCGGAAGAAAACAGCAGAGACCTGCAAAACCCTTTATGTATTTCAGAAACTATAAAAACGGACATTTCACGTGAAATAACCCAATAATTATTCGTGATTTTTTTTTTTGGCTACTTAGCTAATGTGATGTAAGGACTAAAATTATATAAAATAATTTCATTATCATTCTAGTTTTTGTTTGGTTCTTAAATATGCCAAATTACCGGAGTTAATTTTTTTTCAAGAAAACGTTATTTCAACAGTTAAGAGAACTTGATAACTCCGGAACCTGCTTAGTCTCAACGACAAAATGTTTATCACTTAAACAGATCGTATAGATAAGTCATCTGTATCAGTTTCATAATTTTTCACACAGTTTCTTTTGAGATATTTCCGTGTAAACATCGCGAAAAATCAATTTTGAAAATTCATACAGAAAATGTACTATGTTCTCAAGATCAAATTTTATCGGCAAGTAGGACTAAGACTAAGCTATATAATAAAAAACAAAAGTGAGTCTCTTTCCTTTATGTATTTTTATCTCGTTAAAAATCTCGTTTTTTATTCATTTTCCAGAATTTGTTTAACAACTTTCTTCACTATTTAGGCAATGAGTTGTGAGGACAAAAAATACAAAGCATGACCTTATCTTATTGTTAATTTGTGTTTTGATTTGATAACAACAAAACCAAAGGAATTAGAAAGGTTTTCCCATCACATGTTTGCGCCCGTGAAACTGACTTAAAACGGCTGCAACACTAATTGGCCCGAATTTATTTTTCATTTACCGTTTTATGTTCAAGAAAGGATAAAGAATAACTGGTCAAAAAATGACAAAAATCAAAAGCGTCAAGGTCTGGACCATTTCGAATGGATCGACCCACACGTGACTCTTTGTTGAGATCTTTGGGGTTTATCTAAGCTCAGCTATTTATCCGCCCTAGACCCCTGAAAACTGGAATCTGAAATTTTTTACGATTGCAATAATATTGTGTTTACTATTTAGTTCATACTAGTAGTTATAGTAAGTGAAAGTAAAAAGCACAATGGATTTATTGCTGTTTTGCTGGACCCGTATAATTTCTTCCTTTATTTTTATTATATTGTATAATTCTACTGTCTAATAATATTTCTTCATTATGATTTTAATAAAATCAAACAATATAGGGAGTCTGGCACGAGCCGTAAGAGGAGTCTGGCAGGAGCTGTGAAACAGTGCAGTTCGGATCCGTAGCAGTTGTTAATTTCACTTGTCTAAACTTAAATAATCGAAAATTAAAAGTGTCTAATAGTTACCTTAGCTATTAAAGAAGACTTTAATTAAATTTGGTTGTTATTTATAAAGTGGTTGCGGAATTATATTTTAATATAATTTCCTTGCCTCAGGCTACAGGTATCAGTTGGAGAAAGATAAGTAGTGGTGGGGGTATACGTATTGCAACCTGTCGAAAATACATCAGATATCTTCGTCGCGAAGGAATCATCCCCTCCACCCACCTCATCAGCTGTTGAGATCGATCGATAATAGTAAGACGATAAATACCGCACAATACAATGCCAACCTCTGTAACCTTAGAAGATATCATGTCAGAAATAAAAAATAATTCGAAAAATACTCAATCGATTGGTAATGATTTGGGACAAATAAAACAAACAATGTCACAAATCTTTGAGGAACTTCAAGCAAGTAAAGCTAAGCAAGCTCTTTTAGAACAGAAAGTACAGATGCAGGAGGGGGGATCACTTGTAGCTGGGTGGCTAGCGTAACAGCCTCCCATGCCAAAGGTCACGGGTTCAAATCCGCAGGTGGTCCTAGGATTTTTTAATGGAGTAAAAAATCCTTAGTTACGCCGTCCTTCGGAGGGGACGTTAAAAGGTGGTCCCGAGCCTGTGCGATGTCAGGTACTCGTTAAAGATCCCTATCCTAATAAAACCTGGATAGGCAAAATTTAGGACTCCCACTGTAGCCATAGTAGCATAAAGTGACGTTAAATAAATAAATAAACAGATGCAGGAGGAGGTATTTAATAACCTCAGAAGAGAATTGATTAAAAACAAAGTTCCTGAACCTCATAGAGATCAGCCTGAAGACGTCTATGAAACGGTACAAAAGTTATTTAATAGAACCGAGGCTAATTTAACAGTGACAGACGTGTCCTATTGCAGGAGGCTAGGGAGAGGTGAGGCCCCTAGGCCTATTCTCGTCTCATTCGTTAGCCATAGGGACAAAATGAGTCTTTTTGAGAAGAGGGAAAAACTGAGAGAATTTAATTGCTCTATTACCCACGACCGCACCTTCCTGGATAGAAAGAGGAGAAAAACTTTGCATGAAGCTTTAATAAAAGTTCGAAAAATAGACGAAAAATCTGTTATCATTAAAAATAAGATTAAATTTAAAGGGACTCTATATACACTTGATGAGATGCAAACAATTTTAAGTTCATCAGAAATTTAAAAATTCACTGAAGAAAATGAAGAAACTGCAGTATGTTGAAAATGAAAATCCTGGTATAAGAAAAGCTAAAGAAAAACTAGAAGCCTTTCGTTTTCGCTCCAGAATATCATTATATTGAAAAAACTCCATACAAATTAAAATCAACTGGTATTATATAAAAGTTTAAGGAAAAAATTTCTTCACATCAAGGAAATATTTTTGGGAACTCCTCGAAATTACAATCGGTGAAAATTTAAGCATGTAATATTTGTGTCATGCAAAGTAAAAAAGATGATTTTAAGTTTTTTCAATATATTAAAAAGTTTGATGTATTTTTTTTTATTTGCTACTTGCGTTGACAATAAGGATGAGTCAAGGTATGCACATTTATTTAATGATTTTTATGTAATATGGGTGCCTGCTATTAGAAAGGCAGCATGTAGTTCTCTGGTGGCAGTTTATATGGTGTAAATTTAAAAAGACCTTTTAAAAATGATATTATGTTCTGTGAAATCTTAAAAAAATATTTAGTAATGTTAAGTTTATTTAACTTTGATGTTTATGTTTTGCCTGCGTATTTAAACTGTAACAGCTGGGAAAGGGATTACAAAAGCTTATTAGCATTCCTTTATGAGGTAAATAATTTAAATGTTTGTTTGGTCGGGGATTTTAATAGTAGAGTATCAGATCAACATATTTGTTGATTGTTGTTTTCAAACAAAAACATAGATTTTGATACCAATATAGAATGATTTTATAGAAATTCAAGAGACTCTCATTTAGATGTCAATGGGAAAAAAATATTAGAGCTTTGTTACGATTTTAATTTAGTTATTTTAAATGGCCCATGTAAAGCATGATATAAAAGGAGATATTACATACTTCTGAAGTTTCTGCGAATTCTGTAATAGATTATTTTAGTACATAAATAACATTCGAAGTGTTTGTTTCTTATTTTGTTATTAATTATTGATATTGATTTATTAAAGGTTAATTTTGTCAATAAACACAGACTCCACGGACGGTCAATAGACCATGTAGTGTGTCTGATTTTTAAAGCAGCGTCCACACTATGCCGGGCGAGGCCGAGCGAGCTGACCCGGGCAGAGCCGATCCCAACTCGCAGAAAGTAGGTACAGATCAAAGGATGCCGAGCCGAGCCGATCCCAACCCGCAGAAAGTAGGTACAGATCAAAGGATGCCGAGCCGAGCCGATCCCAACCCGCAGAAAGTAGGTACAGCTCAAAGGATGCCGAGCCGAGCCGATCCCAACCCGCAGAAAGTAGGTACAGATCAAAGGATGCCGAGCCGAGCCGATCCCAACTCGCAGAAAGTAGGTACAGATCAAAGGATGCCGAGCCGAGCCGATCCCAACCCGCAGAAAGTAGGTACAGATCAAAGGATGCCGAGCCGAGCCGATCCCAACCCGCAGAAAGTAGGTACAGATCAAAGGATGCCGAGCCGAGCCGATCCCAACCCGCAGAAAGTAGGTACAGATCAAAGGATGCCGAGCCGAGCCGATCCCAACCGCAGAAAGTAGGTACAGATCAAAAGATGCCGAGCCGAGCCGAGCCGATCCCAACCCGCAGAAAGTAGGTACAGATCAAAGGATGCCGAGCCGATCCCAACCCGCAGAAAGTAGGTACAGATCAAAGGATGCCGAGCCGATCCCAACCCGCAGAAAGTAGGTACAGATCAAAGGATGCCGAGCCGAGCCGATCCCAACCCGCAGAAAGTAGGTACAGATCAAAGGATGCCGAGCCGAGCCGATCCCAACCCGCAGAAAGTAGGTACAGATCAAAGGATGCCGAGCCGATCCCAACCCGCAGAAAGTAGGTACAGATCAAAGGATGCCGAGCCGATCCCAACCCGCAGAAAGTAGGTACAGATCAAAGGATGCCGAGCCGAGCCGATCCCAACTCGCAGAAAGTAGGTACAGATCAAAGGATGCCGAGCCGAGCCGATCCCAACCCGCAGAAAGTAGGTACAGATCAAAGGATGCCGAGCCGAGCCGATCCCAACCCGCAGAAAGTAGGTACAGCTCAAAGGATGCCGAGCCGAGCCGATCCCAACCCGCAGAAAGTAGGTACAGATCAAAGGATGCCGAGCCGAGCCGATCCCAACTCGCAGAAAGTAGGTACAGATCAAAGGATGCCGAGCCGAGCCGATCCCAACCCGCAGAAAGTAGGTACAGATCAAAGGATGCCGAGCCGAGCCGATCCCAACCCGCAGAAAGTAGGTACAGATCAAAGGATGCCGAGCCGAGCCGATCCCAACCCGCAGAAAGTAGGTACAGATCAAAGGATGCCGAGCCGAGCCGATCCCAACCCGCAGAAAGTAGGTACAGATCAAAAGATGCCGAGCCGAGCCGAGCCGATCCCAACCCGCAGAAAGTAGGTACAGATCAAAGGATGCCGAGCCGATCCCAACCCGCAGAAAGTAGGTACAGATCAAAGGATGCCGAGCCGATCCCAACCCGCAGAAAGTAGGTACAGATCAAAGGATGCCGAGCCGAGCCGATCCCAACCCGCAGAAAGTAGGTACAGATCAAAGGATGCCGAGCCGAGCCGATCCCAACCCGCAGAAAGTAGGTACAGATCAAAGGATGCCGAGCCGATCCCAACCCGCAGAAAGTAGGTACAGATCAAAGGATGCCGAGCCGATCCCAACCCGCAGAAAGTAGGTACAGATCAAAGGATGCCGAGCCGAGCCGATTCCAACCCGCAGAAAGTAGGTACAGATCAAAGGATGCCGAGCCGAGCCGATCCCAACCCGCAGAAAGTAGGTACAGATCAAAGGATGCCGAGCCGAGCCGATCCCAACCCGCAGAAAGTAGGTACAGATCAAAGGATGCCGAGCCGAGCCGATCCCAACCCGCAGAAAGTAGGTACAGATCAAAGGATGCCGAGCCGAGCCGATCCCAACCCGCAGAAAGTAGGTACAGATCAAAGGATGCCGAGCCGATCCCAACCCGCAGAAAGTAGGTACAGATCAAAGGATGCCGAGCCGAGCCGATCCCAACCCGCAGAAAGTAGGTACAGATCAAAGGATGCCGAGCCGAGCCGATCCCAACCCGCAGAAAGTAGGTACAGATCAAAGGATGCCGAGCCGATCCCAACCCGCAGAAAGTAGGTACAGATCAAAGGATGCCGAGCCGAGCCGATCCCAACCCGCAGAAAGTAGGTACAGATCAAAAGATGCCGAGCCGAGCCGAGCCGATCCCAACCCGCAGAAAGTAGGTACAGATCAAAGGATGCCGAGCCGATCCCAACCCGCAGAAAGTAGGTACAGATCAAAGGATGCCGAGCCGAGCCGAGCCGATCCCAACCCGCAGAAAGTAGGTACAGATCAAAGGATGCCGAGCCGAGCCGAGCCGATCCCAACCCGCAGAAAGTAGGTACATATCAAAGGATGCCGAGCCGAGCCGAGCCGATCCCAACCCGCAGAAAGTAGGTACAGATCAAAGGATGCCGAGCCGAGCCGATCCCAACCCGCAGAAAGTAGGTACAGATCAAAGGATGCCGAGCCGAGCCGAGCCGATCCCAACCCGCAGAAAGTAGGTACAGATCAAAGGATGCCGAGCCGAGCCGATCCCAACCCGCAGAAAGTAGGTACAGATCAAAGGATGCCGAGCCGAGCCGATCCCAACCCGCAGAAAGTAGGTACAGATCAAAGGATGCCGAGCCGAGCCGATCCCAACCCGCAGAAAGTAGGTACAGATCAAAGGATGCCGAGCCGATCCCAACCCGCAGAAAGTAGGTACAGATCAAAGGATGCCGAGCCGAGCCGAACGAAAATATGTAGTGGGGACGTACCGAGCGGCACCGGGCGGCTTTAGTTACAATTGAACCTCCGAACGAACTGGACGTTCTCTGGGTTCTCTAAAGTTTTTGTTGTTCATTCAATATTTTATATTTCTTAATATTGTTCATTTTTTATTCCAAAATCTTCTTCGACGTCTTTTTGGGGGCTGACTTAAAGCTATTATAATCACAGACATGGCTGACATAGCAACGTCATAGTCGGTAATCATTTTAACACCAACACTATTTAAAAAAACTTCTTGAAAGTAGTCAACGAAGTTACCAGTCTTGGTGTCGAATTGAAACTAAATAATATAGGTAGATATAATCCGGGCGGCCTCGTTTTCGGTGTGGACGTCGTGCCGGCCCGCCCGGCATAGTGTGGACACTGCTTAATATGGTATTTTGTAATTTGTTTATTTCTTATTTGTTTATTCTATATTCGCTGTAATTTTGAAAAATAAACAGACTTTTCTATCTATCTATCTATCTATCAATATAGGATAGAAGTTGATCCCGGTGCAGTCAACAAAATTCTTAAGTTTTATACTTATCGATTTGACTGGACCCGGAATTGACTTGAACCCTTTCTGTACAATAAGTCAACCATTCTCCCTTCAAATGGAAAAATATTAAAGCACTATCTTGATCCTTCTTCTTTTGCAGATTATTGCCTCGGCTACGACATACTTGGTCATCTTGATCCAGCTGGATGTCTCGGGAAAATGATACGTGTAGCCACCACCGCCGACTGTCTCAGAACCACCAACACACCACCTCAACATCCACTACCGAACCTTCCATCAGCATTCACCACTTAGTGTTCTACTGCAACGTATCATCTGTAGTTATAAAAAGTAAACATTTATTCACAAATAATGTATTATAATCCATTAAATTGTTTTTTTTTTTTGCAGTGACATTAATTTTTCCTCTGATTCTTCCATTATAGAAAATGTGAAAAGTATTCTTCCAATATTTCGACGTGACTTGCAGAACTGAGATTTATAAAATACACTGAAATCTGGTATTATCATATCTTGAGCTAAAGGCTCATTCACAGAATGGTTTCGTCGTTCCAGTCCATTGGTTGGAATGAAGGGAAATAGTGGAGGAAAAACCGTCGGTTTGAGTTACGAACATGCTTTGGACTGGCGCATGCGCAGATGTCTGTGTCTACTAGAGATTGGATATCGATTATATTATCGTTACTGGTGTAATATCGGCTCAAAAATATCGAAATTTATAATATCGTTATTTCAGCATTTGATTGAATTGAAATAAGTTAAGATAAGATAAATGAGAGAAATAGGACTCGAATTAAATACCGATAAGACGAAATATATGATTAGTAGCAGAAACGGTGGCGATCTTTGTGATATTGATGTATCAGGGCGTACTTTTGAACACGTAGAGAAATTCAAGTATCTAGGTTCAATGATAACAAGAAAAACCGACGTCCAGGAAGAAATAAAGTCCCGGTTAAAGGTGGGAAATGCGTGTTATTATTCAGTTGCTAAATTACTTAGCTCTCGGCTTCTGTCTAAAAACTTAAAGGTTAGAATTTATAAAACTATTATTCTTCCGACGGTTCTTTACGGATGTGAAACGTGGCCGCTCACTTTGAAGGATGAACAACGGCTTTAGGTTTTCGAAAATAAGGTACTGCGTAAAATATTTGGTCCGAAGAGAGATGAAGCCAGTGGGGAGTTTAGAAGGTTGCACAACGCGGAATTGCGGAGTTTGTACCCTATGAATATAATTGATTGATAGCATCGCGGAGACTCAAATGGGCGCGTAAAGTTGTTGGGATCGGTGAGGAACGGATTCCGAGAAAGTTGGTATTCGCTGAACCGACTGGTAGGCGTCCGAAATGTAGAATTGCATTAAGGCTGATCTTGGGGGCTTGGGCTTCACAAGCGAACATTGGACGAGTCTGTGCACGCGAAGTTTGGTGTTATCGGCATCGAACCTTCGGGTTCGGTAAGCCTTTTATTAATTATTATTATAAATGAGAGAAGTTGGTTCAGGGTGCAGTCAATTTAACACACAATTAAGCGTAAAATTAATTTATTGGTGCCGACGTTTCGGCCTAAATTATAGGCCTTCTTCAGGGAGGTTGTGTGAGCTGAGAAGGCGTCAGTCAACAACAGTCAAGAGTTAAAATTAATTAAAAAAAGAGTTAAAATTAATAATAATAAATACTAGCTAATTTTACTTCTGATTTAAACACGAGAACAAATAATTGCCTACAATAAGATGAATCTCCAAACAAAATGCACTTCATTTCACAGTTAAAATAGACATTATTGCAGTATATTTAATGTTCACATTTAATAGGGCATCATGTACAAATTATGTACTTCTTTATGCCAACAATATAACATAAAATATAAAAAGTTAGAGTAGTCAGGAATCAGTCATTTTTTGAAATTTTGTCAACGTTTCGGCTCAAGCTTGTGAGCCATCATCAGCGCTACAAACATCAGAACATAAGAGATACATATTAATATGGTAATGAAAATTATCTTTTGAATGTAGTGACAATGATAACATTTGAAATAAAACAGAAAATATACCAACATACTTAAATATTATAGATACAAATAATGATAATATGATACATAATCTGATGATGATAAGCATATTTTTTTTTTACATAACTTTAGACTTTAATATAGAAGGAAAAAAAAAATATATATAAACGTACCATTACTGAGCCATGTCCAAGCATAAGCTGAGGAAAACCATAAACATAGGTAGTATGGGGAGGGGTTCATGTAAAAATCCTGAAGGTTTTACCTCTAAGTGTAAATACTACAGCTTATCTTTGTTTTTAAAAAGGTTTACAAAATTATATAATGGAAAAAAAACAATAATATATCCGTATGTACAATAAGGCTCAACATTTTTTAGCAGAAAAAATATAAACACTAGAATCTGAGGTATTTAAAAAATCCATGAGGTATATAATAAAAAATAAAATAAAATAAATAAATAACAAAAACAAGAACCAGAGGTGTTATAAACGAAAAGATAAATATACAGTAAATAAATAAAATATACATTACACAAGCAATTTGTACAATAAAGTGATAGAGTTATAATTTAAGATTCACACACTCAGATTCTAGTGTTTATAATTTTTATTAAAAATGTTGAGCCTTATTGTACATACGGATATATTGTTTTGTTTTTTCCATTATACAATTTTGTAAAACGTTTTTAAAACAAAGATAAGCTGTAGTATTTACACTTAGAGGGAAAAACCTTCAGGGTTTTTACATGAACCCCTCCCCATACCACCTATGTTTATGGTTTTCCTCAGTTTATGATTGGACATGGCTCAGTAATATATATATTTTTTTTACTTCTATATTAAAGTCTAAAGTTATGTAAAAAAAAATATTCTTATCATCATAAGATTATGTATCATATTATCATTATTTGTATCTATAATATTTAAGTATGTTGGTTTATTTTCTGTTTTATTTCAAATGTTATCATTGTCACTACATTCAAAAGATAATTTTCATTATCATATTAATATGTATCTCTTTGTTCTGATGTTTGTAGCCCTGATGATGGCTCACAAGCTTGAGCCGAAACGTTGTCAAAATTCAAAAAATGACTGATTCCTGACTATTCCACCTATAATAGTTTCTACAGTCGACTATACATCCTCAATAAAAAGTTTGAGGTGAGTTAAAGTTACATCTTTAAGAGCCATTAAATAAACCAAAGAATCCTATTTTTATTTATTTCAACCCTAAAATAACACAGAAAACAAATCCTTAACACCTCAATAGCGCACTGACCAACTACTCATACCAAGCACAACCATAAACAATGACAAAGAACCAATTACCAGTGACGTGTTTCAGGATTTCCCGCCTATTGCCTATGTAACCACCTATATGTAAACACCTTTACCTTGTCCGCCATATTGCCCCTTGAGAAATGAAGCCACCTCTCTACATAAACACTTTGCAACAAGGGAGCAACTGACAAGCAGATCTAAAAGGTGAGGCCGTTCTTCGGATATAGATTCCCTCAAAACAGATCTAATTGAAATATCAGGCAAGGAAGATTGGACTGCTTCATTCAACAAATAGTATTGCCTAGTATTGAGGGATATAAAAAGGTTGCTTCAAAAACTTATAGTTCTGTAAGAAGATGTAGGCGCTGAAATATATGGAAATAAAATACTTTTAGACGTTATAATAATAATAATAAACCCCGCAAGGAGCAGTGAAGTGCGGAACTGCTGGGGCTTAACAATCCCCCGTTCCTGATGTTCAGTACACCGCACCTCCTCATCACGACAGGACACTGCACATCACTCTGACACAAGCACATTTACAGTACTCACCTAAGGGTTACCTTCCCTTAGAAGACCTGGCAGAAGGTATAAAATGCAAATCACCCAGCAAAATGGAGTTATGAAGTTGCAAAATTGCCTCGGACGAATCTAGAGAAAGGGCTACTGTAGAGGGTTTGGATCGAGCCCACTTCATCGGTAGGCGGTGCAAGCGGCGCCCCGATGTCGAACGGAACCGTAAGACCGGATCGTCAAGGACTAATAACCAACTCTGTTTCGAGCTTGGAAGCTATTTCGCCTCCCGCACGAAGTAGGGGTCCAAATCGCAAGAGAGTTGAGCACCGACGTTTGAGATGGACCACTGAAATGAATAGAGGAGCCATCCGTGCTTACTTCCTGGCTACAGACATAGAAACTAATAAAACTGGCTACCGTAGCAAGATTGTTGGATATTGGAATGAGGTTTTCCCTCAGATCACTGTAACGGCACAAAGACTGGCAGATAGGTAAAGCAAATATTTGAACGCAATTTTCTTTCAGATGCTGAATTATGTGATTTAAAACGAGAACTCTACAGTAATCAGGTACTTAACCAAGAGGTAGTAACCCAGCAGGTTGATATGAAGGTTTCCAATAACTCACAAGAAGCAGTAAGAAGTGTACAAGAAGTACAACAAGTAGTCCAATGATAAGGCTATATAAGGAAAAATAATTAAGCGTAAAAAATCATTCCTAACCTATTCGTCAGAGCGCCACTAAGGTTTCAATTGATGTATTCGGTTGTGTCACATGAAATGTCCGTTTTCAAGGTAAAGGATTTTTATTAAAATACGATATGAAAACAAGATAATTTTGTTCCAAGTATTTACCTTCTTTTTATACACATTTTTTCCAACTGACACCAACTTTTTTTATCTCCGAACTGAAAAACTCTGAGCTTGAAGTGAAACAAAATCTGAAAACGCACTTTTCACTTGATCATCATTTTCAAAACGTTTTCCTTTGACGAAGTTGTCTAAATTCCTA
Organism: Piezodorus guildinii; assembly: GCA_023052935.1. Taxonomy (NCBI): domain Eukaryota; kingdom Metazoa; phylum Arthropoda; class Insecta; order Hemiptera; family Pentatomidae; genus Piezodorus; species Piezodorus guildinii. The sequence goes on along the minus strand of CM041293.1, from coordinate 526,971 downwards.
AACAGGTGGTAATCTGTTGGAGACAAGTTGGGAGAATATGGTGGGTGCGGAAGAACTTCGTAGCCCAGTTCTTTCAATTTTTGCACGGTATGTTTTCAAACATAGGGTCTTTCTGCTGCTCAGTGAGATCATGAGATGCCCATGTATCGAGCTTTTTTACTTTCCTAATACACTTTCAATGTCTGGAAGCGGTAGATGCACTTGCATTTAGTTGTGCTGAGAGTCTTTTAACTGTTTGGTAGGGGTTTCCTTCTACTGTATGTTTGAGGACATCGTTGTCTATTACGGACGGAGGTCTTCCTCGGGGCAAGTTTTCCAAGTCGGTATCCCCAGCTGAAAACTTAACAAACCACCGGCGAATGGTCCGTTCATTAACACTCCCTTCCCCAAAGGCCTTCAAATATTTCTAGCGGCCTCAGCTGCTGAGTGGCTGAGTTCAAACTCGTACAAAAATATCACTCTAAAATCGCGTGTTTCCATGTTCATATTTGGAGGTATACTAAAAAGTGGGTAATTGATTGGGAAGCTAATGTTTATAATACAAAGGTAGAGGATTAGTAACTGTTTACTTTAAATATGATACACATTTTGAAGAAAACAACAGAGACCTGTAAAATCCTTTATGTATTTCAGAAACTATAAAAACGGACATTTCATGTAAAACAACCCAATAATTATTCGTGTTTTTTTTTTAAACCATTTTTTTTGGCTACTTAGCTATGTGATGTAAGGGCCAAAATTATATAAAACTAGCTGTTGCACGCGACTTCGTCTGCGTATTAGTTGTTAATACGTAATCAATAAGTTGTTAAAGAATGATATAGAGATCGCCATGGTGACCGTGTAGTTATAAGCATGTGCTCTCATTGTCTCTATTGCAAATGTGATTTATCCATTTTTATAAGTTGTATTTAAGAGTGATTATTAGCTCAAACGGACAAGTTATTAGTCTAGTTTAAAAGGTATAGTAAGTTAAAGGATTTATATTTAAGTAACAACTAACAAAGTGAAAAACATGTGAAGTGTGTAAGGTTAGTTTTTTTTTAACCATTAGTTTATTTAATTTAATAAGTTAAAAACGATAAGAAACATTGTGTGTCTGTGTAAATATTGCTCAAAACATTGTGTTTCGTGCGATCCGGTAAGTAAATAGACGCAAAGGGAGCAATGGCCTCTGAAAATGTAACCAATATGGACCTACAAGAAGCAGGCTCTTTAACTGTGTCAGAAGAAAATAACGAGTGGGAGGTAATTACAGGACGAAAAAGACCATCATCGTCAGCGGATCCCAGGCTATACATAAAAAATCAAATAACATAGAAACCAGGAATAGATTTGACCCTCTTTTAAATATGACTGACTGTAGCAGAATCCGAGAAACAATCAAACCCAATAGAAAATAACAAAGTTAAGCCACCACCCATATTCCTAAAAGGAATACAGAATATCGAGGCATTGATTGCGTTTTTAAAAAAAGAAATAGGTTCTAGTTACTTTAGTATCAAATCAACAGCCAGAAATTTAATTGTACACCCAGCCACCCCAGACTCTTACAGAACAGCTGTTCGCTGCTTAAAAAAAGTAAACGCCGACTATCACACGTATCAACTGTCGGAAGATAAAAACCCAAGAGTAGTTATTAAAGGACTTCACCCATCCACACCAACATCAATAATAAGTGAAGAACTGAAAGCTAAGGGCTATGAAGCTGTGAATATTACGAATGCAATCTCAGCCAGAACCAAACTACCACTCCAAATGTTCTTTGTCGACATTTCTAAAAATACATTCAATGAGAAAATATTTGAATTAAACTACGTTTATTATACGAGGATAAAAGTAGAAGAAATTCGAAAAAAGAGGGAAATACCCCAGTACTTCAGATGCCAGGGATTTGCCCATACAAAATCGTACTGTAATCACCAACCACGCTGCGTACGATGCGAGAGGCCCATGAAAGCGCTGCATGCGTCAAAACTAGGGAGACGCCGGCCAAATGCGCTAACTGCGGAGGGGCACACCCCTCCAATTACAGAAGATGCCAGGCCCACAAGAACCTGCGAGCTCAGAGGACCCAGAGTTACCGCCCTACACCGGTAGCTGTCCACCTCCTCCAGATCTAGGACATTTTCCAGCCCTGCAGAACGGCCTTCAACATCAGCCCCTGGAACCTGTCGGTGTAAACCCAAGAATGGGGCGTCCAAACTGCCCTCGGCCCAACGTGGAAGCTCAGCCTCAGCCGCATCTAAGACCAGGTATGAGGGAAGACAGTAGTCAGTTGGTACCACCAGCTGGTCTGACCTTATGTTACAATCAACATACTAAATAATTTAAATGCCCTCATTCAGCCCCTTTACAACCTAATTAGCCAATTAACGCACTTAACACAAGCATTAGCTGCAACTTATGGACATTAAATTCCCTTAACTGTTGGCTCCCTGTCAATCCTCCTTTGGAATACTAACGGACTACTTAGACATAAGACAGAACTGGAAATTTATCTTCATCAAAAAACGTATCGACATTGTACTTTTCACAGAAACTCATCCCACATCACGCAATAAACTTTCTATACCTAACTATAATTTATACAGAACAGACCATCCCGACAATACTGCACACGGAGGGACAGCTATATTAATAAAATCGACACTAAAACATTACCCTATACACGTAGACTCACCGGCTCAGATACAAATAACAGGAATACAGTTACAGACTAAATACAAAAACATAACACTAGCTTCTATTTACTGTCCCCCTAAATATATCATTACCGACCAAAAGTTTATTGAAGTATTTAACTCCTTTGGTAGAACATTCATGGCAGGAGGTGACTTTAATGCAAAACACAAAACTTGGGGTTCCCGTTTGTGCACACCAAGGGGCAGAAAACTCAAATCTGCTATTGACCACTTATCATTGAACGTATTTTCTCCTGACAAACCGACTTACTTACCTAATTCTTGTCACAAAAAACCTGACGTACTTGCCATATTTGTAGCCAAAGATTTAATGACTCTACCGATTACAGTTACAACTGAAACGGACCTTGGCTCAGATCATTTGCCGGTGAACCTGATGTTGGGGGTGGAGAAATTCTTTGCGGAAAAAAGACAGTCGCTTACTCACGGCATCGTGGATTGGGATCTATTCAATAAGCATATTAATGCCCAGCTTACTGTCCCTAAAACACTAAAAACTGAAACAGATTCAGAAGATGCAGTTGAACTCTTCACTTCAACTGTACAAGAAGCTGCATGGTCCTCACAACATATAAGTAGAAGGCCAGGAATAACATCGCCATCCTATCCTCAATATGAATGAATGAATGAATGAATAAAGCCTTTATTGCAAGAATAACATTTAAAAATTATAATATTTACTTTTAGTTCTAAAATAATTTCTAATATAATCTAATAAAAAGTTCTCATATAATTGAAAAAAAAATATAAATGCTATGTGAAAAATAATAATAATGCATATACTTGTTAAATTTTTCCGTCCAGGCTCGGATCAGAATAAGCCTGGGGTATCTCCTGTCAGTCGCAAAAGGCGACAAAAAGGGGCACATTGTGTAAAAATTAAGCTGAAAAAACCTCAAAAAAAGCCTCGGACTCGGACAGATAAATGGTAAACGACCGGGAAAGGACAGGAAATTATCACATGTGTATACAGGAGCCCTACAGCCTCACCCGAACCACTCAAAACTTTCCTAAAAGACACTGAAACGGACAGACAACACATCATAATAGGTGACTTAAACGCAAGACATCACACTTGGAACTGCTCCAGACCCAATGCATTAGGAACACACCTCACAACAACAAAATACACAATCATACATCCTAATGCATATAAATACAGGCAACACTCAAACCCAGCATACACATCTACACTAGACTTACTCCTCACACAACAGGCACACAGATTCACGGACTGCACTACCATCGATTTTAGTGACAACGACCATATACCAGTACTCTACAAAATGGGACAAGACAGAACAAAAAGACAACAAACAGACTACAAATATAATTTCCATAAGGCAGACTGGAAACTGTACAAACATACTGTTTACAACAACACACCTACCATAAAAACACTAAACAACACAAAAGACATAGACGAGGCCATCATACAACTACAGAACATCATCAAAGACGCAGCAAACACAGCTATACCTACTTTCAGCCCAACACCCTTACACCTCAAAAGTCCACCGAAACACATCACACAGCTCATAAAACAACGGAACAACATCAAGAACTGTTGGTACAGGACCAAAGACCCTACATACCGACCAATAATAAACAGTATCACAAAACAAATCACATCACTCATGTCGCAGTGGAAAACATCACTATGGCACGAACAATTACGCCGTACACATCATGACCCCAAAAACTTCTGGAAGTTGGTCAGAAGCCATAACACCAAATCAAAATCGTGAAAATAACCCAAGACGGTGAGATTCTCACTCCTGCAGATCAGGCGTCTATACTAGCACAATACTATGTCGACCGAGACAAAGCACGCACTGACCAAACCTACAAACACACCCACGTCACGAGGACCACACAAAACTTCATTCACTCAACATATAAGCAATTGACTGCAACACTGAGAAACACAAAAGGAAACAAGTCATCTGGACTAGACAATATACCATACGTACTACTCAAACAACTACCCAGAAAGACTCACATGTTTCTACTAAACATATACAACTCATGCTCACGCCTTAGATACTTCCCTAAAGAGTGGAAACATGCTATAATCGTTCCACTCCTAAAACCCAAAAAACGAGGAGCGGTCCCGGAAGAATACCGACCTATTAGCCTTCTCAATCACATCTCAAAAATTTATGAGAAACTCCTCCTCATACACGTCCGCAAACACTGCGACTCACACGACGTCATACCGCCAGAACAGACTGGTTTCACACGCGGAGTTAGCTGTTATCACCATGTAGTAAAGCTACAGCACGATACAGCCTATAACCTCAACAAAAATCATGCTACAGCCATGATCTCTCTTGACTGCACACAGGCATTTGACTCTGTGTCGCACTCCATCCTCATCAATAAACTCCGGCTTCACCAATTCCCGGACCAATTGGTCGACATTATTGGGTCCTATATCAGTGGGCGGACATTTTCTGTCCGGGTCAAAACTGAATTATCAGAAAAACGCAAGGTTACATGCGGCGTCCCCCAGGGTTCGGTCCTTGCGCCTGTCCTTTTTAACATTTATACAGCCCAAATAGTAGGGCAAAAATACGAAAACGTACAAGTTGCCGCATATGCAGACGACATCGCCATATACGCAGCGAGTATGAATGCGGATGAAGCAATGCGCAAGGTCCAAAAAGCAGCCCAACAAATCACAAACCAACTTAAGGACATCAACATTCACATAAACACCGATAAAACTGACGCCATAACTTTTTCTTACATGAAAACACTCAAGAAACAACCCAAACTCAACGGTAAAGTAATACAAACTAAAAAACACCTCACATACCTAGGACTAAAACTGGAATCACACTTATCATTCACAGCACACATCAAAAACAGAATAAACATTGTACGCGCCACAGCTACACAACTAAACCACTTAATATACTCACCAGGGTTGTCACTACGACTCAAAATCCTAATCTACAAATCCATCCTTAGACCATCGCTTCTTCACGGAGCGCCCCTACTACACTACCTCTATCCAACAACCCTGAAGTCCCTTCAATCATGTCAAAACAACATACTCCAAAAAATCACAAAACGAACTACACTAGAGAGAAAAAACATGGACCTTATTCATGAGACATTAAACATTGAAACTGTTCAACAACACATTTCAAGGAGACACATAAAGTTCTACGACAATCTCCCTGCCTCATTCAATCCACTGTTCCGATCCATTACCCCCTCCAAGCTCCCTCAGAGGTGGCAGGGGCGTAAGGGACCAGTAAATCCTAAATATATTATAGATCATTCCGTTGCCTAGCAACCTTCCTAAACACCCATCCTACTCCATTATCCTACTCCCTCTTCCCACTCTTCTCCCACCCCCCACCCCACCCACAGCTACACCCTATCCTATTTCACTATCTTATGGTTATGTTTTATTTCATGTTTATGTTTTATTGAAGGAATTAGTCCGGGTGGCGGTCATTAAATGAAACAACTGAATAGTTACAACTATTTTATTGTTTGCCAACGTTTCGACCCCCATTGTGGGTCATCATCAGGGCTAAAAAGATACAAAAAGGATACATTTAAAATAAGATTACAAATACTATTTTAAAAAAAAAATTAACAATTTCACTAGAGAATGTCAATATTATAACATAAAAGAAAATAGATGTGTAAAGAAATCAATTAATTAAATTACAATGATAAAGGTATACTAATGAGAGCTATACAGACCAGATAATGACTAAAGATAATGTACAAATATATAAGAAAAAATTACATGAAATAAAAACCATTAACAAAATGGAGTACAGTGGAGATACGTACCGTCTGGTAGGTGAGTGGAAACTAGGTTCAATTTTGGGTTATAAGGAATATAGGCAGGTAGATAGGAAAGTACGTACAAAAGGTTGGGTAAAATGGAAAATACGTACCATATTTCTAGACGGGATCTGACAACAATGAGTAAAATTGTAATATTAACATAAAAGGAAGTGTTCAGATTAAACCTACAATATTAATAACATCACAACGGTATTAGAAGATGTTTTAACAAGATTGTTGAAGTAAAAACAATATAATACAATAGTAAGAATAATAATGTATAAACTATATATATAGTAAAACTGACTACCTCCCAACCAACGTTTTAATAATTATTGTACATATATTAAGACATTAAAATTAACCAAGTGAAAATATTATGACAAAAAAAATAATAATAAGTAACAATCATTGACAGATCATATAGTTGATACAAAATAGTAAAATAATTACAAATAGGAATAAATTGAATTGTAAAACCATTAAGAATTTATTAAGTGCAGAAACAAATGAAATAGATACATATATAAAATAAATGTATACATAAATAAGTAAAAAATAAACCAATAAATAAACAAAAGGTATACAGTGGGATGGACATGGGAAGCTGTATTACTTAAGAGAGTTTAATATATGGCTGTAGGGGAGGAGATGCACTGTTTATCAGTTTTTATGATTGACAGGATTAGATTGGAGATGGATGTGGACGGATTCAGCGATGAGTCTTTTTTTATGGTTGGGAACAGAATCTAAAATGGAACAATCTTGAAAGTTAAATGAATGATTAAAAGTTATGGAGTGTTCGGAGAGTTTTGAGGCTAGAAGGTTTCGAGAGGATATGGAGGATTTATGTTGAGATATGCGGGTTTTTAAGTAGTTTTTTGTTTCACCCACATAGGACACGTCGCAATCTAAACAAGGTATTTTATACACAATATTTGAGCGGTAGAGAGGATTTATCGGGTCTTTAGTATTAGTGAAAAGGTGGGAAAGTTTGTTCTGGGTCTTTAATCCTAGCTTTAGGGAGGGTAAGGAAGATTTAAAGGATTTTTTAATATTTTCAGACAGGTGTGGAATATACGGTAGGGATCTATATTGAAACATTGTGGGTGAATTTTGGTCTTGTATTGTAGGGGGAGTAATGGTCGTTTTTACGTTGTTGTATGAGTTTATGAGTTTTTTAATGATATTAAGTGGGAAGCTGTTTTGGGTAAGGATCTTTTTAATGCGCTGGATATTGGTAGGATGGTACTGTGGATCAGACAAGGAGAGGCATATGACAAAATAAATTCACTTCTATCAGACCTATCAACATATACACCCTCTACCCGTGACCCAACCCGTCCTCTCATGATAAAATTTAACCAACATATCAAAAATCTCTTCGATAATAAATTCATTAATCTATCTACATACAGAAACCTAATCTCTTATAATTCCTTACCCCCACGTCTGTATGGCCTTCCGAAAATTCACAAACCAGGTAATCCACTCCGTCCCATTATTTCAAACATCAATGCACCTTCCTCCAAACTCAGTAAATTTCTTCTACCGTCACTAAAAATACTCAGCCGTACAAACTCCTACGACATTACAAACTCTCTTTACCTCCGACAACAATTATTATCACTTCAAATCCCCCCTAACTACATTTTAACATCTTTTGATGCCGAAAGCTTATTCACTAATATTCCCATTGACAAAGTTCTCCATTTAGTTAAAAAACACTGGACCATTATCGAACCTCACACCACGCTAAATCTTTCTACTTACTTACAATCACTGGAACTTTGCTGCAAAATAGGATACCTCACTTTTAAGGGAAAATTTTACAATCAGGTCTCTGGACTAGCAATGGGAAACTGCCTAGCTCCGGATCTCTCTAATATTGTTCTCAATGACCTCCTGGATTTCATAACCAAAATTTATAAAAACGATATCTTTTTCATTAAGAAATATGTTGACGACCTCCTCCTGATAATAAACCCTGAAAAAATCCCAGATATCCTTAAATCCTTTAATTCCTACGATCCACGCCTTCGTTTTACAGTAGAAAAAGAAAACAACTCAACAATTCCCTTTCTAGACTTACTGATAATAAGAAATACGGACGGTTCTATTTCCACTGATTGGTACACAAAATCCACCTATTCCGGTAGACTCCTCAATTTCTTCTCCCAGCACCCATACCATAAAAAAATTAATGTTGCCCAAAATCTCGTCCACCGTTGCCTCTCCTTGTCTGATCCACAGTACCATCCTACCAATATCCAGCGCATTAAAAAGATCCTTACCCAAAACAGCTTCCCACTTAATATCATTAAAAAACTCATAAACTCATACAACAACGTAAAAACGACCATTACTCCCCCTACAATACAAGACCAAAATTCACCCACAATGTTTCAATATAGATCCCTACCGTATATTCCACACCTGTCTGAAAATATTAAAAAATCCTTTAAATCTTCCTTACCCTCCCTAAAGCTAGGATTAAAGACCCAGAACAAACTTTCCCACCTTTTCACTAATACTAAAGACCCGATAAATCCTCTCTACCGCTCAAATATTGTGTATAAAATACCTTGTTTAGATTGCGACGTGTCCTATGTGGGTGAAACAAAAAACTACTTAAAAACCCGCATATCTCAACATAAATCCTCCATATCCTCTCGAAACCTTCTAGCCTCAAAACTCTCCGAACACTCCATAACTTTTAATCATTCATTTAACTTTCAAGATTGTTTCATTTTAGATTCTGTTCCCAACCATAAAAAAAGACTCATCGCTGAATCCGTCCACATCCATCTCCAATCTAATCCTGTCAATCATAAAACTGATAAACAGTGCATCTCCTCCACCTACAGCCATATATTAAACTCTCTTAAGTAATACAGCTTCCCATGTCCATCCCACTGTATACCTTTTGTTTATTTATTGGTTTATTTTTTACTTATTTATGTATACATTTATTTTATATATGTATCTATTTCATTTGTTTCTGCACTTAATAAATTCTTAATGGTTTTACAATTCAATTTATTCCTATTTGTAATTATTTTACTATTTTGTATCAACTATATGATCTGTCAATGATTGTTACTTATTATTATTTTTTTTGTCATAATATTTTCACTTGGTTAATTTTAATGTCTTAATATATGTACAATAATTATTAAAACGTTGGTTGGGAGGTAGTCAGTTTTACTATATATATAGTTTATACATTATTATTCTTACTATTGTATTATATTGTTTTTACTTCAACAATCTTGTTAAAACATCTTCTAATACCGTTGTGATGTTATTAATATTGTAGGTTTAATCTGAACACTTCCTTTTATGTTAATATTACAATTTTACTCATTGTTGTCAGATCCCGTCTAGAAATATGGTACGTATTTTCCATTTTACCCAACCTTTTGTACGTACTTTCCTATCTACCTGCCTATATTCCTTATAACCAAATTGAACCTAGTTTCCACTCACCTACCAGACGGTACGTATCTCCACTGTACTCCATTTTGTTAATGGTTTTTATTTCATGTAATTTTTTCTTATATATTTGTACATTATCTTTAGTCATTATCTGGTCTGTATAGCTCTCATTAGTATACCTTTATCATTGTAATTTAATTAATTGATTTCTTTACACATCTATTTTCTTTTATGTTATAATATTGACATTCTCTAGTGAAATTGTTAATTTTTTTTAAAAATAGTATTTGTAATCTTATTTTAAATGTATCCTTTTTGTATCTTTTTAGCCCTGATGATGACCCACAATGGGGGTCGAAACGTTGGCAAACAATAAAATAGTTGAAACTATTCAGTTGTTTCATTTAATGACCGCCACCCGGACTAATTCCTTCAGTAATTCTCAACGGTCAACTAATTATATCCACAGTTTTATGTTTTATGTTTATACTTCAGTTTTGTTATATTTCTTTATGGTTATGTTTATAATTTATCATTAATTTTGTTTAAGTTAGTTTTATTCGTTTAATAACGCACAATAAGCGGAGGCCCCTCACCTCCAAATAAGAGTCATCAATATACAGGTAGTATAGATCTCAATCATTTATATATAAGAATCAATCACCCTTCAAGTACCAGACAGGTAGAAAAAGGTATGTTTACAAATAATTTATCAGTATTTATTATATGATATTTCCTTACTAATGTTATTTTTTCTTTTGTTTGAGGGATCTGAAAAAAAAAAAAAAAAAAAAAAAAAAAAAAAAAAAAAAAAAAAAAAAAAAAAAAAAAAAAAAAAAGGACAGGAAATTAACATTGGGAACGTGGAATGTACGTAGTCTCCAACAAATAGTAAAGAGCCAGACTCTAGAAGATTGTCTCATGAAATATAGAATCGACGTTGTGGCTCTCCAAGAAATCAGGTGGAAGAGAGAGCCGACTATAATGGAGCTGAAGGAATATGTCATTATCAATAGTGGGCATGAAGAAAATGTATTTGGAACTGGCTTCATGATAAATAAGAAAATAAAACACGCTATTCTGGGATTCAAGGCTGTCAATGAAAGAATATGCACACTAAGATTGAAGGGAAAATTCTTTAATATATCTCTGGTAAGTGTGCATGCACCCACGGAAGAGAAGACAGATGAAGATAAAGATACCTTCTATGATCAGTTAGGAAGAGTGTTTGACGAACTTCCCAAATACGATGTAAAAATTATTCTCGGAGATTTTAATGGTAAAATCGGGAGAGAAGAAACATTCGGAAGAGGAGTGGGGAAGTTTACAATACGCAAGCATAGCAATGATAATGGACACAGAGCAGTAGACTTTGCCTCTAGCAAGAACCTAAAAATATCTAGTACCTCCTTTCAACATAAAACTATCCACTTGGAAACATGGGTTTCGCCAGATGGAAAAACCAAAAACCAGATTGATGATGTAATGATCGATAGCAGGCACCAAAGTGATATAGAAGATGTGAGGAGCTATAGAGGTACGGAGTGTTCAACAGATCATTATCTGGTACGGATAATATATAAACAGAGACTGGCTGACAAACCAAGAGGAAAAACAGAGAAAGCAAGGAAGAGATATAAGATCGGCGACCTGAAAAGTCCTGAGAAGCAACAGCAATATGTTAGAAAAGTGGAAGAAAAGCTACAAAACAATTCACCTGAATTAGAAAAAGACGTGCAGAAGAAATGGAGTTGAATAAGTGAAGCTGTAAGGAATGACTAGGACGATAGGCGAGGAAAGAGAGAGAAAAAGAACTGTTGGTACGATCATGAGTGTGAAATGGCGGTACAGGAGAAGTTAAAAGCTCATAAAAGATGCTTCAAAGGTGGACAAGACAGGCCAGCGAAGAATATAAACGGAAAAGAGAAAATGTGAAGCAGCTCTGCAGATATAAAAAGAGGAAGAAGGAAAAAGAAGATCTAGAAGCAATGCTGCAGGATTTCGAAAACAAAAACAGCAGATCATTCTATGGCAGAGTAAAAAACATAAGAAAAGGATTCCAACCCCGGATATCTTTTTGTAAAGACAAGGAAGGTCTACTCTTGGGTGACAAGAATAGAGTGATCGACAGATGGAAAGAATACTTTAAAGAGCTGCTAAATCCAGACGAAAACTGTGAAGAGACAATTTGTGATCTCGGAACAGTAGAAGAGAACGTAGAGCTGGAACCACCAGATCCGGAAGAAGTAGAAGAAGTAATTATGTCCTTAAAAGATAACAAAGCGCCAGGAATTGATGGGATCCCAGCAGAAGCAATCAAAGCTGGAGGGGAGGCACTCTATAGAGAAATATACGAATTGATTTTGATGATATGGACGAAGGAGGAAATGCCCAGTGAGTGGAAGGTGGCTGTTATGTTGCCTATTCATAAAAAAGGAGACAAACTGGATTGCAGGAATTATAGAGGTATTGCATTACTTAGTGTAGTCTACAAGGTGATGTCAACTTTGATAATGAAGCGGGTTGTCAAGAGAGCGGAAGAGGTGTTGGGCGATTACCAGTGTGGATTCCGCCCTGAAAGATCTACAATAGACAACATCTTTTGCATGAGGATGATGTTAGAAAAATGCTGGGAATGGAATGTTGAACAACATCATCTGTTCATTGATTACAAGGAAGCATACGACAGCATAAATAGAAGCGTAATGTATGAAAAGCTAAAACACCTAGGATATCCTTTAAAGCTTATCAGGCTTATCAAGATGACCCTGCAGAATAGTCAAGGAGCTGTCAAAATTCAAGGTGAAATGTCAAACTCTTTTGAAATTCAGAAAGGTGTTAAACAGGGCGATCCTCTTTCTCCAGTCCTATTCAATTTGTTATTGGAAGTGGTCATGAGGTCAATAAGGACAAGGCCTGGAGGATGTATTTATCACAGACTGACGCAACATCTAGCGTTTGCAGATGATCTTGTGATAACCGGGAGAACAGCCAGTGCTTTACTTGGAGCTTTCGAGGAGTGCGAAGTGGCTGCGAGGAGAACAGGACTGATCATAAATACGGGAAAAACTAAGTATATGAGGATCAGCAGGGAAGAAGGAGGAAACAGGTATATCGAGGGGGCTGGATATAGGTTCGAGAGAGTACCACAGTTTAAGTATCTAAGCACTGTTATCACAGAGAATAATAAGATTAGAGACGAAATTTAAAGCAACGATAACAGCTGGCAATAGATGCTATTGGTCTCTTCTGAAAATATTTCAGAACAGGAATATATCCAGAGAACTGAAGATAAGACTATATTGTACTGTCCTTCAGCCAGTGGTCATGTACGGAAGCGAGTCCTGGACATTAACACGCAATGATGAAAAACTACTAAACATGTGGGAAAGGAAAATTCTCAGAAAAATCTTTGGTCCTACAAAAGAAGAAGATCGTTGGTGAATGAAGACGAATGACGAAATTAGAACTCTGTATCAAACATCTGATATAGTTGCCAAGATCAAGAGTGCCAGAATAACATGGCTGGGGCATGTACAGAGAATGGAAAGTGGGAGGCTGCCTAAAATGATGGAGGGACATCCTGGTGGAAGGAGGAGCAGGGGCAGACCTAGACTTCGTTGGCTGCAGGACGTAGAGGAGCACCTTCGGTCGTTGGGTGTCAGCGGATGGAGAGGGGCAGCCGAAGACAGGTCAGAATGGAGGAGGATCGTTGAGGAGGCCAAGGTCCTACAAGGACCAAAGCGCCGATAGATAGATAGATAGATACTTGTTAAATGAAAAAAACAAAACTATATAATTAACGTTCCTTAGTTGCTTAAGATATTTACAATATGTTATTCCTACAGAACTCTCCTTACGGAGGTGATGATCTAACTTCCCCGGTGACCAAACCTATTGGGTAGTGACCCTCAATATATCAGGGACCTAATCAGAGCCAAGAGACGATCACGCAAACAGACTTCCTTCAGACAGACGAATCTTCAAAAAACTTAACAATGAGCTTAAAAGAGAAATACGAAAATTCAAACAAACTAACTTTGACAAATATCTGGAAAACCTGACAACCGACGACAACAGCCTTTGGCGACATACCAAACGAATTCTGAAACGTGAAGTTTCTGCCCATTGAAACGATGACGGTTCTTGGGCTGTGTCGGATAGAGATAAATCTGAAATCCTCGTTGACTATCTTTCAAGCGTTTTTCAACCTCACACAGACTTAACAGACATACAACATGATAATTATGTACAGAAATTCTTGGACTCTCCTCTTCCCATGTCTCTTCCACCAAAATCATTTACTCCTTCCGAGGTATCAAGATAGATTATGAAAATGCCGTAAAGAAAGACTCCTGGTTACGACCTTAGCACTGCTGAGGTGCTTCAAAAAATCCCCAGAAAAGCTTTAGTATTTCTTACTACACTATACAATGCTGTACTCAGGGCGACCAAATTCCCTATCCAATGGAAATATTCTACGATTTCAATGATACATAAACCTAACAAAGACAAACACAGACCGGACTCCTACAGACCTATTAGCCTTCTTCCAGTATGCTCTAAAATATTTGAAATATTGTTGTTGTACGGACGCATTATTAACATACTGACAGACCACGACATATTACCAGACCATCAATTCGAATTTCGCTCCTTTCACTCCACAACACAACAGCTACACAAAGTAACGGACTTTATTTCCACTGCACTTGAACTAAAACAATACTCTTCTGATGCATTTTTGGATGTTACTCAAGCTTTTGATAGGGTGTGGCACCAGGGTCTTCTTTTTAAACTAAAACCCATACTTCCAAGTACTTATTATTTAGTTTTACAATCTGTTCTCAATGACCGCTTCTTCTCTGTCCGACAGGTTTCCGAGACCTCATCAATCAAACCAGTCTCCGCAGGAGTTCCCCAAGGTTCTATCCTGGCCCCACTTCTGTACTTAATATACACATATGACTTACCGACAAACGAAAACATCCTAACTGCGACTTATGCCGACGACACTGCAATTATTACTAAAAACACAGACCCTAAAGAAGCCAGTATGACTTTACAACATCACTTAGACAATGTACAAAACTGGTGTAGGAAATGGAATTGAAAAATTAACCATGACAAATCACTACATGTTACATTTACACTTAGACATGGAACCTGCCCTTCAGTTTACATAGACAGTCACCAGATACCACAATCAAACACAGTAACGTACTTAGGACTTATTTTTGACAAAAGGTTCACATAGGGCCAACACGTCAAGACTAAACGTAAACCTCTAAATTTTCGACTGTATTTGATACTTCATAGACATTCTAAATTACCCATCAGTCAGAAACTTAACGTATACACTTATTTATTAAAACCAATATGGGCTTACGCTTGCCAAATATACGGACCTGCTAAAAAGACACACATACGAAAAATACAAACCTTTCAATCGCAATTCTTAAGACTGGCAACGAACTCACCACCATATGTTTCAAACTATACCCTTCATACTGATTTACGTATTCTAACTACAACAAACCACATTCGATCGACTTACAAACGATTTTACGACAAACTAAATGGACAAATAAACAAACTTGTACAAAACATGAAGCTACAACTGACTTACCATCCATAACTCGGCTTGGCTGAAAAGGATTTGGATGAAGGAAATCCTGACCTGAAAATATAGTTGTGCTTAATGTGAGGAGGATGCACCACTCGGTGCTGTCTCCCTCATGCCTACCCACGTCATGTTTCCTTAGATTTTAGAACATTTGCTGATTGTAATATTTTTTACAGGTGTAAATAAAATGATAAGTGAAAAAAAAATCTGGTGCGGACAACACACGACTTTCACTTACCTCCGTTTTCAAAATCGATTAAAGAATTTTCAAATACAGTTAGAGATAAAAATACGTGAAACTATTAGGAAATTAATTAAATTGAATTTAAATAGAAACATGTGTTTTATTAAAAAATCTATTATATTATTATATAAAATAATCAGTTAGTTTTATCTTCTTTTCATCACTCTCTATTAACTTCTAAGAGCTTGTGTATGAGATGATATTTTTCTAAAATCTTTAGCTTTCCAACGGTATATCATACATGTATATTACTGCTCTTATGTTCAAAAACGAAAAATTGCATTAAAAAATATTTTTTCTGTTTTCTCCTTTAGTTGGGTATCGAATTTATTCAATTTAAATATTTACCTGTTTTTCATCAGCGTTAACAAGATAATATAGTTATTCAGAATAAAACCTACATGATATTAAAGCCCATTAAATTTTACATCGATATAGCGAGTTTAATCAAAATCGTCGGAACCGTTTTCGAGAAAATCAAAAAAAGGTGCAAAATGCATGGTATAAAGTGGCTGCTCTGGTTAGCTTATTTTGATGAAAAAAGTTTTGTCACGTCTCAGGCGTATAGTTGTCTTAAATATGAGATTTCGGTTTCATAGGACTTACTGTTTCCGCCCGGGAGTTACCACACACACACACACACACACACACAGACCTTTTTGCGGGACTTGGTTATTTGGACTCAGGGGACCCTAAAACGTGTATTTCCGTTGAAAACTGGAAATAGAAAATTTTCACGATCGCAATACTTCCCCTTACTATATATAGTAAGTGAAAGTAATAAATTAAATTAAATTTCTATAGAAAGATGTGTTTCATTAAAAAATCTATTATATTATTATCTAAAATAAGCAGTTAGTTTTATGTTTATTTCATCACTCTCTATTAACTTTTAAAAGCTTGTGTATGGGATAATATTTTTTCTAAAATCTTTAGCTTTCCAACGGTATATCATACATGTGTATCACTGCTCTTATGTTCAAAAATGAAAAATTACATTAAAAAAATATTTTTTATGTTTTCTCCTTTAGTTGGGTATCGAATTCATTCAATTTATATATTTACCTGGTTTTCATCAGCGTTAAAAAGATAATATAGTTATTATTATTGAATCTACAAAATTAAAGGTACTTTAGGGGAAGAAAATTTAAAATATCGGCATTTAAGCCCTGTCAAACCATTTTAATCAGAATAAAACCTACATGACATTAAAGCCCATTAAACTTTACATCGATATAGCGAGTTTAATCAAAATCATCGGAACCGTTTTCGAGAAAATCGAAAAAAGGTGCAAAATGCATGGTATAAAGTGACTCTTCTGGTAAGCTCATTTTGATGAAAAAAGTTTTGTCACGTCTCAGGTGTATAGTTGTCTTAAATATGAAATTTCAGTTTCATAGGACTTACCGTTCACGCCCAGGAGTTACCACACACACACACACACACACACACACACACACACACACACACAGACACACAGATCTTTTTGCGTTATTTGGACTCAGGGGAGCCTAAAACGTGTATTTCCGTTGAAAACTGGAATTCGAAAATGTTCACGATCGCAATACTTCCCCTTACTATATATAGTAAGTGAAAGTAAAAAAAAAAAAGATATACATTGGATTTTAATAGAAACATGTGTTATCAAACATATGAAATAATCTATTATATTATTATCTATGACAATCAGTTCGTTTTATCAGCTTTTCATCACTCTCCGTTAACTTTTACAACGGTAGGTATAAGATATTATTATTTTTTTAAATCTTTAGCATCCCAACGGTATATTATAAATGTATATTACTGTTCTTAAGTTTAAAAATAAAAAAAAATGCATTAAAAAATATGTTTGCATTTTTCTCTTTTAGTTGTTTATCAAATTCGCTCGCTCAACTTGCATATTTAGCCGTTATTTATCAATGCTAATAAGATGATGTTACAATTTGTTTTAAATCTAAAAAATTAAAGGTACTTTAAAATAAGAAAATAAAAAATATCGCCATTTAAGCCCTGTCATACTATTTCAATCAGAATGAAACTTACATTACATATTAAATTATTCATATTGAAAGTAAATTGATTATGTTTCAAAAAATAGTCATTAAGATATTTAACAGTAATTTATGAAATATAATAAATTATGTTCAAGGAAATACCTAAAAAAAAATAAAAACAATTATGCATAATTTTAAATTCTTACCTTTATGTCGAAGATCTCAATATGGCCTCCTATTTTCAAGTTTAAGACTGCCTGTCTTTTTTTTTAATACATAGTTCGAAACGAAAATAAATAATAAAATGACAGAGTCATTAAGAAACTTAAATAAACCACTGTTTTCACATTTATGACACGTTTTGCACACGTTCTAAATAAATTTGTTTACCTTTAAAACATATATAAAATAAATTAAAAGCAAATAAATTACGGAATGGTTGTGGATTCCGAATACTTTTTACACTCACTGTATATTTTGTAAAGAGAAATAATGAAAAATATTTGTACCTGAACTGAATTCAACATGGCGTTTATCACCCTGATTTATTAACTAAGTAAAAAAGATAACTTTATAACTAAAATATTTAAATCAAGCGAATATTATTAACATGATAAAATAATTATTTAAAATCAACATATTAAAATAAATACATAGTAGGCTTTAAGATGCTAGTTAAAAAGTTCAACAGTTGACGGATTCTTAATTTCGCTAGTTTTGAAATATTTAAAATTATCTGGTACTGAATTTTAAATGTTTTATTGTAAGATTTTACATACCCTAATCAATGAAACATTCAGATCGAACACTTTCAATAATAAAATGCTAGAAAAACTATTTAAAATAAATATATAAGGTTTGAGATGAATGTAATAAGTTAAATGTGCTGGCTTTGGTGGCTTTTAATTTAGCTATTAGCCATGTTGCCAGTTCCACCACTTATATTGAGACAATAAGTTTTAAATCAATATATATATTTTTTTAATTATGTAAATATTTTATATAAAATGTATAATTTTGATATTTATATTTATAAGCTTATATAGGTTTTAAGATTCTAGTACAGTATTTAGTTCTGGCTTTGTTGGTTCTTAATTTCGCTATTAGCAATGTTGCCAGATCTGCAAAGTACCGAGACTATTGGCGGAAGCTGATAGAGGAGGCCAAGATTCAACACCACTTTTATTTTTAAAAAATTTTTGAAATCTATATATTGAAACAATAATGTATATATTTATAAATATATAAAATAATATACAGTTATAACAGGGTTTGAGATAAGAATTAATATATACAGT
This sequence comes from Piezodorus guildinii, assembly GCA_023052935.1. NCBI lineage: Eukaryota > Metazoa > Arthropoda > Insecta > Hemiptera > Pentatomidae > Piezodorus > Piezodorus guildinii. The sequence continues at coordinate 507,850 of CM041293.1, read as the reverse complement.
TCACAGCTCTGGCTAAAGTTTTTTTTGTTAATTTTCCTATAATCAGAAATATTCTCTTACTTGGAACTGTTCAAATATTTCATTTTCAATTGTAAAATTTTTAATACATACCCGAATATTTATATAACCAAATTTACAAATGTATCATCTATTTAATATTTAATAAATCTAATAAAATATGTTTATTAATATAATAAAGAAAAATATAATGATAATGATACAGTTAAAATTTCATGGTCTATAAATTATATTAATATAAATTATTATGTTTTTAATTGGCTTTTTCCTAGTAATAACTAAAAGGAAATTAATAATGCAGATTAGACACAAAAGAACGGTGGTATATAATTCATAATTGAGATGTTGATTTCCAAAAGGTACTATATCCATTCTAGGAAATTTTACAGGAACCGTGAAAATCTCTCATTACTATATTATTAAACTGGCTAATTTGGGCCTTTTTGCATTAAAATTTAGAATTATTTTTTTACTATAATAATATATATATAACATTATATTAAAGTTATGAAATGATTTTTTGTAGAATGATTTGGAACAAAAATAAACGCGTAATTAGTACAATTAGAAAATGACCCCATTTCTAAATCCCGTTTTTTAAGGACTTGTGAGTTCATTTGATAAAACCAAATAGAATATTTAGAAAAGATAAATGATGAGAATACAAATACATAAAAAATCAATTTCGTAAAAAATGTCCTATAGAACCTTTTGGAAATCAACGTCTCAATTATTCATTATTTAAATATAATTAATTGATTTAATTGATTATATTTCAAATAAGTCATTAACATTGTCAACAGTCATTTAGGGAATAATATCATAAATTATGTTAAAGAACATTCCTAAAAAACAAAATTATTATCATGCATAATTTTAAATTCTTACCTTTATGTCGAAAGATTTCAATATGGCCTATCTTCAAGTTTACCACTACCTGTCTTTTTCTTTAAAACATATTTCGAAACGAAAATAACTAATAAAATGACAGAGCTATTAAGAAGCTTAAATAAATCATTATTTTCACATTTATAACACATTTTTCACACAATCTAAATAAAGTTGACCACTCGACACGGACCCGAACCGAACAAGATTGAATCTAAAAGAAGATAAAGATGCAGTTGAGAGAACGGTGGCCTCTCATTGGCTGTTACCGCCCGCCCAGCTCAAAAAAGTGATTTAAATAATATTCAGCCTAATTGATCTCAACAACAGTGATATCTATTTTCGTTTCTCAGGTATTTATAAAACATATTATTAATTAATGCAATTTATGTCTATACGGTTGAAAGAGTATTTTTAATTTATTATTCTTAGGGGGGAATGCATATTCATACCTTATTAATAGATTAAAATTGATAATAGTTTTCAATTAATATTTCCTTTTTCATAATATTTATATTTTGACACATAAATATATGTAGAGTTTTAGTTTATACACATATATAAATATATACTAATGATATATTTATGAAAGGTAATATATAGGTACGTAAGTTTGATTAAAACAAAAAAAATTAAATAATTTAATATGGAGGTGATACCCGAATAGATTCATATAGCAACTGAATCATAAACTAAACACTATAAAATAAATTTTTTTATAAAATATTATTTTAAAATAAAAGTAAACTGAATAATGTAAAATTAATTAACTATAATTAACACTGTAACAATTCATTTATAAAATAACGGACAGAGAGTAGACCAAACCGCACAGACACCAGTTCACAACTAAATGATGTTAAGGGGGAGAGAAGGGAGACAGACATATTGCAATATGTAAACATTCTATAATTTGATTAGGAAGTTATTGGCTACGAGGATATTAAGTTGGCACGTGTGGACATCCTTATTAGGTCCATATTCACTTTAATAATATTGGTTTCAACAGTTTGAATTCTTATTATATAATCCAGCATATTTTTTTTTTTATTTATTTTTTTTTTTTCCAATTACTGCAAACTTGGTACCACACCACTACTGATTTCTTTTGACCCAGTATTGTCTCATCTTATCTATTATAAGTAATAATTAAATTAAAAAAATCTCAATACGTGTAAACGATTGTCCATTTCTCTTCCTCGCTTAAATAAATAAATGCCTTGTCTATAATATGATAATATTTATATAACTAAATAAATACCAATGGCTTAATCTATACTACCGTCTAAAATCTGTGAGAATTTCATCCTCAAATCGGGAGCCGAACTTCTAGATACCGGTCTAGAAGTTCGGCTCCCGATTTTTTTTTTTTTTTCTTTTTTTTTAAGGTTACACAGTTAAAGAAGAGATTGGTGAAAATTTGTGAGAGCGAGTTATTGTGAGAATTCACGAAAGTAGCAGGAGAGGAGGAATGCATATATATATATATTTTTTTTTTTTTTAATTTGGATTATAACATCAAATATTAATTTTTTTTTAGATCCTATAATATCATGAAATATTATTTTTTAAAAATCTAGTGCGGGCAACACACGACTTTCACTTACCTCTATTTTTAAAATAAATAAAAGAATTCTCAAAAACAGTTAGAGATAAAAATACGTGAAACCATTAAAAAATTAATTTAATTTAATTAATATAAAAACATGTGTTTTATTAAAAAATCTATTATATATTATCTAAAATAATCAGTTAGTTTTATCTTCTTTTCATCACTCTCTATTAACTTTTAAAAGCTTAAGTATAAGATAATATTTTTTCTAAAATCTTTAGCTTTCCAACGGTATATCATACATGTATATTACTGTTCTTATGTTAAAAAAACAAAAAAATTGCATTAAAAAAATTTTTTTCAGTTTTCTCTTATAGTTGCTTTTCAAATTCGCTCAACTTGCATATTTAGCTGTTTTTCATCAGTGGTAACAACATAATATAGTTATTTTTATAGAATCAACAAAATTAAAGGTACTTTAGAGAAAGAAAATTTAAAATATCGACATTTAAGATCTGTCAGACCATTTTAATCAGAATGAAACTTACATCACGCTTAAGCCTATTTCATTTTACATCGATATAGCGACTTTAATCAAAATCGTCAGAACAGTTTTCGAGAAAATTGAAAAAAGGTGCAAAATGCAGGGTATAAAGCGGCTGTTCTGGTAAGCCCATTTTGATGAAAACGATTTCGTAACGTCTCGGGCGTATATTTGTCTCAAATATGAAATTTCAGTTTCATAGGACTTACCGTTTCCGCCCGGGAGTTACCACACACACACACACACACACACACACAGACACACACACACACACAGACACACACACACACACACACACAGACCGTTTTGCGGGACTTGGTTATTAATACCTTAAAATGTGTATTTCCGTTGAAAACTGAAAACGAAATACTGCGTAAAATATTTGGTCCGAAGAGAGATGAGGCCACCGGGGAGTTTAGAAGGTTGCACAACGCGGAATTGCGGAACTTGTATCCTGTGAATATAATTGAGGTGATTGCATCGCGGAGACTCAAATGGGCGAGTAAAGTTGTTGGGCTCGATGAGGAGCGGATTCCGAGATAGTTTCGCTTATCCGACTGGTAGGCGTCCGAAAGGTAGGCCGAAGCGTAGATGGGAGGATTGCGTTAAGACTGATCTCGGGGGCTTGGGCTTGGAGGGTGAACATTGGACGAGTCTGTGTAGGCCGAATTTGGTGGTATCGGCATCGAACCTTCGGGTTCGCTAAGCCTATTATTATTATTATACATATGATAGGTGTTTTACTATTACAGCTTATCAAGTTGAAAATGAAGTAGGAACTTGGAAGTGAACTTCACCACATTTTCGATTCCACTTTCAAACCCTGTCTCTACGGGAGTCCTAATTAAACCTGGATAGGCAAAATGTAGGAAATGACAGAATAGTGTGATTTCTCCATGACCGGACCTTCCACCTACGTCTCCATCATGTAATAATAAATAATTTAACGAATTGATATACTCGTTCATTTTACATATTAATAACATCTTGTTCTTTCAGATGATTGCTTCAATTGTAACATACTTGGTCATCTTGATCCACTTTGGTCAACCCTAAGCCCTCTTTCACGTTCTATTTGAAGATTGAAAAAGAGGAATTGCGAGTTTTCGTAGATAATGTTTTTGCACTAAACGCTCTAAGACGTACTGCATTGTGCACTTTTGCATCGAAGATTGATGTTGATGATGTATTCCAAATTTATAGATTAGTATTATAAATCATATTATTTCAAAATATACATTTTAAGAATTGTAAGCAATATTTGCGTTACGATTACTTTACATTATGAGCAAGTTTTAACTTCAAGAAGCTTTAGATGGATAGTGATTGAAAAAATAAAGATAACAACAAATATTTATTCAGGTGGTATGGATATGGCACTGCTATGGATCGATTTGGGAAAGTAGATCCAAAAATAGTGAGCAGTATAAGCAAGGCCAACGCTATACTATATACTGTATGTACTGTATATACTACCAGATCTGCGATACAGTGATCGGGAAGAGGGAAGTAAGCAGAAGTGTGAAACTGCACGTATTTAAGGCGGTATACCTTCCCGTACTCCTATATGGTGCAGAAAGCTAAGTGATGACTGTTAGACTGGAGAACCAAGTAATTGCTGCGCAAGAATCAGAGAGGAGTTGGGAATTCCCCTGATAGAGGATGTCCCGGAAACTCGGCAGCTCAAGTGGTTTGGACATGTCAGGATGGAGAGAGATCCATGGACTGTATCCCCAATGGAAAAAGACCACGTGGCCGACCGAGAATGTCGTACCTGGAGTACGTCGACCGTTTATGCAAATACGAAACAAACATATTCGCTAAACCAGGAATCTCGCATACAACAGAGAACATTGGCAATCCTGGCAAAACGCTCCCCTACGCTGAAAGGCATTACAGGGTGATGCAAAAGAAGAAGATGGTATGTACATATCAGAATGTGTATTTATTTAAGTAAGCTCTCTGATTTCCAGAAAAAAAAAATGGAATTTAAGAGAAAAGGCAAAAAAAAAAAAAAAAAAAAAAAAAAAAAAAAAAAAAAAAAAAAAAAAAAAAAAAAAAGCCATGTTTAAAGGCTTGAAAATGCTAGTTATTTTTCAGTAGCAGAATTACTCATTTGCGACTCTTGTTATAATATTTTAAGTTGTAACCTTCCTGCAGTGCTGTAGCGTAGTGAGATCTGTTCGCTAACGTTTAAAAAAGAACAATGCCTTATGGTCTTCGAGAATAAGATATTGCAAATATTAAAAGGACCACTGGAGAACGGGTACACAAGGTAGTACACAACGCCGAGTTGTGGAACTTGTACTCCATTTGTGAAATTGGGACTATAACACTAGGAGAGTTGAAATGAGCTAACGTGGTTATTGGATTTAGCATCAAAATAATTCCTTCAAAATTATAATTGCATGTGTATGCATAGATTAGTGGTAGTGGCTTTTTTAGAAATAATAAATCAGTTAATTTCATATTTTTTATTTTTATTTACACCTCTTGCAATTTACTTTTATTTTTGAGGTGTTTATGCCCATGGATTAGGAGATGTATAGAATCAGTAATTGTTATGCCATTTTAAAAGAAACGGAGATTCTTAAAAATGTATTGGAGGGGCTTAGGCTCATGGAAAAATAATCAGATAACAGTAAAACCTAACCATTTCCAACAAACAGAGATTGAAGAATGGACTGAATAAGGAATCGCTTGTAGCTGGGTGGCTAGCATAACAGCTTCCTATGCCAAAGGTCACGGCTTCGAACCCGCAGGGGGTCCTAGGATTTTTTAATGGGAGTAAAAAATCCTTAGTTATGCCGTCCTTCGGAGGTGACGTTAAAAGGAGGTCCCGAGCCTGTGCGATGTCAGGTAATGGTTAAAGATCCCTATCCCAATTAAACCTGGGTAGGCAAAATTTAGGACTCCCACTGTAGCATCGTCCGATTAGCCATAGTAGCATAAAGTGATGTTAAATAAATATACATATACAATGGACTGGATAATTCCCAAAACATGAGAACTTCAACCGAAGAGATATGATTTAAAAAAAGTGGATGAATGGATTCAGAAAAGATAGCTGTTCCTCTGTCCAAAATGAAGTGTTTCAAGGAAATGTTAGTATAAAAAAAATAGTTCACAGTTTTTACTCCTAATATTCTCTGAAGTGGAAATTTTTATAAAGTTGAAAAAAAAAAAAAATGAATCATAAATTAGGTTGCAGGTTATAAGAAGCAAGGATGTAAGAAGAACAAACACAAATCAAGAATAATCTACCTTTAATTAAAAAAAAAGTTTATTTAGGAACAAAATGAAAAGAACAGACTAAAATTATAAATAATATCAAAATAATACTTCATTAATTAACAATTACTTATAAAACTATGTTATTTTAATACATCCATTTTTAAAGGAGTTGGAGGTAGTGGGTCTGTGTGTATTATGTTACTTGTAATGCAATTTATTCTTTTTGAATACTCCACAACCAACTTCTCCTTAAATTACATCTAGAGTCAACAATATCTACATCGCTACGTTTTTTAGTTTACAGTTATTCACAATTTTGTCTCTTTGGTAAAGCATCATATTATGTTTAAAATAATTATATTAAATCCTTCGTTAAGGTCAAGCCATAGACCTCCGATAGGTGTCAAGAACAAAGTCTTGGGGTGGTATTTTAGTGGCCTTATGGTTTTAGGATTCACAGAAAGTTTGTAGCTCAGCAAAATTTTTATACTGCAACTTTAACTTCTACTTTAGCTAATCTCAGTCCTGCAAAAAGAAAAAATAATGGTAAAAACAAAATCATATTTACTTTAAAATAAGATATTCATCCATTTTTTTTTATTATCATCGAATATAAAAGATTAATTAATTTACGAGACTTGAGTCTACAAGCACTAGTGCGACTCGAACTCACAAACTTCATCAATTAATTTAACTAATAAAAAGATTCATTCTGTTCTCTATTGTGCTATTACTCTACATAGTGGTTACTAAAAACCAAAACATAATAAAATGATCTCTTCAGATTAATATGGAAAAATATTTGGAAAAATTAAATTATATATTATTTTTACCAAGATTATTTTTATACAGTTGTGAAGTTAAGCAAGATATGCTTAGATACTTTCTGTTCTACATGGATGTTTTTGTAAAAAAAAAAAAAAAAAAAAAATAATATGGACAGTGAAAATATATTAAATAAAAATAAACAATATGAATCATTTTTGATTATTTTACACCTTTTTGACACTTGTACAGTTCCTTTAAATTTTAACAATACAAAATACTGGTAAGTCTAGTAATCACCGATGGGTCATAAGAATAGGCGACTAGATAAGGCTAGGCTCACTCATTGGACTATTAAACTAGGCATGTATGTCAACATTTTTTTTAATTTATATATGTATTGATTAGAGCATAAATGTCACAGGTGCAAAATCGATGAATCCATAACTACTAAAAAACCCAAATTATGATGTGAAGTATAGCGGAAATATAATAAAAAAATCCTCATGTTGTTAAAAACTTGTTAATCACATTTATTAAATAATATATAAAAATTCTTGTTTTAAAAAAGAAACACTGTTTGAAAAAATGCCTGCAATTTTGTTTTGCAATCCAAGCAGCATTATTCCAGCTCCAAATTATTACAATAAAAAAAAATTATAATGGTATTCCCTAAAATTTGCAAATACATTGACAGCATTATATTTCTATGAAAAAAATAATTTCTATGTTGTAGAAAGTAATAGGAAGATTGATTATTTTTTTTTGTATAGATAAAGAATTATTATTTAAAAGGAAAAGATTTATTTAACATTTAGGCTGATGAATTGAAAAATCCCATCATCTAAATTTAACCACTTCATTATTCATGTATGTAATATTACTTAATATTATGCCCTAATACTTTCAGTTATGAATATGAAATGAAGTATATAGTAAGGGGAAGTATTACCGATCATGAAAATTTTATAATTCAAGTTTTCACTTGAAATACAACTTTTAGGGTACCCTGAGTCCAAATGACAAAGTCCCACAAAAAGGCACGTGCGAGTGTGTGTGTGTGTGTGTGTGTGTGTGAGTATGTGGTAAGTCTGCTCAAAAACGATATGTTGTATGAAACTGAAATTTATATTTTAGAAGTGTATATGCCTGGTATACTTTAAACCAAGCATTTTGCACATTTTAACAATATTTCAAAACAGATTTTGATTAAACTCACTATATTGATGAAAACATTAATGGGCTCTGATATCATGTAGGTTTCAATTATAATGGGCTATGCTGATATCATGTAGGTTTCATTCTGATTATTTAATCTCAAACACATATTTTTATTGAAGCTCAATATAATTCTTTAACCTATTTATCAACTATAACTTTATTTAAAAGTTCTTAAGTTGGTTTTAAAAATGTAGTTAAATGAAAGTCGTGTGTTGCATGCACTAGATGTTCTCTTTATGTAAAGTTAGTACAGTACCATTACTTTATATGGTACAAACAGGCATTTGTAAAGTAATTTGTTGTTTTTTTCATACTTTTATGCAAATGAGAAGCATGGTAATAAATTAAAAACAAAGGGTTGTGGGTTTAGTGCTTTGGACAATACTGTTTCTTGGCCACTGTTTGTGTAATGAGATGAATTCACCTAGATCACAATCAAGATTATAATTTTTTCCCAATTAAGAAACACTTTATAGAGGCTGGGTGAGTCTCAGGAGGGTCACTCCGACCTCAGGTTCGATCCAAGGTTGATATTTCATAGCCAGACTCGAACCTGAGACCTTGAGGTCAGTAGCACAGTTATTACTACCACTAAGCTATTTATCTTCAAATTTTAATGAAAATATTTCTTAACTGTTATATTATATTGAGTTACCTATGCAGATCCTGGGCCCATCGCCGAATGGTAGGTATGTTCCTTTTACTATCCTGCTCTCATCGTCGAACCTGCTGGGATCAAATTTCTCAGGGTCAGGATAATACTTAGGATCATGCTGCAGAGAGTAGATAGGAATGAAAACCATTGACCCTTTTGGTAGCACGACAGAACTGTCTGGAACTTGGTATGGTGACCTGGCCTCTCGTACGACTGCTGATGCTGGAGGGTACATTCTTAGAGTTTCTGCAAGAATAAATGAGCTTATTAATTTATTGAATTTTCCTTTTAAAATTTAATTTTAAGCTTTAATATTTCGTGTGAGAATTTGTTATGAACTTTTATTAGTTTAATCCATGGTAATGCCATGAAGGACGATAAGTTAACCATTAAAATAACTACAGGAGAAATTGGTAGGTGGTATGGTATTTGAAGAGGATAGGTTTAAAAAAGGAACCTTAGTTTGTTGTGTGATTTGGTCCGAAGAGAGATGAGGGCACTGGGGAGTTTAGAAGGTTGCACAATGCGGAATTGCGGAACTTGTATCCTGTGAATATAATTGAGGTGAGACTCAAATGGGCCAGTAAAGTTGTTGGGCTCGGTGAGGAACGGATTCCGTGAAAGTTGGCCGAAGCGTCGATGGGAGGATTGCGTTATGGCTGATCTGGGGGCTTGGGCTTGAACGGTGGACAGTGGACAAGTCTGTGTAAACGAATTTGGTGGTATCGGCATCGAACCTTCGGGTTCGGTAAGCCTATTTTTATTATATAGTTTCTTGTGTGATGGCGTTTCGACCTGAACTGTTGACCTCATTAGGACTAAGAATAATTGCTTATGAATAGGCCTGATAAAGATCTAAAATTTAGGCAGAAATGTTAAGACACAATAAAATAAGTTTTCTTATTTGACTGTGATCTCGTCAATAACTACAACCCTCACCAACCTTTGCCGTAAACAAATAAGCATTAATTGGTTGCAGTAATAGGATTCAATAATCATTAAATATTATAGTGAATTAAAATTGTAGTTTTACTTCATTAATATTGTCCTTTGTATATAATTTTTTTTTATTTAGGAATTTCCAATGTAGTGGGTTTCCTTGACCTAAAACTGTTTGGCTGGCTTCTTTCCATAATGTCCTACCTAAGAGGTCCTCTTCCCCTACAGCAGTGGTTTCCGACAAAATTTTTTGCAGACCTCTTCATACAATCATTTCAAGGACAAGGACCCTCTAAATCCTGAACTATTAGATATATATTTTACTGAGCTACATGTATTATGTATATTGGGTGCGAAATAGCTACACCAAAACTCTATATTCTAGAAATGATTGAGTTGGGGAAACGGAGATGAAGAAAAAAGAGCTAGTATTCAGCTCTAGCTCAAGAGTTATGCCATCCTTTAGAGGAAATGTAAAAAGGTGGCCCAGAGCTGCCAAGTCAGGTATTCGTTTAAGATCACAATCCTAGTAAAACACGGATTAGCAAAATTTTGGACTTGTACTTTAATTTCGCCTGATAGTCACAACAGTATAGAATTATGTTAAATGGATACAAATAACCTAAAATTATAAAATATTCTAGTTATTTATTCAAATATTTATTAAGATTGATATCTTTATTTGATAATATTGTTCATTATCTGGTGTGATTCATCTTCTGTTCTTTAAGCTCATTGGTTCAAGATAATTAAAAACAATTCCTCGATGACATCTTGCGGACCCCATGGACATCGGGAACGACTACTCAAGACTATAACACATCATAGACTCTTCCACTTCATCATTCAAAGTCTTTCCCCATCTTCTTATTTCCTTAATTTTTGACAGGTAGACTTCTTTGAGTAGTCTTCCTTCCGATATCTTTTCAAATCTTCATACCTCTTCAGAATTTCTTTTTAGTCTCTCCCAGAATGGTTCTTTCAGCTCTTTACTTTTCTCTGATGGTCGTATTTCTTACTTTGTCCATTTTGAAATTCCTGCGACATGTCCCCAGTATTCTATTTCTGTGGCTGAGAGTTTCCTTAGGTTTTTTAAAGTCCAAGTTTCTGACCAATATGCTATAATGCTCAGTAATATACTATTGTAGATATTTCCTTTTGTTTTTGAAATAATTTTCTAGTTCGACAATACTGAGTTGAGCATTGATTTTTTTTTTTTTTAGCATCTGAAGTTTTTCTTTTAATTTCCACATCACATGCACCATCTATCATTGTATACTTAATAAGCCAAAAATTTCATAAAATCATCTTATTTATATAATTAATCTTTATTAGCGAACAACGCAATTCTTTGATAAATTGCTGCTTAGTCTAATTTATAAATTAAGTTTTTAAAGAGTATTAAATATATTCTTGTGGTGTTAGAGAAGGTAATACTGATTCATATTTACAGTATACGATCAATAAATTTATTAATATGTTTCTGTTTCAATTAAAAGAATCTATGGGATTTATTCATTCTTTAATTTTTTTTTTTTGCTTAAACATTTAAGGATTCTACTATTCCCATATTTTATTGTAGAGATTTAGAGCAGCATGATGGCCATACATATAAATACATCCATGAAAAAATAAATAATAATTTCTCCTTGATTCTTGAATCATATTTATAAAATAATAAAAAGAAAAATCATATAATAAATATACAATTAATTAATAATGACTGACTAGTGATACATTACTTGCCTGATAATACTTTGTCGAGGTATGTCATTTCTTTCACTGCTTCATATGTCGGGACTCATTGTATTTTTTTATTTTTTCTTGTATCTCATTGTATACTTTTTCTTGTATATCACTATTTTGAGCTAGTTCAAAGAGCATAAAACTGATGGTGGTGGCAGTTGTGTCATAACCAGCCAAGAAGAAGACAAATGCATTAGCTGTCATCAATTCTTCATCAAACTTCACTGAAAACATTAAATTAAATATTATATAAATCATACACAAATTAAATTTTGCAGTGGAATATTTGCGTTGTAATAATGTTTAATATAATAAATTTGAAACTATAAAATAACATGTTTTTAATTTTACAATCTGGAGCAAATAGAGGCCACTGTTTACAAAATGTAAAGTTAAGAGAAGAGTGGTAATCACCAGGAAAAAAGAAAAAAAAAATTGTTTATAGAAAAGTAGGATTGAAGCACAATTTAATGAAGATCTCAAGAAACTGCTTTTATTGTTTTAATGTTAGACTAGTGGCCTGTCTCTTTTTCACAGAGGTGGAATTTAAATGTGGTGTCATTTATCTTTTAAAAAGCACTGTTTGATCGATTTATAGTTTATCACTTTAGGAATAGTAGTCCATCATAAAGAAAAGTGTACTTAGAAAGAGAATATTATGTTTAATGATTTATTCATCTATTCATTACTATGTTTAATCATTGGAATAAATGAGAAACATTAATTGGTTAATAAATCAAAATTGATTCAATAACATATTTGCTTGTTATTTTAAAGTGGAACATAGATAAAAATATTGTGGATTTAATTCTGTACTCTGAACTGTAATCAGTTTCCATTCTCCCACCATGCCTCATGATGACCCACAAAGGGGGTCGAAACGTTGGCAAACAATAAATAGTTGAAACTATTTAGTTGTTTCATTTAATGACCGCCACCCGGACTAATTCCTTCCAGTAGATAAAAATATGTTTATGAAAAAATGGTATCAAATTATGGTATCAAAGAATCGTAACATCATTATATATATATATATATAATGATGTTACGATTCTCATTTTTCTCTAACTCCGTCTAAATCACACAACAGAATTTGATACCATTTTTTCATAAACATATTTTTATCTACTGGAAGGAATTAGTCCGGGTGGCGGTCATTAAATGAAACAACTAAATAGTTTCAACTATTTATTGTTTGCCAACGTTTCGACCCCCTTTGTGGGTCATCATGAGGCATGGTGGGAGAATGGAAACTGATTACAGTTCAGAGTATATCAAGAGATGAGATGTTTAGAAGTTTATGGGCTTATAAAAACTTTCTATTAACATGCAAATCTTCTTTTCTTATATATTAACTTTACTAAAATCTTGGCCTTTCCAACAGTATATCATAGGTATATGCGACTACTCATGTTCCTAGAAAGATAATTGATAACAGAAAATTTAATTTTCCCATTTAATGAAAAATTTAATTGCAATGTATTGTACATATAAACCTTTCAGAAAGAATGCCCCGAGGGATATAGAAAACATAAAAGAGTAAATTATAAATTAAATTTATGTCACAATTATAAAAAAAAAAATAACAAGAAGGAAAACAACAAAGTGAAAATTAGATGATGAAGTTAATTTAGTTGAAAAGATTCCTTACCATCATCTTTTCCATTGTTTTGTTCATCCTGCTTCCTAAGTTCCATCAGGATCTGAAGGAAATCATTGCGTTGGATGTTGTTCTTCTCTCGGTAATCAACTGTATTTTTTACCAAATTAAAAAAAAAGTCCTCAGTTTCCTGAAATAATATTAATGAGATATACAATGTGAAACATTAATTTATAATAATGCATGATAATATTATTATCTATAATAATAATAATAATCTGATAATAAATCTGAAATATTCTACAACCTTAGTTTGCTCAGGTTGCTAAAGAGATAATTTTCTAATGGTTGATAAGACAGGTGGAATTTTAGGGAATGAAAGTATGTATATGTTTAAATAAATATACAGAAAAAAAAAAAAAGATCATAAAGGATTTTTAAATATAAATGGAAGAGTGAGTTCCATAAAAACATGAAACAGATTATTTCATTTTAAAAATATGATAAGGAGACTAAATGGTATCGAAATATTAGCTTTTTTTTTTTTTTTTTTACAACAATATCAATCTTTATTTGTATAGCATAAATCTGCACAGTTTTTAAAAACATTGATTGGAAATCCATCATAAGGCGCTACTTATTTGCTAAAATTTATTTTGTACATCAATTGTTTTTATTGTTGGTAAAAATTAAAAAGACCCAACTAAGAAAAGAAAACAAAAAAAGAGAAACTAAAAAAAAGAAATGATCAGATAGAAATTAAAATTAAAATAAATAATTAAACAAAAATATAGTTATTAAAATCATATGATGGAATTGAGTAATTTAGAATTTTATAACAGTATATGTTTAGTCCTTTTATGTCTATATTTAGGGGTTGATAGTTTAGTATAATTACCAATTTATTTTATAGGAGTATCGTCTGTCAGTTGGCATTTTGAGAAAAATGATTGTGTTTGTTGGTGAATAAATTCTTGTATTGTAGGGATGTCTAGATCTTTGTGCATGGTAGTTATTTTCGTGTATGGTGGATAATTATTAATTATTCTTAAGCATCTATTTTGTAGTACTTGCAAATATATTAGCTTATTAAATGGCAAAACAATTATAATATAATTATGAAAAAATAGTAACAGAAAGAATGTCCAGAGAATGGGGTAGATCCTTGAAATGTTGGCATATATAAATTGATATTTTATTTATTTTTTGGAATATTGAATGATTTTTTTTAAAGTATTTTTTAGTAATAAATTAGTCAGTATTGTGCAAACAATTAGACAACCAAAATTACTAATTCGAATTTTTAGTGATTTATATTTTCAATAATGTGATATGTTTAAATTGCATACCATTTACTTTTCTGTTTGATAATATGAGAAATATATATCCTCTTATTATTTTTTTTTTTTTTATCCAATTGTTATTTAATAAGTTTCCTATTTATTGGGTTGTTTGAAAAGTTTGTAGAGATTTTTAAAATAAAGTTTACCTTTTATTTTTTCTACTATAAATGAATCAAAAAGCTAATGTTTATTTTATATGCCTTTAATCCTCATTGAATTAACTATGTTTACACAGTGAGTAGTGTAGTTCATTGCAAACCAACATGATTCATGATTCAGTTCATTTTCCGCATATTATGCTGTTTTTTTAAAAAAAGGGAAAAACTTATCCCAACTGCAAGAAAGATTTGTGCCGTGTATGGCAGCGATTCAATAGCTGATAGCACGGTTCAGAAGTGATTTTCGCGGTTTAGATTAGGAGATTTAAATTTCAATTTGGAATACCAACCGCGGGCTGGCCAGAGTTTAACAAGGATATTATGACGGTCATCGCAAACAATCCACCAATTACTGTACCCGGAATAGCTGCGGAGTTAAGAGCTTGCAAATCGACCGTTTTTGATCATCTAAAGAAGGCCGGGTAGGTCTGTCGTTACGACGTTTGGGTTCCCCATGAGCTCAGTGAAAGGAACCTTATTGAAAGGATTTCATGTTGTGATTTGCTGCTGAAAAAAAATGTGGAGAATCCATTTTTGAAACGAGTTGTTACTGGTGACGAAAAATGTATTTTCTACATCAACACCAGCCGAAAAAAAATCTTGGAGGTTGCCTTGAACGACGCCGCTCGCAACACCAATGACCGGCTTGCAACCAAGAAAGGTGATGCTCAGTATTTGGTGGGATTGGAAGGGACCCTTACATTTTGAGCTCCTTCCACAAACCAAAACTATAAATACAGACTTTTACTACGCCTAGTTAGATCGACTGAAGGCAGCAATTGAAGAGAAACGGCCAGAACAAATCGGAAAGGAGTGCTATTCCTCCAAGATAACGCTAGGGCCCATTTGTCTTTTAGGACTCGGCAAAGTTATTAAGCTTCAGATGGGAGGTTTTACCTCACCCGCCGTACTCTCCTGACATTGCTCCTTCGGATTTCCATCTTTTCCGCTTCCTCGAAAATTTCTCAACGAACTTGACAACCCAATATAAATAGTTCATATTTATTTATGTAATTCAATACACTATAATATAACAGTACAGTTTACCAATAATGTAAATTTACTTATTGAGTATTGATTGTTAAGGTGAAGGTTGAAATATCTAGTTCAAGAATATATAAAGGCTGTAAGGGGTCGCTGTTGGTAGCTACTACTAGGTTGAAATATCTAGTTAAAGAATATATAAAGGCTGTAAGGGGTCGTTGTTGGTAGCTACTACTAGGTTGAAAAATATACCTGGCAGTTGGCCCCAGGATTTTTTAATGGGAGTAAAAAATCTTTAGTTATACCGTACTTCGGAAGGGATGTGAAAAGATGGTCCTAAACCTTTGTGGTGTCAGATATTCGTTAAAAATCTGTTTAAACCTGGATAGGAAAAATTTAGGACTCCTACAATAGCATCGTCCAATTAGTCATAGCAGTATAAAGTGACGTTAAATGGATAAACAATAAACTATAAAGGCTAAAGCTTATTCCTTATAAATATATTATAGTTTGTATTGTTGTAGGCAATGAGAAAACAAGCAGGTTCATAACTAATTCTTTGTCTTTCTTTAAATATCTTTCTGATAATTTAAGTAATATTAGTATGAATAATTTAAAAACTTTGACTTTATTAAAAAAAGTATATTACGTACCTTTGGCAATCCCTTCCAGTTAAGGAAACGCATGAGCTTGGGGAATTGGCTTCGTAGAGCGAAGCGCAATCTTCCCTTGAACGTCGGTTTGAAGAGCTTATCTCCCATCTTACAGAACTCACATTCTGGGTCTGTGAGAGTATTCAGCGATAGGCCGAATGCGATGGATCCAATCACGAATACTGTGAACTTGGCCATGATGGCTTTGGTATCAAAGGGTTGTCCTGTCTGTTCGTAGGTCGATAAGCACTCGACCAGCTTGTCAGAGCATTCTAACAGCTGTTCATGGATGATCTTCATCTTATTGGAACTGAACGCAGGAGTCAGCTTGTTCCTCAGGTTCTTCCACCGGGAGTCCTCGAGGTTGACGAGGTGGTTTGATAGAGGATCCAACTTGGTGTCGACTTTCAACCCTCGATTGTAGAACGTGGAAAAGTCTTTTATTAGAACCTGGAAAGCAAAGTACATTTTGTTATCATTAAAATTAACATTGCATCCTAAGTAATATTGCAAAATAAGTTCAACTTTTTAAGAAACGTAAAATCCGAATAACGAATAATAAAAAATCCGTTTGTCCGTCGTATGCCGTCGCGGCATTTCTTCGAAACTACTGGACCAATTTTTTTTTTTAATTCGCCACAAAAATACTAGTCCATTCAACGATGATTCTAACACCTAGACGTTGATATCAGCTGGATAGTTTAAAATGGCGGCCGATCAAAAGGATTTTATTCAATAATTCAATGAAGATAGAAAACAAAATTAATTATTGCTTGTTTGTTTATTTATTTAACGCCCCTTTATGCTGCTGTGGCTAATCAGACGATGCTACAGTGGGAGTCCTAAATTTTGCCTATCCAGGTTTTATTAGGAAAGGGATCTTTAACGAGTGTACCTGACATCGCACAGGCTCGGGACCACCTTTTAACGTCCCCTCCGAAGGACGGCATAACTAAGGATTTTTTACTCCCATTAAAAAATCCTAGGGCTACCTGCGGGTTTGATCCCGGGATCTTTGGCATAGAAAGCTATTATGCTAGCATATACGCTATGGGTGATCCCAGTAAGGGAAAGTATTTCGATCGTGAAAATTTTCGAATTCCAGTTTTCAATTCCACGAATTCCACCCTGCTACAGGTAACCCCAATTAATTATTGTTTTTTAACCAAAAAAACGTGAATAATTTTATAAAATAGAAAAAAGAAAAGAAAGAAAACTGAAATTTTTCACATAAATACGCTCATAGCTCAGTTATTTTTGACGATAGAGAAAAGTATATATAGAGTTTAAGAAACAGTAAAGCGCGATAAAAAAAAAGAAATATGAAAAAATTAAAATCTCGCTTGTATATACGCTGGTAACTACGTTATTTTCGAAGATAGAAAAAAAAATTCAAAGGAAATGGTAACGCTGTCCTGTATAAATACTTTTGGTTTATTATTTCCTATAATCAACCTTTGTAAGATAAAATTAATTATATTGTCTTATATAATAAAATAAAATCTGATTAAAATAAAATTGTGAAACCAAAATTCATACAGGCAAAGACGGAAGCAAAATTAAGTTAATAAAAGTAAAAAAATAGATATTGCTGAAAAGATAATACTAAACTATACTGATTATTGAGTACTTCTAAAAAAGCATTTTCCGAAACTTCATTAATAATTCTGGTACGTGTGTGGGTGTGAGTTGTTAAATAGGAAAAAAAAGGAAGTGTAAAAATGTAAAAAATTAATAAATGAGCTGAAGTTATATTTAATTTACATTGGAAGATTCCTAGGAAAGACTTCAGGCTTACACTCACATCATCTTAAATTATGTAAATGTTTGCCGGATTGAAGTGCTAACAAGAATGAAAACCACATCATTACATTACACTATGCCAATCTTAAGAGATTCTTAAGTCATTTTATGATTAATTTTCAAGGTCCACCAATTACAGGTAGATATTCTGAAGGCTGGTATGATTATGCATCAAGCAGAGACAGATCCCTCTGCTGGTTTTTATTGATGTATACAGGAAAACACTTTGGCAGGATTCTAAGGGTTAAATATCATCAAGTCAAACATCCAGAAGTGATTCTACTAACTATATTTTCCTCCTTCGATGAACAAGCCCTAGATTTGTTGTAAACAATATTAATATAATATGCGCATAATGATAGAGAAATATTCTATCCATAGTCACATCAAACTATAAATTACAAAAAAGTTATTTGTTTTTTGTATATGATGGTGACAATATTGTTTGGTAGTATTGGTGAAGATAGATATCCTGTAGAGTATTGTAGATCTCCCAGTAGGGTGTGTGTAGGATGTGCCAGCAAAAGCTCAATAAATTGTTTGTACCAGCCATTGAACAATTGAACAATTGAACAATTGAACAATTGAACAATGCTGTCAAAACTGGAGAATCAAAATAAATCCTAATAAATCCGGTCAAATCACCTTCACTCTACACCTATAAACCTATGACTTCCTGCCCCACCGTATCCTTTAACAATATCCTACTTACTCCTGTTGAACAGATTCGGTACTTAAGACTCCACCTCGACAAACGCCTAACATGGAATCCTCATACTAGACTGAAACGACAGGAAATTGCTCGTGGATACAGATTACTACAACAATTACTTGACAAACACTCAAAACTTCCTACTTAGTACAAAAAACTCATTTATATAACAATTATCAGGCCTATTTGGACCTATGGCATTGAGCTATGGGGGTCTACTAAACCATTGAATTCCTCTCGCATCCAATCCTTGCAGTCCAAAATCCATCGAAAATCCTCAATGCTCCTTACTTTGTTACTAATAAAATCATCGACAAAGACCTAAATATCCCATTAGTTGAAGACTTGGCCCGTTACAGATTTACCTCTTTTCATTCCAAACTCCCTGCCCACTCAAACCCACAATATCCGTGACCTCTCCTCCATATCTATTCCCGACAATCCACCGAGGCGCCTTAAAAGAAGATGGCCAAGAGATCTCCTAACGTAAATTAGACTTTGGAGTGCAACCAATGGGTAGTTTCTTCTCAGGACTACCATGCGTTCTAATCATATATAAAGTCTATTTACTTGTTGTATTTATTTAATACAGTTGTAAATTTCTTTAAATAAATAAATAAAACAAAAAATAAAAATAAAATGTTTGAATTTCAAGGTTACTGGCTATTTTTTTATGTACTTCTACCATGCTCATGTTTTTTAGTATCTGACTGTCAGTTGGACTTAAGTATCCTGGTTCATACAGTCTATATGACTATATGAAGACAGAAGGCAGAAGATAGCATCTTATCCTATCTGAAGTGTAGGTTAGAACAAATGGATTATCTATCACCTCTTGTTAATATGAGTTCCAAGTATTTCTTAACAAAAAACTCACGTTGAAAATTATGATTCTTCTATTCACATCGACGTAAATGTTATTTTCAGGTTTAATAGTCGAACTTATGTACTTAAAAAAAAACTTCAACTGCCAATGCTACGAATCCTTCAAAAGGTTTATTGTATTCCTGCCAAAAGCAGACATGTTACTTATGTTTCAATTTAACAACAATTTTTAAAGTTGTTTAAAACAATTAAGTTTTGTTGCTTTGATTCTTCCAAGTTCTCAATGAAATTATGTTTTTTTCATTGTCCTTACCTTGTACCATTTAAGAATCAACGTGATATGGCAATAAGCACATTAGATTGGCGAATATCGCCTCACTACTCTGGGTTCCAGAATGACCATTTACTGTCAATAATTTCTTTAAATAAATTTTATCTATGATTTGTTTGTTATTGAAAAGGACATTTTCAATATCAGTTAATCCTCATTTATGTATTCGCATATTTAAAGCAAACTGAAGTAATAGAGCAGATTTTGAAGCTCATAAACAATTGCCTGATGAATGGGCGAATATAAAGATGTCTTAATCTGATGCAGTCGTTTTAAAGGACGACTCGTATCGTAATGTTATACAATTAATTGCATAACATCTTCACCACGATAATATACCAGTTCTGACCTTGTCTCTTGATTTGTGTACGCAATATATAATGTCGAGTCAAAGTGCACCCATCAATAGATTAGAAATCCACTAGGTTTTATCACCATTGTTTCAATAGCGTAACTCCTTGCTACTAAAAACCGGAAATTATATACTATCACTTTTGCCTTTTCCAGCCTTCGTTACCGTTACACAACTGGTTACATTCACTAATTTACCCATGCTCAAACATCGACTAATTACGGTCTGTTGGAACGTTAATTTTTCATTTCGCGCGAATACCTCTGATATTTTGGGAGTTGAGTTGTGACCGGTTCCTTGATTCTTGGTTTAGAAGCATTGTATCTGCATGTGCTCTCAGTTTTTTAGGAATATTGGAAAGACAATGGCTCTCGTATTGCAATGATTGTGGGTTTCAATGATTGATGACCTTTTTATGGTTCTTGGTAGGGACCATAAAAAGGTCATTATTTCCTTACATAGCAAAATAAGGAACATAATTATGATTAGGTGTTAGTTTAATTAGTCAACTTTAAGTACTTAGTGGGATCACTTGTAGCTTGGTGGCAAGCATAACAGCCTCCTATGCCAAAGGTCACGGGTTCAAACCCGCAGGTGGTCCTAGGATTTTTTAATGGGAGTAAAAAATCCTTAGTTATGCCGTCCTTCGGAGGGGACGTTAAAAGGTGGTCGGTACTCGTTAAAGATCCCTATCCTAATAAAACCTGGATAGGCAAAATTGGATAGGACTCCCACTGCAGCATCGTCCGATTAACCATAGTAGCATAAAGTGACGTTAAATAAATAAAAAAACAAACAGTACTTAGTTATGTTGTATGATCAAGTAGGAATGTTAGAACACTCCTTTGTTTGCTACCACCTTCATTATTGCTACAAAATCATCGTGTAAATCCTCTATTATTAATTTCATACTTTTGTTCTTCTTTTTTTAAGGTTAAATTTTATACCTTCAAATATGTAAACTTATTATTTAATTTAACTTTTAATGCTATGTATTCTTTAGGAATTATTCTCTGTAGGATATTGTTTACCCAGAATTTCCTTTGAAAGAATACCAAGAGACAGCTGTGTGTTATTTAGCTTAATTCACTATTTGCTGTTTATCAAAAGTTCAAGTCAAACCTGATGGTACTGTATGTATGTCTAACGACGCAGAAAAAAGGGATGTACCCAATCGCAAAAACATTATAAAATCCACTTAAACTACATCAAATATATGTTTTATGTTTGAATGATTACTTTTTTAGGTCGTCTAAAAAACCAACAGATAGTTTGTCTAGAGCAGTAGTTGCCAACTAGTGGTCCGTAGACGATGTACATGTGGTTCGCGAGATGTCATTGGGGAATAATTTTAAATAATCTCAACGTAAAGTATTTGTGAAGCCTTGATATTTCGCACGCAATGTACTCGAATGCGGTGTAGTGGACTACAAATTTAAATATATAACTAAATTTTAAGCATCAAGGTCCTTGTCATTAAAATGATTGTATGAAGGGGTCCGCGAAAAATGTTTGTTGGAACATCTGGTCTAGTATGTGTAGGTGTTCATAAAAAGGTCGCATATATTTCTATATTTATAAATTAATTAAAAACTAGAATTTTTATAAACATCAGTCTATTTGCCGGTTTAGCCACAGTGGCCTGAAATGACGTTGAGTGAACAAACAAACATCAGTCGATTTTCACAGCGGTTACCATGGTGACTAGAACGTAAGCATATGATCTTACAATACTTTAATCAAATTAACCTTTTGAGATTCGTAAAGTGTTCAGGCTGAAACGAAATATAACAGTATTGTACTTATTGTCTATTCTTGGTTGTTGGAGTTTCAATGAGATAGCTGATGACGAGTAACGATTTTTTTCATTTCTTTAATAATAATAATAATAGGCTTAGCGAATCCGAAGGTTCGACGCCGATACCACCAAATTCCGCCTTCACAGACTTGTCCAACGTTCACCGTTCAAGCCCAAGCCCCCAAGATCATCCTTAACGCAATCCTCCCATCGACGCCTCGGCCTACCTTTCGGACGCCTACCAGTCGGTTGAGCGAATACCAACTTTCTTGGAATCCGCTCTACATCGAGCCCAACAACTTTACGCGCCCATTTGAGTCTCCGCGATACTATCAAATCAATTATATTCACAGGATACAAGTCCCGCAATTCCGCGTTGTGCAACCTTCTAAACTCCCCAGTGCCCTCATCTCACTTCGGACCAAATATTTTACGCAGTACCTTATTTTCGAAAACCTTAAGCCGTTTTTTTCATCCTTCAAAGTAATCGGTCACGTTTCACATCCGTAAAGAACCGTCGGAAGAATAATAGTTTTATAAATTCTAACCTTGCAGTTTTTAGATAGAAGCCGCGAACTAAGTAACTTAGCAACTGAATAATAACACGCATTTCCCACCTTTAACCGGGACTTTATTTCTTCCTGGATTTCATTTTTTCTTGTTATCATTGAATCTAAATACTTGAATTTCTCTACGTGTTCAAAAGTATGCCCTGAAATATCAATATCACCAAGATCGTCAATGTTTCAGCTACTAATCATATATTTCGTCTTATCGGTATTTAATTCGAGACCTATTTGTTTACCGGTTTTTGTTAACACACTTGCATTTAGTTGTATGGTTTCCGTGTCTTCACCTAGCAGTACCAAATCATCGGCATACCCCAAAATCGGAATCTTGTCACCCATATTTAAGCCTTTCTCGGTACACATCACCTTTTCTATGACATATTCTAAGACTATATTAAACAAAACAGGTGAAAGGGAGTCACCCTGTTTCAAACCCGATCGCACCTCAAATCTCTCGGAGTAATTATGACCGATTCTAACTTTATGAAATGTTTCCGACAAACACATCTCTAGTAGGTTTACTAACTTTCTAGGTATTCCCTGTTCAATCATGGTGTTATATATCTAATTATATATAATTATCTAAATAATTATAATTTCTTTAATAATGAGCTTTAAATTTCGTATTGGCTAACAAGTTATAATTTATTTTAAATAGCCGAATGAGTGATGGTCATAAGAAATGAAGAGATTTGTGTATCTTTTATATTGTATTGTTGATGGTCATAATGTATCTTTTATATTGTATTGTTGATGGTCATAATGTATCTTTTATATTGTATTGTTGATGGTCATAATGTATCTTTTATATTGTATTGTTGATGGTCATAATGTATCTTTTATATTGTATTGTTGATGGTCATAATGTATCTTTTATATTGTATTGTTGATGGTCATAATGTATCTTTTATATTGTATTGTTGATGGTCATAATGTATCTTTTATATTGTATTGTTAAAAAAGGCACACTCACGGAGATGCTTGTGGTTTTGTAAAACTGATAATCCACTTAACGTCGAATTCTTCGCGCAACCTCAACCGTTCTTTTCCTTAATTATCTTCTTAAAACACTCCATCATCTTCCAAGAACATATTTTCCATCTTATTTTAAATGCACATAATCGCCTAATATTAACTTTACATATTTCGAATATTACAAGGCTTGTAAATGAAGTTGTAGTATGGAGGCGACTATGTAAAGTGGCTAGTCCCGTTGAAGAACGAATTCCGAAAATGTTAACATGAGCACAACTAGTTAATTTAGAAGTTAGTCAATAAGTTTACAGAGGAAAAAAACTGTTCTGCGCATGCTCCATCATGTTTCTGAAGGTCAGGTGTCTGTTGCAATAAACTTATAATTTAAAAAAAAAAATCTGGTGCGGGCAACACACGACTTTCACTTACCTCAATTTTTAAAATCAATGAAAGAATTTTCAAAAACAGTTAGAGATAAAAATTAGTGAAACTATTAAAGAATTAATTAAATTGAATTTCTATAGAAACATGTGTTTTATTAAAAAACTCTATTATATTGTTATCTAAAATAATCAGTTAGTTTTATCTTCTTTTCATCACTCTTCATTAACTTTTAAAAGCTTGTGTATGAGATAATATTTTTTCTAAAATCTTTAGCTTTCCAACGGTATATCATACATGTATATTACTGTTCTTATGTTCAAAAACAAAAAATTGCATTAAAAAAATATTTTTTCTGTGTTCTCCTTTAGTTGGGTATCGAATTTATTCAATTTATATATTTACCTGTTTTTCATCATTTTTAACAAGATAATGTAGTTGTTTTTATTGGATCTACAAAATTAAAGGTACTTTAGGGGAAGAAAATTTAAAATATCGACATTTAAGCCCTGTCAGACCATTTTAATGAGAATAAAACCTACATGATATTAAAACCCATTAAATTTTACATCGATATTTACTATATATAGTAAGTGAAAGTAAAAATCTTGTGGCACTATAATCACTATAGTCAAGTGAGAATGGTTGACTGTGTGTACATATAGGGGTGAAGTTGATTCTGAGTCTAGTCAAATAAAGTACTGACAAATAAACAAATACAAATAAACACTGAATAAAGTAGAAATCTTAATTTATTTTTGTCATTTGTACATACACTTAAATTGGGTCGATACAAGATTAGCATAGCTCCTGCGCAAGGATGATTCGCAAAATGTTCCACATTTTTTGGCACAATTAAAGTAAGTTTTCTTCTTAATTAAAATGTTTATTTGACTTCACCCGGAACCAACTTCTCCTCTATAAATTCACTATATTTGATTTGGTTTGATCTAACACAATAGAATTTTTAAGATGGAGAATCTGCAAAATTAAAGGTACTTTAGAGCATGCAAATTTAAAATATCGACATTTAAGCCCTGTCAGACTATTTCAATGAAAATGAAACCTACATCATATTAAAACCCATAAAATTTAACACCGATATAGAGAGATTAATCAAAATCGTTTGATAAAATCATGAAAAGGAGCAAAATGCATGGTATAAAGTGGATCTTCTGGTACGGCGATTTTGATGCTGAAGTTACTGTAACAATCGGGCGTTAAATTACATGTATTAGAATTGTAACGATACAGAGAGGATTACCATTGTCTCTGTGCAAGGATGACAAGTGAAGCGTTCCACATTTTTTGCCATGAATAAAATATGTACACATTCTACATCTCACCTTACCAGGCGACGAAATGTCTTTAATATACTTTTAGTAGTCTTGAGTCTGATTGCTGGTATAATATTGAGTTGTTTCACATGAAATGTCCGTTTTTATAGTTTCTGAAATACATAAAGGATTTTGCAGGTCTCTGTTGTTTTCTTCCGAATGTTTACATATTTAAAGTAAACAGTTACTAATCCTCTACCTTCGTATTATAAACATTAGCTTCCCAATCAATTACCCACTTTTTAGTATACCTCCAAATATGAACATGGAAACACGCGATTTTCGAGTAATATTTTTGCACGAGTTTAAACTCGGCCATTCAGCAGCTGAGGCCGCTAGAAATATTTGAAAAGGCCTTTGGGGATGGGAGTTTAATGAACGGACCATTCGCCGTTGATTTGCTAAGTTTTCAGCTGGGGATACCGACTTGGAAAACTTGCCCCGAGGAAGACCTCTGTCCGTAATAGACAACGATGTTCTCAAACATACAGTAGAAGGAAACCCCTACTCAAACAGTTATAGGACTCTCAGCACATTAAATGCAAGTGCATATACCATTTCCAGACATTTAATGTAGTATCGGGAAAGTAAAAAAGCTCGAATACATGGGTACCTCATGATCTCACTGAGCGGCAGCAAGACCCCATGTTTCAAAACATACCGTGCAAAAATTGAAAGAACTGGGCTACGAAGCTCTTCCGCACCAACCATATTCTCCCGACTTTCTCAACAGATTACGACCTCAAAAGATCATCGTCAAAGGAAAACTTTTTGAAAATGATGATGAGGCGAAAAGTGGGTTTTCAGATTTTTGTTACACTTCAAAGCTCAGAGTTTTTCAAAACAGATAAAAAATTTGGAGTCACGTTGGGAAAAATGTGTAGAAAAAGAAGATAAATACTTCGAATAAAATAATTTTTGTTTTCATATCGTAATTTAATAAAATTTACCTTGAAAACGGACATTTCATGTGACACAACCCAATATATTCGCCCAGATTTATAATCATGTTTTTTTCAAATATAATTTATTTAGCACTAGAATCTCGCACTTCAACAGCATATAGCAAAAATAATATATATATTAACATCATGATGATTGTGAAAATTCCTGTAAGCAATAATTTACAAGTGAAATTAAAAATCGATAAAAAAAGAGTGAGAAAGTATTGACAAATATTTTGAAGGTATTAACAAATTTGAAGATGTGCTCATCTTTAAATGGCAGAATTTAAGTACAAGGATATCATCTTAAACATTTTTTAGCACGTTAATAATGATTGATTGATTATATTTTGAAAATTAATAATCAATTCAATTCCTCCTATGTTCTGAATAAGAAACTGATTTAAGAAATGCAAATAAAAAATGAAAATAAAGACAATTCTGAGTGAGAACAGGTTAATGCTCTAGTTCTGACGTCACAAGCACTTAATAAGACCTCTACTAATTTGACGTTTAAGAGTTGTCTCAATTATATCTATTTGCCTTTCCTTGAACGAGCGTTTACGATTAACCCTATTTATGTAATTTAAATGTTTATACAAAGAGTTTTAGTGGATGTGTGTAATGCTAAATAGGGTAAGAGTTTTTCGAGAAATCATTTTAAGAAGCCTGATCTAATGATGTCTCTTTATTTACTGAAGATTGATAAGGATGTGACACGTGCGTTTATTACGGCTAATCCCTTTTGTACACGCAGAAATGTCACATTCTCGAATCATTTATCAACAGTAATCCAACTTTTTAGAAAATCTGGTGCGGGAAACACACGACATTCACTTACCTCTGTTTTTAGAATCGATTAAAGAATTTTCAAATACACTTAAAGATAAAAACACGTGAAACTATTCAAGAATTAATTAAATTGAATTTCTATAGAAACATGTGTTTTATTAAAAAATCTATTATATTGTTATCTAAAATAATCACTTAGTTTTATCTTCTTTTCATCGCTCTCTATTAACTTTTAAAAGCTTGGAGTATAAGATAATATATTTCTAAAATCTTTAGCTTTCCAACGGTATAACATACATGTATATTACTGCTCTTATGTTCAAAAACAAAAATTTGCATTAAAAAAATATTTTTTCTGTTTTCTCCTTTAGTTGGGTATCGAATTTATTCAATTTATATATATCTATCTGTTTTTCATCAGTTGTAACAACATAATATAGTTTTTATTTTATGTTAGAACGAGTCAAAATATATTAAGGTACCTTTTATGATAATGATATTAAAGCCCATTAAATTTTACATCGATATAGCGAGTTTAATCAAAATCGTCGGAACCATTTTCGAGAAAATCGAAAAAAGGTGCATAAAGCATCGTATAAAGTGCCTCTTCTGGTAAGCTCATTTTGATTGAAAAGGGTTTTGTAAGGTCTCGGGCCTCTATTGGTCATAAAATGAAATTTTAGTTTCATAGGACTTACCGTTTCCGCCCGGGAGTTACCACACACACACTTACAGACCTTTTTGCGGGACTTCGAATTCGAAAATTTTCCACGAACGAGCAAAAAAGGAGCTTTATATTGTTAAAATATTAATTGTTCAGTTATGAATAGTAAAAATTGGTGCGGGCAACACAAAGGCTTTCACTTACCTCGACTGTTAAAATCAATTATGAATTATAAATTACACCTAATGTTCGAAAAAAGTTTAAAGTTAATTTAAATAGAATACTTCATTAATTTTTAATGGAAAAATATAATCAATAAAATATATTTTTCAAATCATATTGTACTACATACAATAAAATTTAATTAATTTATTCCAAAATCTTTAGCTTTTCAACGGTGTAGTCTAGGGCTGTATTACAGTTTTTATGTTCAAAAACACAAAAATTGCATTAAAAAAAATATTTTTTCTCCTTCTTCTTTAGTTGGATATCGTATTTATTCAAAATATATATACTTGTCTGTTTTTTATCAGTGCAAAAAATATGGTTATTTTTATAGAATCTACACAAATTAAAGAAAATTTAAAATTTTGGCATTTGAGCCCTTTCAAACTATTTCAACAGAATGAAACCTAAATGATATTAAAATCAATTAAATTTTATATCGATATAGCGAGTTAAATCAAAATTGCTACAGCCGTTTTTGAGAAAATCACAAAAAGGTGCTTAATGCATGGAATAAAATGTCTCTAGCTGGTTAAAAATATTGCTGTAATATCTCGGGCGTGTTGTTGTATTTAATATGAAATTACAGGCTCATACGACTTTTCGTTTTTGCGCTAGACTTAACACACACCACACCCTTTTTTTGAGACTTGGTTTGTTTGTTTTTTTAACGTCACTTTATGCTGCTGTGGCTAATCGAACGATGCTACAGTGGGAGTCCTAAATTTTGCCTATCCAGGTTTTATTAGGATAGGGATCTTTAACGAGTACCTGACATCGCACAGGCTCGGGACCACTTTTTAACGTCCCCTCCGAAGGACGGCATAACTAAGGATTTTTTACTCCCATTAAAAAATCCTAGGACCACCTTTGGCATAGGATGCTGTTATGCTAGCCACCTTATACCGATGATCCCTGGAGACTTGGTTATTTTGGACTCAGGGGACCCTAGAGCGTGTATTTCCGTTGAAAAATGGAATTAGAAAATTTTCAAGATCGCAATACTTCATATATATTTCATAGATAGGTAAGTTAAAGTAAAAAGCCGGACTTATTTAAACAAAGGAGGTAAGCATTTATGTATTTTCCACCATGTTACAATGAAATCGAATGAAGGTTTTCGATAAAACAAAACAATTAGTTCAAATCATTAATTTCATAATAAGTGTCCTTTTAGAACAACTCAACGTCTTAGCTGTAAATTGCTGAGATCCGTTAAGGATAATTCAAGAATTGTTTTTGAAGCAATGAGCTGTATATTTAAGTATGTCATGCGATAAAAAAAACAACTTGTGACTCCCTCTCCGGTTAGGATGTAAGTGATATCATGCCTTTGAAATAACTCTGACAATGATGGCTTCAGTATCCGATAGGAAAACAATGAATTTCTATCTATTAGGGTCAAAATTTGTGTGTGTGTGTGTGTGTGAATATATATATATATTATATATATATATATATATATATATATATATATATATATATATATATTTATTTATTTATTTATTTATATTCTAATGAGTAAGTATCCATGGAAAATTTCAGACATTTCTGACTGTAATTGTTCGGCCGCACCTGCTAAGCAGATGGCATTTGTCCTTCAATTTAAAAAAAAAATGGTTTTGTGTCGGATCAGGGAGCAATGTTAAGAAAGAATTTCAAAAACACGGTAAGCAATTATTTTTTTTTATTAATCATAACGTATATATACCCAAATTTCAATTTGGTTTTTAATTAATTTTTTTTAATATGTTGTTTTTTCAGAAGAAAAAATGTATTATTTTTTATTTAATATTTGTTTTCTTCTTAATTTCTTTGTTGCTTTTTGCTGTATAATCTTTCTCCTTATTTTAGCAAAATGTAAATAATAATTAATCACGTTTCTTTTGTCTATTGGCCAGACATATTATATATTTCAATTGTAAAAAACTGTTATTCTAAAAGGACCCAATCCCAGAATATTTCGTTTTTCTTCTCTATTCTATTCTATTATATATATATATATATATATATATATATATATATATATATATATATATATATATATATATATATTTATATAAGTTTACAATCTACAATTTAATCATTAAATAATTTACTCAAGGTATTTTACGATTTACATCTTTGTTTTGTTTTTGGGTTTTTAGAATCAATTAAATAATTTTCAAATGCAGTTAGAATAAAAATGAGCGAAACCATAAAAGAATTAATTAAATGGAATTTCTATAGAAACATGTGTTTTATTAAAAAATCTATTATATTATTATCTAAAATAATCAGTTAGTTTTATCGGCTTTTCATCACTCTCTACTAACATTTAAAAGCTTGTGTATGAGATAATATTTTTTCTAAAATCTTAAGCTTTCCAACGGTATATTATACATGTATATTACTGTTTTTATGTTCAAAAACAAAAATTTGCATTAGAAATATATTTTTTCAGATTTCTCCTCTTGTTGGATACCGAATTCGTTCAACTTATATAGTTACCTGTTTTTTATCGTTGATAACAAGACTATATTGTATATTTTTTTAGTATCTACAGCATTAAAGGTACTTTAAAGGAAGATAATTTAAAATATCGGCATTTAAGCCCTGTCAGACTATTTCAATCAGAATGAAACCTACATCATATTGACGGCTATTGAATTTTACATCGATATAGCGAGTTTAATAAGAATCATTAGAACCTTTTTTGAGAAAATAATCAACAAAGTGACTCTCCTGGCTGGCCGATTTTGATGAAAAAGTTTTTGTAACATCTCGGGCGTCATTGTTATCATTGTGTTAAATATGAAATTTCAGTTTCATAGGACTTATCGTTTCCGCCACACGCAAACACAGACCTTTTTGCGGGACTTGGTTATTTGTACTCAGGGGACCCTAAAACGTGTATTTCCGATGAAAACTGGAATTCGAAAATTCGGAAAAGTAAAAAGAGCAGAAATATTTAAAAAAATAAATTATTGAAGCCGTGGTACAGTTTAAATATTCTATTCAGAGTATCTTGACATATTTCAACCGACTTTTTATGATTCTTATTTAAGTGTTTCTTGTATACTCGAAGCATCCGGATCAAAAATAGCTAAAATTATCAAACAACAAACACTTGACTCAATTATCAATATTGGTTTCTTGTAGAAGCAAATATTCAGAAATACAACATCAAAACACTTTAGAACTTTAATAATTTAAACGAGAAAGTTGATTGGTTTTCCGATTAAAACATAGGCTTTGCAAAATCTTTATATTCGATTCATTTTACTTCCACTTACTATATATAGTAAAGGAACGTATTGCAATCGTGAAAATTTTCCAATTCCAGTTTTCAAAGGAAATACACATTTTAGGGTCCCCAGAGTCCAAATAACCAAGTCCCGCAAAAAGGTCTGTGTGTGTGTGTGTGTGTGTGGTAACTCCCGGGCGGAAACGGTAAGTCCTATGAAACTGAAATTTCATATTTAAGACAAATATACGCCCGAGACGTTACAAAACCTTTTTCATCAAAATGAGCTTACCAGAAGAGCCACTTTATACCATGCATTTCGCACCTTTTTTCGATTTTCTCAAAAATGGTTCCGACGATTTTGATTAAACTCGCTACATCGATGTAAAATTTAATGGGCTTTATTATCATGTAGGTTTCATTCTGATTGAAATAGTTTGACAGGGCTTAAATGTCAATAGTTTAAATTTTCTTCATCTAAAGTACCTTTAATTTTGTGGATTTTAAATAACCATATCATCTAATTAACATTGCTAAAAAACGGCTAAATATACAATTTGAACGAATTTGATAACCAACTAAAGTAAAAAAGAGCAAAACGATATTTTAATGCAATTTTTGTGTTTTTAAAAATAAGAACAGTAATATACCTGTATTATATTCCGCTTGAAAGCTTGAGATTTTAGAATAAATATTATCTCATATACAAGCTTGTAAAAGTTAATAGAGAGTGATGAAAAGCCGATAAAACTAACTGATTACTTTAGATAATAATATGATAGAGTTTTTAATAAAACACATGTTTCTGTTGAAATTATATTTAATTAATTCTTTATTATATTCACCCATTTTTCTGTCTTCCTCTATTTTAAAATTCTTTAATCGATTTTAAAAACGAAGGTACGTGAAAGTCACGTGTGGCCCGCACCAGATTTTTTTCCTTCACTAGGTAATCAAATTCGTCCAACTTGTATTATTTAGCCGTTTTTTATCAATTCTGGTAAGATGAAATGGAGAAACGGAGGTAAGTAAAAGTGATGTATCACCCGCACCAGATTTTTCCCTAACCTTTGTTGTTATTATTGGAATACATTATTCATATAGATACCTCATCTCATGTACAAACTTTACTTCCTGTAATATTCCCCCCTTAGTGCATTTTCGAATCCAAATATAACGTTTTCTGATCATAAAATATAGGTAATGACACATTAACAAGTTTAAAACCGGTTCCAAGGCCGAAACTTTATGGCCTGAGTGGGCAGCTATGTATATAATTATATGTTGTTGTGTTTTTCTTCAACTTGTATTCCTGTGAGTGAGTGATTTCTTAAGTAGCGCAGGTCCATTAGCTATTCTCCTCCAATAGTAAAAAATCTTGTGCGGGCAAGTCGTGCCTTTACCCTTGGTAGTTCATGTATCAATTTAACATAAAGGTTTAAAGAATGATATTTACTTTCGTTGGAAACTTATATTTTAGATTGAATAATTTAACAATATAAAATAGTTATCTATTATGCAACAATCAATTAATTTTATCGGTTTTTCATCACTCTCCTTTGCATTTTACAACTTTGTGTATACGATATATATATATTTTTAAACCTTTAGCTTTCCAACGGTATATTATACATGAATATTACGGTACTTATCTTAAACCTTTAGCTTTCCAACGGTATATTATACATGAATATTACGGTACTTATCTTAAACCTTTAGGTTTCCAACGGTATATTATACATGAATATTACGGTACTTATCTTAAACCTTTAGGTTTCCAACGGTATATGATTACATGAATGTTACGGTACTTATCTTAAACCTTTAGGTTTCCAACGGTATATGATACATGAATGTTACGGTACTTATCTTAAACCTTTAGGTTTCCAACGGTATATTATACATGAATGTTACGGTACTTATCTTAAACCTTTAGGTTTCCAACGGTATATTATACATGAATGTTACGGTACTTATCTTAAACCTTTAGGTTTCCAACGGTATATTATACATGAATATTACGGTACTTATCTTAAACCTTTAGCTTTCCAACGGTATATTATACATGAATATTACGGTACTTATCTTAAACCTTTAGCTTTCCAACGGTATATTGTACATGAATATTACGGTACTTATCTTAAACCTTTAGCTTTCCAACGGTATATTGTACATGAATATTACGGTACTTATCTTAAACCTTTAGCTTTCCAACGGTATATTGTACATGAATATTACGGTACTTATCTTAAACCTTTAGCTTTCCAACGGTATATTGTACATGAATATTACGGTACTTATCTTAAACCTTTAGCTTTCCAACGGTATATTGTACATGAATATTACGGTACTTATCTTAAACCTTTAGCTTTCCAACGGTATATTGTACATGAATATTACGGTACTTATCTTAAACCTTTAGCTTTCCAACGGTATATTACATGAATATTACGGTACTTATCTTAAACCTTTAGCTTTCCAACGGTATATTATACATGAATATTACGGTACTTATCTTAAACCTTTAGCTTTCCAACGGTATATTATACATGAATATTACGGTACTTATCTTAAACCTTTAGCTTTCCAACGGTATATTAGTACATGAATATTACGGTACTTATCTTAAACCTTTAGCTTTCCAACGGTATATTATACATGAATATTACGGTACTTATCTTAAACCTTTAGCTTTCCAACGGTATATTATACATGAATATTACGGTACTTATCTTAAACCTTTAGCTTTCCAACGGTATATTATACATGAATATTACGGTACTTATCTTAAACCTTTAGCTTTCCAACGTATATTATACATGAATATTACGGTACTTATCTTAAACCTTTAGCTTTCCAACGGTATATTAATACATGAATATTACGGTACTTATCTTAAACCTTTAGCTTTCCAACGGTATATTATACATGAATATTACGGTACTTATCTTAAACCTTTAGTTTCCAACGGTATATTATACATGAATATTACGGTACTTATCTTAAACCTTTAGTTTCCAACGGTATATTATACATGAATATTACGGTACTTATCTTAAACCTTTAGCTTTCCAACGGTATATTATACATGAATTTACGGTACTTATCTTAAACCTTAGTTTCCAACGTATATATACATGAATATTACGTACTTATCTTAAACCTTTAGTTTCCAACGGTATATTATACATGAATTTACGGTACTTATCTTAAACCTTTAGTTTCCAACGGTATATTATACATGAATTTACGGTACTTATCTTAAACCTTTAGTTTCCAACGGTATATTATACATGAATATTACGGTACTTATCTTAAACCTTTAGCTTTCCAACGGTATATTATACATGAATATTACGGTACTTATCTTAAACCTTTAGTTTCCAACGGTATATTATACATGAATATTACGGTACTTATCTTAAACCTTTAGCTTTCCAACGGTATATTTACATGAATATTACGGTACTTATCTTAAACCTTTAGCTTTCCAACGGTATATTATACATGAATATTACGGTACTTATCTTAAACCTTTAGCTTTCCAACGGTATATTTACATGAATATTACGGTACTTATCTTAAACCTTTAGCTTTCCAACGGTATATTATACATGAATATTACGGTACTTATCTTAACCTTTAGCTTTCCAACGGTATATTATACATGAATTTACGGTACTTATCTTAAACCTTTAGCTTTCCAACGGTATATTATACATGAATATTACGGTACTTATCTTAAACCTTTAGCTTTCCAACGGTATATTATACATGATTTACGGTACTTATCTTAAACCTTTAGCTTTCCAACGGTATATTTACATGAATATTACGGTACTTATCTTAAACCTTTAGCTTTCCAACGGTATATTATACATGAATATTACGGTACTTATCTTAAACCTTTAGTTTCCAACGGTATATATACATGAATTTACGGTACTTATCTTAAACCTTTAGTTTCCAACGGTATATTATACATGAATATTACGGTACTTATCTTAAACCTTTAGCTTTCCAACGGTATATTATACATGAATTTACGGTACTTATCTTAAACCTTTAGCTTTCCAACGGTATATTATACATGAATATTACGGTACTTATCTTAAACCTTTAGCTTTCCAACGGTATATTATACATGAATATTACGGTACTTATCTTAAACCTTTAGCTTTCCAACGGTATATTATACATGAATATTACGGTACTTATCTTAAACCTTTAGCTTTCCAACGGTATATTATACATGAATATTACGGTACTTATCTTAAACCTTTAGCTTTCCAACGGTATATTATACATGAATTTACGGTACTTATCTTAAACCTTTAGGTTTCCAACGGTATATTATACATGAATGTTACGGTACTTATCTTAAACCTTTAGCTTTCAACGGTATATTATACATGAATATTACGGTACTTATCTTAAACCTTTAGCTTTCCAACGGTATATTATACATGAATATTACGGTACTTATCTTAAACCTTTAGCTTTCCAACGGTATATTATACATGAATATTACGGTACTTATCTTAAACCTTTAGCTTTCCAACGGTATATTATACATGAATATTACGGTACTTATCTTAAACCTTTAGCTTTCCAACGTATATTATACATGAATATTACGGTACTTATCTTAAACCTTTAGCTTTCCAACGGTATATTATACATGAATATTACGGTACTTATCTTAAACCTTTAGCTTTCCAACGGTATATTATACATGAATATTACGGTACTTATCTTAAACCTTTAGCTTTCCAACGGTATATTATACATGAATATTACGGTACTTATCTTAAACCTTTAGCTTTCCAACGGTATATTTACATGAATATTACGGTACTTATCTTAAACCTTTAGCTTTCCAACGGTATATTTACATGAATATTACGGTACTTATCTTAAACCTTTAGCTTTCCAACGGTATATTGTACATGAATATTACGGTACTTATCTTAAACCTTTAGCTTTCCAACGGTATATTTACATGAATATTACGGTACTTATCTTAAACCTTTAGCTTTCCAACGGTATATTTACATGAATATTACGGTACTTATCTTAAACCTTTAGCTTTCCAACGGTATATTGTACATGAATATTACGGTACTTATCTTAAACCTTTAGCTTTCCAACGGTATATTGTACATGAATATTACGGTACTTATCTTAAACCTTTAGCTTTCCAACGGTATATTGTACATGAATATTACGGTACTTATCTTAAACCTTTAGCTTTCCAACGGTATATTGTACATGAATATTACGGTACTTATCTTAAACCTTTAGCTTTCCAACGGTATATTGTACATGAATATTACGGTACTTATCTTAAACCTTTAGCTTTCCAACGGTATATTGTACATGAATATTACGGTACTTATCTTAAACCTTTAGCTTTCCAACGGTATATTGTACATGAATATTACGGTACTTATCTTAAACCTTTAGCTTTCCAACGGTATATTGTACATGAATATTACGGTACTTATCTTAAACCTTTAGCTTTCCAACGGTATATTGTACATGAATATTACGGTACTTATCTTAAACCTTTAGCTTTCCAACGGTATATTGTACATGAATATTACGGTACTTATCTTAAACCTTTAGCTTTCCAACGGTATATTGTACATGAATATTACGGTACTTATCTTAAACCTTTAGCTTTCCAACGGTATATTGTACATGAATATTACGTACTTATCTTAAACCTTTAGGTTTCCAACGGTATATTATACATGAATATTACGGTACTTATCTTAAACCTTTAGGTTTCCAACGGTATATTATACATGAATGTTACGGTACTTATCTTAAACCTTTAGCTTTCCAACGGTATATTATACATGAATGTTACGGTACTTATCTTAAACCTTTAGCTTTCCAACGGTATATTATACATGAATATTACGGTACTTATCTTAAACCTTTAGCTTTCCAACGGTATATTATACATGAATATTACGGTACTTATCTTAAACCTTTAGCTTTCCAACGGTATATTATACATGAATATTACGGTACTTATCTTAAACCTTTAGCTTTCCAACGGTATATTATACATGAATATTACGGTACTTATCTTAAACCTTTAGCTTTCCAACGGTATATTATACATGAATATTACGGTACTTATCTTAAACCTTTAGCTTTCCAACGGTATATTATACATGAATATTACGGTACTTATCTTAATCCTTTAGCTTTCCAACGGTATATTATACATGAATATTACGGTACTTATCTTAAACCTTTAGCTTTCCAACGGTATATTATACATGAATATTACGGTACTTATCTTAAACCTTTAGCTTTCCAACGGTATATTATACATGAATATTACGGTACTTATCTTAAACCTTTAGCTTTCCAACGGTATATTATACATGAATGTTACGGTACTTATCTTAAACCTTTAGCTTTCCAACGGTATATTGTACATGAATGTTACGGTACTTATCTTAAACCTTTAGCTTTCCAACGGTATATTATACATGAATATTACGGTACTTATCTTAAACCTTTAGCTTTCCAACGGTATATTGTACATGAATATTACGGTACTTATCTTAAACCTTTAGCTTTCCAACGGTATATTATACATGAATATTACGGTACTTATCTTAAACCTTTAGCTTTCCAACGGTATATTGTACATGAATATTACGGTACTTATCTTAAACCTTTAGCTTTCCAACGGTATATTATACATGAATATTACGGTACTTATCTTAAACCTTTAGCTTTCCAACGGTATATTATACATGAATATTACGGTACTTATCTTAAACCTTTAGCTTTCCAACGGTATATTATACATGAATATTACGGTACTTATCTTAAAAAAAAAACAAAGATTACGTTTAAAAATACATTTGTTCTTTTCTCTTACAGTTAGTTGTCAAATTAATTTTTTTTTTCTTTTCTTTTTTTTCTTTTTTATAATTAATCGCGGTTTTTTGGTTAAAAAACAATAATGATTTTTTTCCTGTATCTTCAAAAATAAGGTAGTTAAAAGCGTATATATAAGTGCGATTTTGATTTTTTTTATTTTTCTCTTTTTTTTCTTGGGTTTAGCGCGCTCTACTGATTCTAAATCTTTATATATACTTTTCTCTATCGTGAAAAATAACTGAGTTATGAGCGTATTTCTGTGTAAAATTAAAAAAATGTCTTTTCTTTTTTCACTTTTATATAATTATTCGCGTTTTTTTTTTGTTGAAAAAATCTAATAAAGTTTTTCTCTATCTTTATTTACGTTTACTCGGCCGCCATTTTAAAACTAACCAGTTGATATTAACGTCTAGGTGTTAAGTTCTGATAATTATTTTGCTTAGAAGACTTTTTTATTCAAGGTATTTTCTGTATTCTGTGATTAATATGTCGATGGAGAAGGTTGTTTATGTAAACTATTACCCAAGGGTGTCCTGCAGGATTGTGAACGGCATGTCTTTGCATTTGTTTTTCGTCCTAGAAAAACCTTAGTCGTTTGTAAACAATGTTTTTTTTTCTTCACAAACATGAGTTCTACATAGTAGACACAGTATGCTGTAGCAAATCCGATTTTCCCTAACCAATGTTTTAAAATCGATTCAAGAACTTTCAAATGGAGTTAGTTGAAAAAAGTTTAAAGGATTACAAATATAACAATATACTGTCGATATTACTTTTTCCTTTTCAATGGAATATTATATGTCTGTATTACTGTTGTTTATGAGGGGGGGGGAATTGACCTAACAAAATATTTACTTTTGCTTTTAGTTGTTAATCAAAACCTTCATATTCTCTTATTTTTTCGGTGAAAGTGGTTGATTGTAATAAATAAACAAAATATAAGATACTTCAGAAGAAATTTTGATATTTAAGCCCTGCCACAGGACTTCAATCAAAATAAAACTTCCATGAAATAAAAGCCCATTTAATTTTAGTTCAATATTAAGAGATTAATTGTAATCGTTATGGCAGTTTTTGAGAAAATCGTAAAAGTGGCACTGTATCTGGTCATTAAATTTCGATGAATAAGTTGCTTTAACATACAAGGTATTAATTTGTGTTAACTGTGAAATTTCAGTTGTATAACAGATATCGTACCGCTAGACCCACCTCAACACACACAAACGTTTTTGCGGGACTTGGTCATTAAGACTCAGGAGACCTCTTAAAACATTATTTCGTTGAAACCTTTAATTCGAAAAAATTCACTATCACAATACGTCCCTTTAATGTATATTTAATATATAGGTTGATGAAATCCAACATTCTTTGCGAATGAAGAATGAAGCATGATTTTAAATTAGCGTAAGGTAAAAGTGACAAGTGATATGGTTGCTTGTGAACACTCGCGGGTTACTGCTATTGCACAATTCTAACATTTCGAAAATAATGAGCTTAAAGCCCATATGTGACATTTTAAAGGGTATTTGAATCAATACATATTTTGTTGTGTTAGCTAATATTTGTTCTTTTTACTTTCACTTACTATATATAGTAAGGGGAAGTATTGCGATCATGAAAATTTTCAAATTCCAGTTTTCAACGGAAATACACGTTTTAGGGTCCCCTAAGTCCAAATAACCAAGTCCCGCAAAAAGGTCTGGTGTGTGTGTGTGTGTGTGTGGTAACTCCCGGGCGGAAACGGTAAGTCCTATGAAACTGAAATTTCATATTTAAGACAACTATACGCCCGAGACGTGACTTTTTTGAAACTTTTTTCATCAAAATGAGTTTACCAGATGAGTACCGACGATTTTGATTAAACTCGCTATATCGATGTAAAATTTAATGGGCTTTAATATCATGTAGGTTTTATTTGGATAAAAATGGTCTGACAGGGCTTAAATGCCGATATTTTAAATTTTCTTCCTCTAAAGTACCTTTAATTTTGTAGATTCAATAATAATAACTAGATCATCTTGTTAACGCTGATGAAAAACAGGTAAATATATAAATTGAATAAATTCGATACCCAACTAAAGGAGAAAACAGAAAAAATATTTTTTTAATGCAATTTTTCGTTTTTAAACATAAGAGCAGTAATATACATGTATGATATACCGTTGGAAAGCTAAAGATTTTAGAAAAAATATCATCTCATACACAAGCTTTTAGAAGTTAATAGAGAGTGATGAAATGAAGATAAAACTAACTGATTATTTTAGATAATAATATAATAGAGTTTTTAATAAAACACATGTTTCTATAGAAATTCAATTAAAAAAATTCCTTAATAGTTTCGCGTATTTTCATCTCTGTTTTTGAAAATTCTTTATTGATTTTAAAAATGGAGGTAAGTGAAAGTCGTGTGTTGCCCGCACCAGATTTTTATTTATTTATGTTTGACTTGTAAGATACGAACTTCAGAATCAACATGTGTGCAGTGAAATTGGCTATATTTAACTAACTTTGTATAATACGTACCTTGTACAAATCTGAACATTTGAATGAATATCTTGTAAGTTTTCAATTTGGATAAATGGGTCCGCATGCATAGGTTGTTTCTTATGAACCAGAGATGTAATAAAGATGGCAGACCTCAGACACTACACGTTAGTGTACCAAATACCCTTGATTGAACTACATATTGAATGAACTTGAATTATTTCCATTTTATTGTATCTTTACTTTCACTGAAATAACCAATTCACGCAAAAGATTCTGTGCCCGTGTCCGTGTGAGGTAAGTCTTGCTCGAAATCTATAAGTTTTATAAAACTGAAATTTCATATTTTAGAACCTTACACGCCTGATATGTTACAGCAACTTTTCCATTAAAAATAGCCATTGTATACCGTTCATTTATCACCTTTTTTACGGTTTGCTCTGAACCGGCTATACAAAATTTGTTTAATTCGCCGTATCGATGTAACATTTAATGCACTTTAATATTATGCATGTTTTATTTTGATTGAAATAGTCTTACTGGGCTTGAATGCCAATATTTAAAATTTTGTTTCTTCTAAAGTACCTTCAGTTTTGTTAATGCGAAGAAAAATAACCATATAATCTTATTTGTATTTATAAATAAGGTGTAAATATATAAGTTGAACGAATTCCATATTCAACTAAAGCAAAAATATTTGTTAATGCAATTTTTTTGTTTTTCAACCTAAAAACCGCAATATAGCGTGGGAAACATAATTGTTTTTGAAAGAATATTATCTTATACACGAAATTGTTAAAGTTAACGGAGAGTGATGAAAAGCCGATAAAACTAATCGATTGTTGTATATTAAATATTATTTATCAAAACACATGTTTCTATCGAAACTCAATGCAATTAATTCCTTTACCTCTTTTCATCTCTAACTGTTTTTAGAAATTCTTTAACTTATTTTAATTATGAAAATATGTAAAAGTCCTGTTTTGCGTATCAGATTTTCCGATTTCATTCAATAAATAATCAATTTTTTAAAAACGCGGTTAAGAAATTTAATTATTTTCAAAAGGGTACTAATGTAAAGAAATTTAATGTTGTTTCCTTTGCCAGCTTTCGGATGATGCGTAAAATGGTTCTGTATCATTTAATTTAGGTTAGAAATAATTGGGAGTCAGTCGTTTAAAAATATTTTAATTTTTCCGACGTTTTGGCTTCAGCATTTGAGCAATCATCAGGGCATCAGTGAGTCATATCAAGCATAAACTTGAGCCGAAACGTTGGCAAAATTAAAATATTTTTAAACGACTGACTCCCGATTATTACAACACTATAAATTCTCAATATGTATCATTCAAGTGTTAAAAATTCTTAAATTGATTTTGAAAGTAGTGTGTTGTGCGCACCAGTTTTCTTAAATGGCAATCCTCCCTTAGAAAAAAGAATGTA
This sequence comes from Piezodorus guildinii, assembly GCA_023052935.1. Lineage (NCBI taxonomy): Eukaryota > Metazoa > Arthropoda > Insecta > Hemiptera > Pentatomidae > Piezodorus > Piezodorus guildinii. The sequence goes on along the minus strand of CM041293.1, from coordinate 465,777 downwards.
GTTTCATTATGATTACCTGTTCGACAAGTTCGGGATCTTTGATGAAGAAGGTCGGCCTCCGGAAGGCGTAAGTACCCCCGTACCTGTTCTCCCCGAAGAACTCGTAGTTCATCTTCTGCTTGACCGGGAGGGGGTGGATGCCGAAGGCGGTGGTGAAGGAGTTGCCGAAGAGCGGTACCGGAGGCACGAACGGCACGCCGCGCTGCGCCCAGTAGCCATAGGTCGCGGTGGAGTACTTGTAGAGCAGGAGGAGGAGGCTGACGACCACCACCAGGAGGTCAGCGCACAACGACTCGAAGAGGAGGCACATCCTGGGCACTGGGTCCTCGTCGGGTCGGGCTGCCTTTATCAGGACCTCCCACCACTGCTGGGATCTGGAGGGGGTCCGCGCTGGTCAAAGGTCGGGCTGCAAGCTGTCGTCTCTTCAGGACCGCGCTGTCGGGAGCGGCCTGTCATCATCGCATCTTTCAGAAGAAGTAAGTGTTGTTTCGGAGCAATATGTTTCCCGTCGTAAAGCTTATTGAGGGGTTTTCGTTTGTTTTTTACACCCATACCTCGCCTTTGAAGGCATTATGGGGGTTTCTCAGGCCAGGGGATGAGGGCGGAGAATAAATGCCGAGTTGAAAGCCCCTTGGCACCGAAACGCGGAAATGCTCGCTAACCCACTCAGCCACTCCTTATTATATGATGTTATTATGATCGGGATTTAGCTGTTTACAAAAATATATTTTAAACTACTTCTGCGTGAATGATATTTTTAGTTTTATCCTCTCGTGGCAGAAGAACGTACTGATTTTCTCTGCAACCCGATCTTGGCAATACGACATATACAGTGAGCTTTGAAAGTATTCGGAATTCACTATCATTATGTAATTTACTTGCTTTTGAGTTATTATTTATGTTTTTAAAGAGTTCTTACTCACTTTATAATGTTAAGAGGAAGGTATACATTAGACGAACCCAAAAATCACGACAATAGTCATTTTATATTTAACGGTTTCAACGTTAATTTACGAAAAATATAAAACTAGGAGTGTCAAAAGTATTCGGAATTAAGTGGTTTCTGATTTGGAATTTAGTAAGAATTTGAACACTTGAAACCATTAAACAATAGGATTTCCGATTTAAACAACAAAACGATTTCCGAATACTTTTGACACTTAAAATTAATTGTTTAATCTTGAAAAAAAAAATAAACATTTCGGCTATCTGGTTCGTGATTTTGCTTTATGGAAGTCTCTCTTAAAGATTTATGAATTAAAAAGGATTATATAAATTAATAGTTGTGAAATATAATTATTAAATGAAAAGAAATAGGAATTCCGAATAGTTTTGACACTCACTGTAGTCGGCAGTGTGAAAGGCATTCTTGACGTAAATCGATTCCTATCCTCTGTGATTTATTGATTGTTACGTCAAAATATAATTCAACAGGAAATTATATTATTTTAAAATTTAAAGGTAAATCATTTGGAATCATTGGGATACGAGGTCTATTTCCTTCGTTTTTCTCCGCATTTTCCACTGATTCATCACTCCTATTGGTCGCAGCGTGACGCTATATAGCCAATAGCCTTCCTCGATAAATGGACTATCCAACACAATTTTTCAATTCGAACCAGTAGTTTCTAAGTTCAAACTCTTCAGCTTTATAATGTTAGTATAGATAATGAACCTGTGTAAAAGACCAACATATTATCTCTCCTTCTCAAAATGTGACGTCTTACGTAGCACATGAATAACAAATACAAAAATGGGCCTGTCCACCGCCTGCAGCTTTTCTTTTGGAGAAGGACCTCAAACAACGTAGCCAAATCAATAAATATCAATGCTATAAATATTTTTAAAATAATAGTAAAATTGTTGTTTATGAGCATAGGTTGGCAAGAAAATTGGATGATTGCATTCTTTCGGTAGGCATTGGAAACTGTTAGCCGCGCGATATCATTCCTGAAGATTCCACAAAGAAACACCGGCCAAAGAAATAGACAACGAAGGATGAGTTGGGAATATTGCAATATGAATATTGCTGCATCCGTGCTTATTTATTGGCAACAAAATCGGAAAAAAGAAAGAACAGCGGAGGTTCAGCGGGCAGTCGTTCTAGGGGCAGCAGCCAATGTTAACAAAATTTCAAACATAGCATAATTAGAGCCTAACCCTTGACTCCTTGAGTCCGGAGAGGTCAATATTGTCACCGAAAGCTGAGCAAGTGCGAAATTCTGAAATAATAGTTGTTCACGCCATATGTTATGGCCTGGTGAGGTTTCATGACTGTTTCATGGAAAAAAAAAAACTGTATAATTTTATGATATTTATCAATAGATCATTTTGTATTAATCTTTATTTTTATCTGTTTTAAAAATAAAATATAATTAAAAGTTTTGAATAGAAGAGAAAGAAAAAGAAGACGATCGTATTTCAATCGCTTTTATTACTGCCTAGTAGCGGGGGGTCTTAAGCTAGGGTCTAAAGGGTAGATGTACCTTAGACCCGAGTCTGCTCTCATACTCTGTACGTTTGCAAACGAAGTTCTTCATTTTCTCATCGTTCCCCTTGGAACTTGGAAAAGCTGCCCAGCGGTCATTTTCAAAATACCTGAGAACTTCGTCCAAGCCGCCCTGCGGAGATTTTCTACAATACTCAACTGGACTTTTTCACGTGAATATAGCTTATCTATTAATGGAACATTTAATTTCTTAATTCTTATTCAAGAAACTGTTTAATTTTGATAACCATCTTTAAGCATTTAATTAAGTTAAGTTTGTTTCTTCTATTTTCTACAATATTTTAATTAGGTTTATTTTGTTTCCTACATTTTCTTACAGCTGCTTAATCATATAATTAGGTTAATTTGTTTCTTATCTTGTTTATATGTATTTTAGTGTAAATGTATTGTGATTCGTCGTTTGCTTCCATTATTTTTTTTATTTTAAATCTGTACAGTCCACTAATTTATTTCAATAGAACCGCCCTCAATTTTGAGTTGTCACTTCGAAGTACTGTTCTTTCACGGATAGCCCAGCGTATACATAATAATAATAATAATAAGCATAGCTGGAAAACGATTATTATTATATTTTGTAATTTAAAAGTTGTAGGCGAATTTAAATTACTTATTTTAGATGCGTATGTGCCTAAAATGTTATATAAAATTTTAGGATTAATTTGGACTTAAGTTTTGGAAGGATAATATGTTTAGTGGGGCCTCAGTTCAATTCGAATTAGGACTTAAGTTTTGGAAGGATAATATGGTTTAGTGGGGCCTCAGTTCAATTCGAATTAGGACTTAAGTTTTGGAAGAATAATATGGTTTAGTGGGGCCTCAGTTCAATTCGAATTAGGACTTAAGTTTTGGAAGAATAATATGGTTAGTGGGCCTCAGTTCAATTCGAATTAGGACTTAAGTTTTGGAAGAATAATATGGTTTAGTGGGCCTCAGTTCAATTCGAATTAGGACTTAAGTTTTGGAAGAATAATATGGTTTAGTGGGGCCTCAGTTCAATTCGAATTAGGACTTAAGTTTTGGAAGAATAATATGGTTTATAGTGGGGCCTCAGTTAAATTCGAATTAGGACTTAAGTTTTGGAAGAATAATATGGTTTAGTGGGGCCTCAGTTCAATTCGAATTAGGACTTAAGTTTTGGAAGAATAATATGGTTTAGTGGGGCCTCAGTTCAATTCGAATTAGGACTTAAGTTTTGAAGAATAATATGGTTTAGTGGGGCCTCAGTTACAATTCGAATTAGGACTAAGTTTTGAAGAGATAATATGGTTTAGTGGGCTCAGTTCAATTCGAATTAGGACTTAAGTTTGGAAGAATAATATGGTTAGTGAGGGCTCAGCATTCGATTAGACTTGAAGTTTTGGGAATAATATGGTATTGTGCTCATAATCGAATAGACTTAGTTGGATATATGTTTTGGCTCAGTTCAATTCGAATTAGGACTTAAGTTTTGGAAGAATAATATGGTTTGTGGGGCCTCAGTTCAATTCGAATTAGGACTTAAGTTTTGGAAGATAATATGGTTAGTGGGGCTCAGTTCTAATTCGAATTAGGACTTAAGTTTTGGAAGAATAATATGGTTTAGTGGCCTCAGTTCAATTCGAATTAGGACTTAAGTTTTGGAAGAATAATATGGTTTAGTGTGGCCTCAGTTAATTCGAATTAGGACTAAGTTTTGAAAATAATATGGTTTAGTGGGCTCAGTTCATTCGAATTGGACTTAAGTTTTGGAAGAATAATATGGTTTATTGTGGGGCCTCAGTTCATTCGAATTAGACTTAAGTTTTGAAATAATATGGTTTAGTGGGCCTCATTCAATTCGAATTAGACTTAATTTTGAAGATAATATGTTTAGTGGGCCCAGTTCAATCGAATTAGACTTAAGTTTTGGAAGAATAATAATGTTAGTGGGCCTCAGTTCATTCGAATTATGACTTAAGTTTTGGAAGAATAAATGGTTTAGTGGGGCCTCAGTTCAATTCGAATTAGACTTAAGTTTTGAAGAATAATATGGTTTAGTGGGGCCTCATTCAATTCGAATTAGGACTTAAGTTTTGGAAGAATAATATGGTTAGTGGGCCTCAGTTCAATTCGAATTAGGACTTAAGTTTTGGAAGAATAATATGGTTTAGTGGGGCCTCAGTTCAATTCGAATTAGGACTTAAGTTTTGGAAGAATAATATGGTTTAGTGGGCCTCAGTTCAATTCGAATTAGGACTTAAGTTTTGGAAGATAATATGGTTTAGTGGGGCCTCAGTTCAATTCGAATTAGACTTAAGTTTTGGAAGAATAATATGGTTTAGTGGGCCATCAATTCGAATTAGACTTAATTTTGGAAGATAATGGTTTAGTGGGCTCATCAATCGAATAGGACTTAAGTTTGAAGAATAATAGGTTAGTGGGGCCTCAGTTCAATTCAATTAGGACTTAAGTTTTGAAGAATAATATGGTTTAGTGGGCCTCAGTTCAATTCGAATTAGGACTTAGTTTTGGAAGAATAATATGGTTTAGTGGGGCCTCAGTTCAATTCGAATTAGGACTTAAGTTTTGGAAGAATATATGGTTTAGTGGCCTCAGTTCAATTCGAATTAGGACTTAAGTTTGGAAGAATAATATTCAATTCGAATTAGGACTTAATTTTGAAGAATAATAGGTTTAGTGGGCCTCAGTTCAATTCGAATTAGACTTAAGTTTTGGAAGAATAATATGGTTTAGTGGGGCCTCAGTCAATTCGAATTAGGACTTAAGTTTTGGAAGAATAATATGTTTAGTGGGCCTCAGTTCAATTCGAATTAGGACTTAAGTTTTGGAAGAATAATATGGTTTAGTGGGCCTCATTCAATTCGAATTAGGACTTAAGTTTTGAAGAATAATATGGTTTAGTGGGCCTCAGTTCAATTCGAATTAGGACTTAAGTTTTGGAAGAATAATATGGTTTAGTGGGGCCTCAGTTCAATTCGAATTAGGACTTAAGTTTTGGAAGATAATATGGTTTAGTGGGCCTCAGTTCAATTCGAATTAGGACTTAAGTTTTGGAAGATAATATGGTTTAGTGGGCCTCATTCAATTCGAATTAGACTTAAGTTTTGGAAGAATAATATGGTTTAGTGGGCCTCATTCAATTCGAATTAGGACTTAAGTTTTGGAAGAATAATATGGTTTAGTGGGCCTCAGTTCAATTCGAATTAGGACTTAAGTTTTGGAAGAATAATATGGTTTAGTGGGCCTCAGTTCAATTCGAATTAGGACTTAAGTTTTGGAAGATAATATGGTTTAGTGGGGCCTCAGTTCAATTCGAATTAGGACTTAAGTTTTGGAAGAATAATATGGTTTAGTGGGGTAGGACTTAAGTTTTGGAAGATAATATGGTTATGGCCTCAGTCATTCGAATTAGATTAAGTTTTGGAAGAATAATATGGTTTAGTGGCCTCATTCAATTCGAATTAGGACTTAAGTTTTGGAAGAATAATATGTTTAGTGGCCTCAGTTCAATTCGAATTAGACTAAGTTTGGAAGAATAATATGGTTTAGTGGGGCCTCAGTTCAATTCGAATTAGGACTTAAGTTTGAAGAATAATATGTTATGGGGCTCAGTTCAATCGAATTAGGACTTAAGTTTGAAGAATAATATGGTTATGGGCCTCAGTTCAATTCGAATTAGGACTTAAGTTTGGAAGAAATATGTTTAGTGGCCTCATTCAATCGAATTAGGACTAAGTTTGGAAAATATGTTTAGTGGGCCTCAGTTCAATTCGAATTAGGACTTAATTTTGGAAGAATAATATGGTTAGTGGCCTCAGTTCAATCGAATTAGGACTTAAGTTTTGGAAGAATAATATGTTTAGTGGCCTCGTTCAATTCGAATTAGGACTTAAGTTTGGAAGAATAATATGGTTTAGTGGCCTCATTCATTCGAATTAGGATTAAGTTTGGAGATAATGGTTTAGTGGGGCCTCATCAATTCGATTAGACTTAATTTGAAAAAATATGGTTTAGTGGGGCCTCAGTTCAATTCGAATTAGGACTTAAGTTTGGAAGAATAATATGGTTTAGTGGGCCTCAGTTCAATTCGAATTAGGACTTAAGTTTTGGAAGAATAATAGGTTTAGTGGGGCCTCAGTTCAATTCGAATTAGGACTTAAGTTTTGGAAGATAATATGGTTTAGTGGGGCCTCAGTTCAATTCGAATTAGGATTAAGTTTTGGAAGAATAATATGGTTTAGTGGGCCTCAGTTCAATTCGAATTAGGACTTAAGTTTTGGAAGAAAATATGTTTAGGGCCTCAGTTCAATTCGAATTAGACTTAAGTTTTGGAAGATAATATGGTTTAGTGGGCCTCAGTTCAATTCGAATTAGGACTTAAGTTTGAAGAATAATATGGTTTAGTGGGCCTCAGTTCAATTCGAATTAGACTTAAGTTTTTGGAAGAATAATATGGTTTAGTGGGGCCTCAGTTCAATTCGAATTAGGACTTAAGTTTTGGAAGAATAATATGGTTTAGTGGGGCCTCAGTTTCAATTCGAATTAGACTTAAGTTTTGGAAGAAAATAGTTTAGTGGGCCTCATTCAATTCGAATTAGGACTTAAGTTTTGGAAGATAATATGGTTTAGTGGGCCTCAGTTCAATTCGAATTAGGACTTAAGTTTTGGAAGAATAATATGGTTTAGTGGGGCCTCAGTTCAATTCGAATTAGGACTTAAGTTTTGGAAGGATAATATGGTTTAGTGGGCCTCAGTTCAATTCGAATTAGGACTTAAGTTTTGGAAGATAATATGGTTTAGTGGGCCTCAGTTCAATTCGAATTAGGACTTAAGTTTTGGAAGGAATAATATGGTTTAGTGGGGCCTCAGTTCAATTCGAATTAGGACTTAAGTTTTGGAAGAATAATATGGTTTAGTGGGGCCTCAGTTCAATTCGAATTAGGACTTAAGTTTTGGAAGAATAATATGGTTTAGTGGGGCCTCATTCAATTCGAATTAGGACTTAAGTTTTGGAAGAATAATATGTTTAGTGGGGCCTCAGTTCAATTCGAATTAGGACTTAAGTTTTGGAAGAATAATATGGTTTAGTGGGGCCTCAGTTCAATTCGAATTAGGACTTAAGTTTTGGAAGAATAATAATGGTTTAGTGGGGCCTCAGTTCAATTCGAATTAGGACTTAAGTTTTGGAAGAATAATATGGTTTAGTGGGGCCTCAGTTCAATTCGAATTAGGACTTAAGTTTTGGAAGAATAATATGGTTAGTGGGCCTCAGTTCAATTCGAATTAGGACTTAAGTTTTGAAAGAATAATATTGGTTTAGTGGGCCTCAGTTCAATTCGAATTAGGACTTAAGTTTTGGAAGAATAATATGGTTTAGTGGGGCCTCAGTTCAATTCGAATTAGGACTTAAGTTTTGGAAGAATAATATGGTTTAGTGGGCCTCAGTTCAATTCGAATTATGGACTTAAGTTTTGGAAGAATAATATGGTTTAGTGGGGCCTCAGTTCAATTCGAATTAGGACTTAAGTTTTGGAAGAATAATATGGTTTAGTGGGGCCTCAGTTCAATTCGAATTAGGACTTAAGTTTTGGAAGAATAATATGGTTTAGTGGGGCCTCAGTTCAATTCGAATTAGGACTTAAGTTTTGGAAGAATAATATGGTTTAGTGGGGCCTCAGTTCAATTCGAATTAGGACTTAAGTTTTGGAAGAATAATATGGTTTAGTGGGGCCTCAGTTCAATTCGAATTAGGACTTAAGTTTTGGAAGAATAATATGGTTTAGTGGGGCCTCAGTTCAATTCGAATTAGGACTTAAGTTTTGGAAGAATAATATGGTTTAGTGGGGCCTCAGTTCAATTCGAATTAGGACTTAAGTTTTGGAAGAATAATATGGTTTAGTGGGGCCTCAGTTCAATTCGAATTAGGACTTAAGTTTTGGAAGAATAATATGGTTTAGTGGGGCCTCAGTTCAATTCGAATTAGGACTTAAGTTTTGGAAGAATAATATGGTTTAGTGGGGCCTCAGTTCAATTCGAATTAGGACTTAAGTTTTGGAAGAATAATATGGTTTAGTGGGCCTCAGTTCAATTCGAATTAGGACTTAAGTTTTGGAAGATAATATGGTTTAGTGGGGCCTCAGTTCAATTCGAATTAGGACTTAAGTTTTGGAAGAATAATAATGGTTTAGTGGGGCCTCAGTTCAATTCGAATTAGGACTTAAGTTTTGGAAGAATAATATGGTTTAGTGGGGCCTCAGTTCAATTCGAATTAGGACTTAAGTTTTGGAAGAATAATATGGTTTAGTGGGGCCTCAGTTCAATTCGAATTAGGACTTAAGTTTTGGAAGAATAATATATGGTTTAGTGGGTGGCCTCAGTTCAATTCGAATTAGGAATTAAGTTTTGGAAGAATAATATGGTTTAGTGGGGCCTCAGTTCAATTCGAATTAGGACTTAAGTTTTGGAAGAATAATATGGTTTAGTGGGGCTCAGTTCAATTCGAATTAGGACTTAAGTTTTGGAAGAATAATATGGTTTAGTGGGGCCTCAGTTCAATTCGAATTAGGACTTAAGTTTTGGAAGAATAATATGGTTTAGTGGGGCCTCAGTTCAATTCGAATTAGGACTTAAGTTTTGGAAGAATAATATGGTTTAGTGGGCCTCAGTTCAATTCGAATTAGGACTTAAGTTTTGGAAGAATAATATGGTTTAGTGGGCCTCAGTTCAATTCGAATTAGGACTTAAGTTTTGGAAGATAATATGGTTTAGTGGTGCCTCAGTTCAATTCGAATTAGGACTTAAGTTTTGGAAGATAATATGGTTTAGTGGGGCCTCAGTTCAATTCGAATTAGGACTTAAGTTTTGGAAGAATAATATGGTTTAGTGGGCCTCAGTTCAATTCGAATTAGGACTTAAGTTTTGGAAGAATAATATGGTTTAGTGGGGCCTCAGTTCAATTCGAATTAGGACTTAAGTTTTGGAAGAATAATATGGTTTAGTGGGCCTCAGTTCAATTCGAATTAGGACTTAAGTTTTGGAAGATAATATGGTTTAGTGGGGCCTCAGTTCAATTCGAATTAGGACTTAAGTTTTGGAAGAATAATATGGTTTAGTGGGGCCTCAGTTCAATTCGAATTAGGACTTAAGTTTTGGAAGAATAATATGGTTTAGTGGGGCCTCAGTTCAATTCGAATTAGGACTTAAGTTTTGGAAGAATAATATGGTTTAGTGGGGCCTCAGTTCAATTCGAATTAGGACTTAAGTTTTGGAAGAATAATATGGTTTAGTGGGGCCTCAGTTCAATTCGAATTAGGACTTAATGTAGTCATGTAAATGAGTCTTTTGTAATTAATTTGAAGGTTAGATCCTTTTAGGAAGTGTCCAAGTTGCAATAACGGTGATTTAAAAAATAAATAATTATTTTGAGATTATTTAAACAGGTGGAGACAGTTCGTCAGAGGTTGACGACTTAGTGCAAATATAAAATAATCAGATTCAATGATTACATAATAACAGAACAGGGAAAACGATTATTATTACAAGGAGTGAAAAGTTTGGGGAAAATCCTCTAGGATTTGGAAAACCCAGGGCATAGTTTCGAAGAGGCGTGAGTAACGTAACAAAGCCCAGAAGTTGTATTACTCTGAGTGTGCCATAAACAGCTTGAGCTATTCCAATATTTACTAACACTCCCACTAGTATTAACTACATCAAATAAACGCTATCTTCTCAGAAACAGAATTGTATTATCCTTGTAAAACCAGATCTGATAATTAAACTAAAAAAATCTGGTCCGCATTTAAGAGATATTAAATTAATTTAGAGTTGAAAAAAAAAAAAACTTTAAAGAAGAGTATTCAATTTCGTTGGAAACAAATGGTTCGATGTAACAAACATATTAGACTGAATAATTTACTAATAGACGAACAATTTGGTTTTAGGGAACACCACTCCACCGTTGACCAATTAGCACGACTCACTGACTTCATCACTAAAGCCTTAAACGAACGCAAACATACCGGAATGCTTCTTTTGGACCTAGAAAAAGCATTTGATACTGTGTGGCACTCCGGACTCATATAAAAATTAAACTCATATAATTTTCCGCCATACCTGATTCACATTATTCACTCATATTTATCAAATAGACAGTTTTATATTCAAGTTGGCAAATCTACTTCCGATACCCTCCCTACCTCGGTGGGTCTTCCCCAAGGCTCTTGCTTATCTCCAATTCTATTTAATTTGTTCATTTCCGACCTACCGACCAAAACCATTTGTGACGAGGTCCTTATATGCCGATGACACTGCATTGTATACTTCATCATATCGCATTGATACTGTAGTAAATCGCTTACAACAATACTTTAAACAATTTAACTAATATTGCAACAAATGGAAATTGAAAATTAATCCCACCAAATCTGAAGCAATCCTGTTCACTAAACGTCGCTCAAAAATAAACCACCAAATCAAGTTAAATTCAGATCTCATCCCATGGTCAAAATCTGTACAGTACTTAAGCCTAACTTTAGACAAATCACTTACTTTCACAGACCACATCAACAGAAAAATTGATAAAGCGAAAAAAATAATATACAAAATGTTTCCTTACTTTAATAGAAAATCCCGTTTGAGTCCTCAAAACAAATTAACAATAGGAGCTCATCCTGCTCGACTAATTTCCAAAAACTTGAGAGAATTCAAAACTTGTCAATGCGGATAATTAATAATTTCCCCTGATACACGAAAATATCATCAATGCTCCAAGACTTGCAGCTTCCTACAATCCAACAACTTGTCCATTCACAAACAGCTTCTTACTTCAGTAAAACTCCAGTTTCTAAAAACCCATTAATAAAAGAAATCGGTAATTACAATAAATTTTCACTAAAACGATATACCCATAAGAGAACAAAACATGTATTATTAAATTAACTTACTTTCTTATTTCTAAATTTTATAATTTCCAATTATTTCATGTATTTTCAAATTATTTCATGTTTATTTTCAATTATTTTATGTATTTTCAATTATTTTAAGCATCTTCAAATATTTTATGTATTCTCAATTATTTTATGTGTAGTTTTTATGCGTAGGTTTTTTGTATAATTTTTCCTACAATCGCAATATAACCTCAATTTTATTTCACCATATGTTTACCATTTAGGCTAAAGTACTATAATCACAAAAAAAACAAAAATATTTTCTGATTGTAAGGATGACTCATCCAAAATCATTGTTTTTCAAAATGTTAATATGTGAATAAAGTTTTTTTTATTTTTTATTAATTAATATAACAGTATTATACTTAATGTCTATTCTTGTTGTTAGAGTTTCGATGAGATAGCTGATGACGAGTAACGATTTTTTTCATTTCTTTAATAATGAACTTAGGGGGGCAAAATCCTACCTGTACCTCCTCGTGGTGCCCCCCCGGGTAGTGCTAACACAGGTGGTGGGGCAGGCAGGGCTCCTGGCCTAGTGAAGGCAACCTGCCTAGGGGAAGGTAACCCCAAAATCAAATCCCCGGTCCTCCAGGTTTGGGGTTAGGATATGGGCCTGCACCTCAATTCCTTTAAAAATCACAACCGCTTTCAAACTTATAACAGAAAAAAGCCGGATGGATCTAATAGGAAAAGACTTAAGCTTCGGAAACGGACTAAACAATTCGGAACATGGAATATTCAAGGACTCAGAATGAAGGAGAAGGAAGTGCAAGAGGGCATGGAAAAGTGTACATCGAAATAGCGGTACTGACGGAGACAAAGAGAAAAGGAAAAGGAGAAGAAGTATTTGGCAACTTTATCTATTACTACAGTGGCGTCGGCAAGGATAGCAGAGCTTGTGCTGGAGTATCTATTTGATTACACAAAAGGCTAAAGCATCTGGTCGTGAATTATGAATGTGTTAATGAAAGAATCATCATATTAGAGCTAAAGTTGTTTGGGGAGGAAATAAACATAGTGGGAGTATATGCTCCAACAGATTGTGTTAGTGCCAGAGAAAAAGACGATTTTTTCGAAAAGCTAATCCATATCATAGAATCTACGCCACCTAGAAAAACAGCAATATGTATGGGTGATCTAAACAGCAGAACAGGAAATAGTCAGAATGTTCTGTGGTTGGTAATCACGGAGAAGATGTAGTAAACGAAAATGGAAAACGTCTAATAGATTTATGTGAGGAACATAATCTAACAATATTGAATGGATTTTTCCAGCATAAAGACGTCCATAAATATACTTGGCATCAACCAGCTAGGAAGCTTAGATTAATAATTGATTATATCATCATGAGGAGAAACCCCCGTTTGGTCCCACAGGATGTTCGAAAAATGAGAGGAGCGGAATGCGGATCTGATCATTTTCTAGTTAAGGCCAAAATATTGTTCAAATTTACCTCTCCGTCAAAAAATACAAACGCTAGTAGTGCAAAAAAGACTGAAAAAATTACGTATCAGCTTGAAAGTCTTCATCAGGAATCGGTAGAGGGCCTATAAAAAGAGAAGAGAGTGCAAAATAAAATAACAGCTCAATTAGAAAAAGAAGATATAAAGTACGAGGAGCTAAAGGAAATTTGTAAAGAGGCTGCGTTAGAAGCGCTCGGGAGGAGGAATGAAGGGAGGCCTTTCAACAAATACTGGTGGAATGATCAGGTCGCTCGAGCAGTAGAGGAAAAGAAGTGTGCGTATAAGAAATGGCTAGCAAAAAATGACGCTATAACACTTAATGACTACAGGGAGTTCAAGAGGGCGGTTAAAAAGAAAAGAAAAGAAGCTATAAGTTTTTTTTTGGAGCAGAACTGCGAAATGATCGACCGTTGCATCCAGGGACAAAATGTAAAAGAAGCATGGAAGAGGCTAAAAGCGATCAAGGCCCAGACCTACCACAAGAATAGTCCTTGCCTTATATCTGACGAACACTGGAAGGACTACTTTTCCATTCTGTTACAAGAAGACAGATCGGAATACAAGGTAGAAGAACAGGAAAATGATCAATGCGAGTATGAAAGTGAGGAGATCTCTGTGGATGAAGAGGAGGTAGCCTTGAGAAAGATGAAAAATGGAAAGTCACCAGGACCCGGGGATCTGCCAATAGAGTTGATAAAGGCAGGACCAAGAGAATTGAAGGAGATACTGGCTAAGATTTACACAGAGTGTATGAAAAAAGGAAAAGTTCCGGAGGATTGGTTAATGGGGGATATAATACCTATACACAAAAAAGGAAAAAGAAACATGTGCACCAATTACAGAGGAATCACGGTAACAAGTTGTATAGGCAGGCTTTATGGCCGAATTCTTTAGGAAAGACTAGAGAAAGAGGTCTCTGATCAGATAAGGGAAGAGCAGGCAGGTTTTAGAAGTGGGAGATCATGTAGTGACCATATTTTTACCTTGACTCAGCTGGTACAGAAGAGGATAGAATATGATCTCGAAACCCACTTAGCATTCATTGACCTTCGCAAAGAATACGATAGTGTTCCTTTAAAGAAACTGTGGGAAGCTTTGGGTCTGGCTCAGATAAATAGAGGTCTCATTAAAGCTATAAAGAGTCTATATATAGGGGCTCGATCAAGAGTGAAAATAGAAAGAAAATATACTGAACCATTCCTGGTCACTAAAGGTCTAAAGCAAGGATGTTGCCTCTCTCCAACACTTTTTAATATTTACGAGGAACAAGCCCTAAGATTGTGGAAACAAAAGTGTCGAGGAATGGGTGTGGAGGTTGGTGATGACACACTTTTCACCCTTCAGTTCGCAGACGATCAGGTTGTCCTAGCTTCGGAAGATTGTGATCTTGAATATATGCTGAGGAAATTGAATGAAGCATACTCTGAGTGGGGTCTAGAGATCAGCAGAGAAAAACAGAGTATATGCCATGCAACTCACCAGTCTCAGCCATCTGCGTGGAGGATTGGACGATCCCACAGAGCAACGCCTTTCAATATCTTGGGGTAACCATGGATCAGTTCGGAACGATAACAAAAGATACTGAAAATAGATTGCAAATGGTAGAAGAATAGTAGGAATCTTGAATAGTGTTCTGTCGAGCATACAGGTCTTACGAAAAAAAAACAAACGAAAATTTACCATTCCTTCCTCCTAGAGACCACTTTATATGGCGCTGAAACATGGACAGTGCTAAAATCGGCTGAAAGAAGATTGTTAGCTCTGGAGATGGACTTTTGGAGAAGAGCCAACGGTATATCCAGGCTGCAAAGAATCCCTAATGCGGAAATAAGAAAAAAAGTAGGGACTGAGCTGAATATCTTAAATGAAATATCAAAGAAGAGGCTCATGTGGTATGGCCATGTCATGAGGATGGAAGGGACGCGGTGGCCACATAAAATGATAAAGTACTCCCCGCAGAAGAGGCGAAGAAGAGGAAGACCCCGCAAAGCGTGGATAGAGAGTGTGAGGGAGGACATGGCGGCCAGAGGACTGCGGGGACAGGGAGCACTGGCGTTCTGAAGTACTAAGTTTCGGGATGTGACGCAAGTTGCAGAACCCGAGGGGAAAAAAAATATATATATATAAATTAACGAATGTATTGTAAGTGTGTGGGGATGGGACCTATAATAGAAAGAGGAATGGAGGTGGGTGCTATAGGCAATGACCACCGATTAAAAAACACACTTATTTTATCAATGCATTGTATTCCTTTAAAGTAACGGACATTCATTGTTTCATCTCATAAAAGTTTAAAATTTTAACTTTATTTTATTTATTACTAACTGATCCGACAGGCGACGGCCTGTCTTAAATGCCGTTGATATGTCTTAGCGAAATCGGTCAAGCCGTTCACGCGTGATGCGATCACCAAAGGAAAATGCGATTCATTTATATATATATATATATATATATATATATATATATATATATATATATATATATATATATATATATATATATAGAGAGAGAGAGAGAGAGGGGTAGGTTGATAGGGAGACTATTATTACCTTGCAAAATTGGAAAAAAAAATCTGGTGCAGGCAACGCACGACTTTCACTTACCTCCATCTTGAAAATCAATGAAAGAATTTTCAAATACAGTAAGAGATAAAAATACGTAAAACTATTCAAGAATTAATTAAACTGAATTTATATAGAAACATATGTTTTATTAAAAATGTATTATATCTATCTATCTATCTATCTATATATATATATATATATATATATATATATATATATATATATATATATATATATATATATATATATATATATATATATATAAATCTCGTGTCACACTGTTTGTTCGGGATAAACTCTGAATTTACTGAATCGACTTTGATCAAACTTCGTAAGTATCTGTTATTTGGTCCAACTTAAATGATAGGATAGTTTTTATTACTATTCTAAATGGTTGAAAATTATATTTTTCAAAAACTTAAAACAAAATTTGTTTAACTGTGGCAACACTGGTTCCCTTATAGTAACCTTCCCATATCTTCACATATATGATTATTAATTCAAATATAAGTGTGTGTTGATTGCTTCTATGCGTTCTTATTTATAAAATATGCGTTCACTCCATAGGTTCCAGGTATAATAAAATACATATAACTATACGTTTCCAGAAAAATTATAAGTACTTATTTGAATGGCATGCAATGAGTTATGAGTTGCAAAGGTTATGTTTAAAAGATAAAACGATGTTATTGAATAATTTGGATGTGGCTACTTGGTACTGGAATGTTATTGTAACATTAAGTAAATAAAATTGATATCTGACATGAAATAATAATCTTTAATTTATCATAAACAGAGTAGCTTATTTCTATTCACCTGAATTTCTTTTATATAACCCCATTTAACATAGTCACTATCAACATCTTTTGTAATTTATAGCAATTTTAATTTAAATTATTTTATTTATCAAATTGAATTCACCAAACCGCAACAAAGATAAAGAAGTGTAGTTTTTGTTCTATTTTTACTTTCACTTACTATATATAGTAAGGGGAAGTATTGCGATCGTGAAAATTTTCGAATTCCAGTTTTCAACGGAAATACACGTTTTAGGGTCCCTTGAGTCCAAATAACCAAGTCCCGCAAAAAGGTCTGTGTGTGTGTTGTGTGTGTGGTAGCTCCCGGGCGGAAACGGTAAGTCCTATGAAACTGAAATTTCATATTTAAGACAACTATACGCCCGAGACGTGACAAAACTTTTTTCAGCAAAATGAGCCTACCAGAAGAGGCACTTTATACCATGATTTTGCACCTTTTTTCGATTTTCTCAAAAACGGTTCCGACGATTTTGATTAAACTCGCTATATCGATGTAAAATTTAATGGGCTTTAATATCATGTAGGTTTTATTAGATAAAAATGGTCTGACAGGGCTTAAATGCCGATATTTTAAATTTTCTTCCTCTAAAGTACCTTTAATTTTGTCGATTCTATAAAAATAACTGTATTATCTTGTTACTACTGATGAAAAACAGGTAAATATATAAATTGAATGAATTCTATACCCAACTAAAGGAGAAAACAGAAAAAATATTTTTTAAATGCAATTTTTCGTTTTTGAACATAAGAGCAGTAATATACATGTATGATATACCGTTGGAAAGCTAAAGATTTTAGAAAAATTGTCATCTCATACACAAGCTTTTAAAAGTTAATAGAGAGTGATGAAATGAACATAAAACTAACTGATTATTTTAGATAATAATATAATAGATTTTTTAATCAAACACATGTTTCTATAGAAATTTAATTTAATTTATTACTTTCACTTACTATATATAGTAAGAGGAAGTATTGCGATCGTGAAAATTTTCGAATTCCAGTTTTCAACGGAAATACACGTTTTAGGGTCCCCTGAGTCCAAATAACCAAGTCCCGCAAAAAGGTCTGTGTGTGTGTGTGTCTGTGTGTGTGTGTCTGTGTCTGTGTGTGTGTGGTGTTGTGTGTGTGTGTGTGTGTGGTAGCTCCCGGGCGGAAACGGTAAGTCCTATGAAACTGAAATTTCATATTTAAGACAACTATACGCCCGAGACGTGACAAAACTTTTTTCATCAAAATGAGCCTACCAGAAGAGGCACTTTATACCATGCATTTTGCACCTTTTTTCAATTTTCTCAAAAACGGTTCCGACGATTTTGATTAAACTCGCTATATCGATGTAAAATTTAATGGGCTTTAATATCATGTAGGTTTTATTTAGATAAAAATGGTCTGACAGGGCTTAAATGCCGATATTTTAAATTTTCTTCCCCTAAAGTACCTTTAATTCTTTGAATTTTGATTGATTTTAAAAATCGAGGTAAGTGAAAGTCGTGTGTTGCCCGCACCAGATTTTTTCAATGTGCCTCGATATTAGAAACATGATATTTATAGTTGTATTAGATTAATTATAGTAATAGGTTAAGTTGTTTTTAAATCACTTTCCTCATCAATCATAAGTCTAACAAGTTGCCATTTAATTCTGTTACATATACAATAGCGATCCAATAGAAGTAGGCACCCTCTGTACCCAAAATTACTCGATATATTTTAGTTGTAACGTAATCGTGGTATATAGTCATGTTTGCAACATAAATATGATAGACATACATCGAGCCAACGAGTGGGAATATTTTCACTTAAAACAACTTTGATAAATATAATTGTAAAAAATATAATATTTATATCTGTTGATATTTTTAATTATATTTAATTTATAATATTTTTATAAATTATATCATATTATGATTATCTAAAACAATCAATTATTATTATTGGCTTTTCACCACTCTTTATCAACTTTTACAATTTTCTGTATAAATTAATATTTGTTCTAAAATCTTTAGCTTTCCAACGATATATTATACATGTAATTACCGTTCATATGTTCAAAAACAAAAAAGTTGTTTTCAGTTTTCTCCTTTAGTTGGATACCGAATTCGTTCACCTTATATATTTACCTGTTTTTTTGTCGTTGATAACAAGATTATATAGTTATTTTTTTAGTATCTACAAAATTAAAGGTACTTTAGAGGAAGAAAATTAAAATATCGGCATTTAAGCCCTGTCAGACTGTTTTAATCGGAATGAAACCTACATGATATTAAAGCCCATCAAATTTTACATTAATCTATAGAATTTAATAAAATTGCTAGAGCCTTTTATGAGAAAATCGTAAAAAGATACAAAATGCATGGTATAAAGTACATCTGGTCAGCTGATTTTGATGAAAAAGATTTTGTGACATCTCAGGCGTATAGTTGTTCTTAATATGAAATTTCAGTTTCATAGAACTTTTCGTTTATGTTCTGTAGTTACCACACACACACCTTTTTGCGGGACTTGGTTATTTGGACTCTGGAGACCATAAAACGTGTATTTCCGTTGAAAACTGGAATTCGGAAATTTTCACGATCGCAATACTTCCCCTTACTATATATTTCATACACAGGTAAGTTAACGGAAAAATAAAATAAGTGTGTTTTGTATGTAGTTTCTTTATTACCACATTTCCAAACAACTGCTCCATCATATGCGTTTTATAGTTACTACTCATAAACGCATTAACGCAAATTTAAATTAAGAGAAAATAAAATATTCGCGAGCAAATCCGCGGTTTACAGCGAGTGTATATATATATATATATATATATATATTATTTATTATATATATATTATATATATAATATTAGCTTTAAAGGTTTAAATCGGTAAAAGGTTGAATTTGGATCTGTGCCGTTGAGCAAGCCGTTCAAGTAGTTTGTTTTTTTCCTGATATGCACATAAAATAAATCGTACAAAATTTTGCAGCCCCTGCATTGTGATACATAGCAAACGCTCAATAAAACATCTAAATTAACATAAGACATCTTCTTATTTATGATTTGCGTATCTGTGTGACAAAAGTTGGATGAGGCGGACATCTGTCATTCAACAACATAAATAATTTCCTTATTTTTGAAATACGGACGACGGTTGAATTATTTGCATATTTTTACTTTCACTTACTATATATAGTAAGGGGAAGTATTGCGATCGTGAAAATTTTCCAATTCCAGTTTTCAACGGAAATACACGTTTTAGGGTATCCTGCGTCCAAATGACCAAGTCCCGCAAAAAGGTCTATGAGTGTGTGTGTGGTAAGTCTAGCACCAAAAACGAAAAATCGTACATAATCAGATTTCATATTTAAGAAAACTATACTCCCGAGATGTTTTTATAAAAAACTAAACTAAAAATATATACACTTCTACCCTTTCCTAATGTTATTTTAATTAAGGAAAATTAATTATTAATTGTTTATGTTTCTTATTATCAAATTGATAACATGAATGAGTTCGCGATTCCGGAAATTATAGTATTTATTATATAATAAAAAATATATAATATATAAAAGTATTTATTATATAATAAAAAAATGATTACTTTTATATCAGGACACTTATGATTTGTTTAAGAAGCAACAAATCCTTTTTTTTCGGTCCAGAAATCAGCTTGTTGAACAAAATAAAATTCCATCAATGAATTTCCTCATTTGTTGATCCTTCCTGTTAAATTCAAATCTGTTTTTTGACGTGTCTCTGTTGTGTTGTGTAATGGATAGATAGCTCATGTTGTAATCTGAATTTTTTGTTTATCATTATTGGGCAAAAACCAAGCCTTTAAAAGGAAATAAATAACGTGCCATTAATACGAAAAATGAATTGCAAATAACAAAACACTTAATAATTTCGCTTCATGAATGGCTGATGGTAATGTTGTCACTAAAGTCATCTTGGAATGAACTGTGCCGTTGGTGATAAATTTGAAAATAAATTAGTCCAGTAGTTTTGGTGAAAAAGCCGTACAACGGATGGACGGAGTTTTATTCGAGTTTTGAATTCGGAGTACTAAAAAAATATAACCTTCAGTTTTTAGTTGTTTTTTCTTCTTCTAACCATGACTGAATATAACTAATATATATTTTTATTTATTTATATATATATATATATATATATATATATATATATATATATATTATATATATATATATATAATTGTTTATATATAATAAAAATAAAATAATATAAATAAAATAAATAACGTTGTTATTGTTTTCAAGATAAATGAACAATTGAGACGTTGATTTCCAAAAGGTACTATATCCATTCTAGTAAATTTTACAGGAGGCGCGAATATCACTAATTATTATATTATTAAATTAGCAAATTTGATTCTTTTCACATTAAAATCCAGAATTGTTTTTTTTTAGTATATTAATAACATCATATTAAAGATATGAAATGAGATGTTTTGGTATAATTTGGAACGAAATTAAATGTGTAATTATTTCCTTTAGAAAATAATTATATTTCTAAATTGCGTTTATAAAGGGCTTGGGTGTTCATTAGATAAAATCAAATAGGAGATTTAGATGTAACTAATTGATGAGAATACATTATATGTAAAAAAATCAATTTTGTAAAAAATGTCCTTTAGTACTTTTGTCACAGCTGACAAAAACTAGAGTTGGAACAAACCCTCACTCTGATGAAATCAGCTGATCTTTTAATTAAAAATTATTTAAATTGAGGGAGGTTACAAAAACATGGATGGTGTTATTGGTTATGTTCTTAGTCATGTTCAGTTTATGATACATGTTTATTATGTTAATTTTGTTTTGATATATTAGTGAATATTGAACCCGTAGGGGTAAGTTTTTCTTTGATGTTTAGTATATTTTTTTTTTTTTACAGTAAACGTTTTAAATGTGATTTGTTATAAAATTGTATTGTAACCTTTTAGGTTCAATTACCTGATGTGAAAATAAAGAAATTTCAAGTCAAAAATGGTTACTACTCACTCCCCTTCCGCTGGGCTAGCACTTATTTAAATAAATAATTATATAACGTAAATAGAGACGTTACACTTTTTGGAAATCAACGTCTCAATTCCAGGCATGTATTCTATGGCTGTTTACGTCGCGACGAAAGAATTTTGTCGCTCTGAAGAGCAGAATCTAGCGCCTTTTATCAGATACTAAATGTTCCATACTTATCGTCTTTTGGTTTACTTTTTTCAATAATGAACCTTTGTAATCGACAATTAAAAAAAAAATAGAGTAAAATTTTGGAGAACAAATTTATTATTTGGAATTTTACCCATTTATACGCCTATAACTCGGATATTTTTAATGATAGAGAAAAATATGTATTGAGTTTTGGAATCAGTAAAGTGATAGAAAAAAAAAAAAAAATGAAATCATGTCTATTTGTAGAATAGAATAGAACAAGAAACTTTATTCTAGGACAATGTCCCTTAAGAATAATATTAATGAACAAAATACAAAATTATTATATCTGGCAAAAAACAATATAGAACTACATTTAAATAACAAAAGAAAGACGAAAAGGTCATAGTGAAATCTCTATCTACATATTTGAGATAATATAACTTCTACACCTCACTAACGTAGATAAACAAATCACCTCACATCAATTGGCTTAATAAAAATTAGCTAACATCGAACTGGAGAGAAAGGAAGTGTTGAAAGAGGAGGGATTTAAACTATGATGGTGAAGGAGCATGTCGGATGTTATTTTCCAAGATGGAGAAATATATGTACAGTTTTAGAATCCGTAAAGCGAGATAAACAGAAAAATGTTAATAGAACACGGATAACGAAAAAAGCTTAGCTATATATGCAAGTCACAAATTACAATAGATGTAATCCCACGAAAACTCGGTTATTATTGAAGATAGATAAGATTTTCGAGATGAAGACAGCGCGATGAACAGAGAGGAAGAAAAACATATCTTATAAGCAACAACTTGTAAGAGATTTCATTCCCTGATAGCTGATTGATAATAGAGAACAAATGCAAGGTGTTCTGGGGTCAGGAAATTCCATTTGAATTGTTTTAATGAAAATCAAAAGAAAAGAAAATAGTAGCGAAGTCTAGTATAGATGCGTTTGGTTTATTATTGGATTCTTTCACATGAAATGTCCGTTTTTATAGTTTCTGAAATACATAAAGGATTTTGCAGGTCTCTGTTGTTTTCTTCCGAATGTTTATATATTTAAAGTGAACAGTTACTAATCCTCTACCTTTGTATTATAAACATTAGCTTCCCAATCAATTACCCACTTTTTAGCATACCTCCAAATATGAACATGGAAACACGCGATTTTCGAGTAATATTTTTGTACGAGTTTAAACTCGGCCATTCAGCAGCTGAGGCCGCTAGAAATATTTGCAAGGAGTTTGGGAAGGGAGTGTTAATGAACGGACCATTCGCCGTTGGTTTGCTAAGTTTTCAGCTGGGGATACCGACTTGGAAAACTAGCCCCGAGGAAGACCTCCGTCCGTAATAGACAACGATGTCCTCAAACATACAGTAGAAGGAAACCCCTATCAAACAGTTAAAGGACTCTCAGCACAACCAAATGCAAGTGCATCTACCGTTTCCAGACATTTAAAGTGTATTGGGAAAGTAAAAAAGCTCGATACATGGGTACCTCATGATCTCACTGAGCGGCAGCAAGACCCCATGTTTCAAAACATACCGTGCAAAAATTGACGAAGTTCTTCCGCACCCACCTAATTCTCCCGACTTGTCTCCAACAGATTACCACCTGTTCAGGAATTTAGACAACTTCGTCAAAGGAAAACTTTTTGAAAATGATTATCAAGTGAAAAGTGCGTTTTGAGATTTTGTTTCACTTCTAAGCTCAGAGTTTCTCAGTTCATGGATAAAAAAGTTGGTGTCACGTATGGAAAAATGTGTAAAAAAAGAGGGTAAATACTTCGAATAAATACATTTTTAATAAAAATCCTTGAAAACTTGAAAACGGACATTTCACGTGACACAACCCAATATTTAATGGCAATTCAGATAATAGCATTTTTTTTTTCAATAGAATCTTCTTTTTTTTAAAATACAGTCGACTGCATTCATTTAACTAACCATCCAACAATAACAATATCTAATAATGTTTAAGAGTACCCTGGAGCGCCCCAGGTCTCGAAAAATTATAACAGGGCATAATTTAAAAATGGGACGAGCAAGGAACAAGCAAGGTTACTAAGAAAGGTGCCAGATCCCGCTCGTCAGGGAGACAAAATTCACAGATTTCAGACGCGAGTGGGACTTAATGTTCGCAAAGGATCTCAAGTTTGTTCGCTTGTCGCCACGTAAACAATCTTAGAATACGCACCTCGAATCGTTTGTTTATCTTGAAAAAAATTCCAGAAACGACGGATTAAATGGAAACACTTGGTCGTAAAACATGGTATCTAGCATTTTTTCAATGGATTGATGTTTTAAGTAAATCAAGTAGTCCAGGTTCAACGCTTTTTCATAGATATAAGATGAAAAAACCACGAAGGTCGGTGTCTCTGTGGGAGGTCTAAGCGAATAAAACTACTAAAAGGACATTGCATATCTGAGATGGGAATATATCTGTGAATGTCACTGTATCATGCATATTTCACATTTTACTTTCACTTCCCTAAATATAAAATATATGGTAAGGAAAGTAATGCGATCGTGAAAATTTTTGAATTCCAGTTTCCCCCGGAAATACTCGTTTTAGTTTAATGTGCAAAGATTAAAAAGTTGGTGTAAACAACTCGGGCGTATAGTTGCCTATGAATGTTTGTTGAATGGGTTCTCTCGTGTTCCCTCTACCCATTTTGAAAATGTGGAAAGTTCATTTTTTGACAGAGCATCCCTGATTGAGAAACCGATTAAACTTTTGAAATGGATTTCGTTTCGGTAGGTTAGGGAATATGCTAATATATAATATATTTAAGGAATATGTTAGATGACATTTCTTCTCCATACTCGTATATAAGCAGTGACTATAAATAAATCGGTATGTCTCCTCGGGAAGATGTGCATATATTACTCCCGACGACCGATAACAGGCACAATCTTCTTCAAGCATTCTCTTAAAACGTTTTCTTTGTCATACAGTGGGTCGATAAATAATTCAAAATATGTTATAGACAATATATGTGTGTATATATATATATATATATATATATATATATATATATATATATATTTATATATATATTTTATTTTTTAATCTTTTTCATTGAGATTTACAACAAGTAAATATGCTGATAAATGATGAAAAACATGAAGAGAAACTAGCAGCACTCTTTAGTAGTGAATCTAAACAAGAATATCTAGGTGGACATCTTATTTTCAGACGTCTCGGTGGATTATCAGGAATTGAAGAGGAACCAAGGATTGAAACTAGTGGGTTAGAGTGGGAGTGGAGTTTCTCATGGAATGAATGATGCCTGGTTCGGCCCAAATCAGCTACATATGGAACATGGAGGTCTTTATGGATAAGCTTATTCGTGACAAAGTAAGGAGCGTTAAGGGATTTTCGAAGGATTTTGTATTGTAAGGATTGGATGCGAGAAGAATTTGATGGTTTAGTCGAACATCAAAGCTCAACTCCGTAAGTCCAGATAGGCCTTATGATTGTCATGCAGATAAGTCTTTTGTAGTTAATTGAAGGGTTAGAGTGTCTGTCAAGTAAATGTTGAAGTAACCGAAAGCGGCGAGCAGTTTCTTGTCATTTCAGTTTAGTGTGGGGATTCCACGTTAGACATTTGTCAAGTTACAGTCCTAGATAGCGGATCAGTTCAACTAGGACAAACGGAATATTATTAAAACATAGGGCAGGATGTAATAAGTTTACGACGGAGGGACTATAAACATTATTTAATTTGATCCCAGCTTTATAACCTTTGAATAGCGATTTTGTGTATTTTGTAGTTCGTGGATAGGCATGAATTTTTTTTTTCGTCAGGAATTTTCTTCAATACGAAGGTTTCCTCAACCGAACTCTTTCCATCCCTGCCGGTCCATCGCCTCCTACCAGCCATTCTCTCCACCCTCCTAAACTTCCATCTAACACCGGGGTCTTCCTCTCCTTCTTCTACCATCTGCCTTCCAATCCATAATTATTTTAGGTAAGCGATTGTCTCCCATTCGTTTCACATGGCCATACCACCTTAGCCCCCTTTCTTCCATCACCTCAAGAATGTTGTGCTTTATTTCAAGTGCTTCTCTTATAGTGACATTTTTCACTCTTTCGATTCTCGATATTCTTGATCCCTTCCTCCAAAAATCATCTCTACAGAAAGAAATTTATTTCCCTGGGCTATATACGAGTATATGGTATATGTATATGGGCATGTATATGGGCATGTATGGGCATGTATAAAGTATAATAAAGATAATGGTAACAGTAACTTACGGTTTTACAGTAACCCTGCAATGGCTGCATTTATTTATACCCGTACCATCTTGCGAAACAACGCATATTTTCATAAAAACACTATTTAAAAAAAAAAAATAAAAAAAAGAGAAGAAAATAAATAAATAATAACAATAAAATAATAACAATAAAATAATAACTAAAAAATAAATAAACATTTACGATAAAATAATAACTAGTAAATAAAAACTAATAAATAATATAATTTGTTATAACTAATTAACGAAATAATACTAACTAACTAATTAGCTAAACTAAGAAACCAGCCAATAACTAATTAATTACTTTATTATAATTCTTAAATAATAACCAATTAAGAACTAATAAATCAAATAATAACAACTGTAGTGTCAAGAAGAACAAAAGTAAAAGTGATAAGATAAAAATAAATAACGAGTTATTTACAATGTAAATGATAAAACTCAGCTCGCAATGTACAGTACACGCCGGTTGCTATTTGTCTAATTCCCTTTCTCTAGTCCACCCGGTCCACAAATTCATCAAATTTTGAGAAATATTTTGTAAGAAGAGCACACTTGGAAAGCGGCCATTGGTCTCCCTTAAGTAGGACTGTTGAAATCAGTTCGGGTCTATTTTTGTCCAGTTTACTGCAATCGAATAAAATATAGTCGTATGTATGTCTGTGTATGTATGTCTGTTCGCTTTGACCGTTACACTTGATGATTTTTTCGTCTGTTAGTTTGAATCGAAATAAATAGCTTTTGGCTCCTCCATGTCCCGTCAGGAATTGTGTCAGTTTGTAGGATATTTTTTTTAGTTTAGTTCGATCGTGAATTGTTTTAATAAAGTCATAGGTGTGCCTACCTTTTGTTGAGATGGCCCATTTTGTATCCCACACCTGACTTGTGCTCATTGACAGTAAGTGTTTGATGGCGCTGATCGGTGCCTTGTCGTATGCTGTCGGGAGAGCGGTGTCTCTTGCCGCCGCTTTAGCCGCTAGTTCGTTCCCAATAACGCTAACATGAGCTTTGGCCCACTTAAAGCTGATATTCATACCTTCCTTATGACAAATTATTAGTGCATGTCTGATTTCCTCTAAGAGCACTTGGTGTATGTTCATGTTCCTTAATCTCGATAGTGTTGTTAGACTGGGAAGTAACTCGTTATTAAAAGTATTAGCGAACGCCTACATAACTAAATCGAATGAATACCATTCAAACCGTAATCACCAAGGCCAGACTAAACTCTACTCATAGTTGCACCAGTTTTTTTTTTTCGGATAGCACCACGGATTGCAGAGCCTCGCGGTGTAATTTCTTAAGAAAACCAATTTGCGATCCTAGATAATTATTATATAGTATATATTTGTGAGTGACAACCAGTTGGCTGACGGACCTCACATAACCGAGGGAGAGGCTGTGAGCGAATCTCCATTAAATTACATGCTTCAAAATGTCCTCCCGCGCTGGGACTCAAACTCACAACCTTAACGTGCCAACTACGGGCTCCATAGAAGTACTTGAGTAGTTTTTCCTCCACTTACCTATATATGAAATACATAATAAGGGAAAGTATTGCGATCGTGTGTCGGTGTGTGGTAAGTCTAACACAAAAACGCTAAATCGTGTGAAACTGAAAATTCGCATTTAGGACTACTAGTCTGGCACCCGGGACTGCTGTACAAACTGGGTTCCTCAATGCAGTATCCGAGGACCCATTCTTTACACAGTATATACAGCTGATATCCCAACCCATC
Organism: Piezodorus guildinii; assembly: GCA_023052935.1. Lineage (NCBI taxonomy): Eukaryota > Metazoa > Arthropoda > Insecta > Hemiptera > Pentatomidae > Piezodorus > Piezodorus guildinii. The sequence goes on along the minus strand of CM041293.1, from coordinate 438,338 downwards.
CTAAAACGTTCTACCTATGCCGATGACACTTGCGTGTTATCTGTTAATATTGATCCTACAATTGCCTCTCAAACTCTCCTATCCCACATCAGAGACATTGAGGTATGGTGTCAGAATTGGAGAATTAAAATCAAATCCAATAAATCCCAAAAATTTCCTTTACCCTTCGTCGAAAACCTATGACATCCTGCCCTACTGTGTCCTTTAATGATATTCCGCTTGTCCCGGTTGAACAGATCCGATATTTAGGACTCCTGCTTGACAAACGACTTACATGGAATCCTAAACTATCATTCACTATGGAATACTAAACTATCAAACTCTTCCCGTATCCAATCCTTACAAATCCAAAATCCTTAACGCTTCTTACTATGTCACGAATAAAATCATCCACAATGATCTTGATGTTTCATATGTTGCTGATTTGGCCTGTACCAGGTATCACACCTTCCATGAAAAACTCCACTCCCACTCTAATCAATTAGTTTCAATCCTCGCTTCCTCTTCCATTCCTGATAATCCTCTGAGGCGTCTGAAAAGAAGATGGCCTCGAGACCTTCTTGTTTAGACTCACTACCAAAGAGTGCTGCCAATGGGCAGTTTTTCTTCATGTTTATTTCCATGTGTTATAACATTTCAGCATATTTACTTGATGTATTTTTTGTACAGTTGTAAATTTCAATAAAAATATATTTAAAGAAAAAACGACTACTATACGCCCCAGATATTACAGCAACTTTTTCTTCGAAATCGGCTAACCAGAAGAGTCACTTCGTACTATGCATTTTGAACCTTTTTACGATTTACTCAAATGATGTTTAAACTTAATTTTAATTAATGAATTTTGTAATCCTTTACAAAGAATAAAATCACGTTTGAACAACCTTACACACACACACACACACACACACATAATATATATATATATATATATATATATATATATATATATATATATATATATAGAGCACTAGTATGCTTGTGTGCTCCGGGTCCTGGGTTCGAATCCCGGCTGTGGCAGAAATATTATTTATTCTGTTAATTCAGTCGGGGGGCGACCCTAGGGTATGGAGACCCTCCTGGGGCAGACCCAGCCTCTATAAAGTGGGTACCCAAATTAATTGGGGAAAAACCTGGCGGCTGAGCGTGATTAAGGCCTAATCACCTCATTGCACTGCCGTTGGCCTAGAAACAGTACGAATCTCTAAATGTACTGAGCCCAAGACCCTTCATGGGTTGTAGTGGTACAGGTTTTTTTTTTTTTTTTTTTTTTTTTTTTTTGTCTTATTATGAATGCAGTCCACACATTATTCTTCTAATGATAGATGAAACAAGGAAAACATATATAAGAATGAGATGAGGGAATATTAAGATCTAAACAAGGGACGATGATTCACACTACAAGGAAGGAGGATCTATTTGCCTCAGATAAACAAAACATTGTTACAAACATTTAGTAGAGATGCACCACAAATGTTTACTCCAAGAATTAACAATCACCGGCGATGCTTAAAATATAGTCTGTAAACGGTGAGTAATTAAGTGCACATCATCAATATACAACATGGAGGTCTTTCAAGGACCATTTGTGGTTTAGCAAATTTCATTTTTCCTTATTGGCTATAGGCTATTTCAGGAATATTTACGAGTAAGCTAAGCACAATTGTTACAACAACGAAACCAAAAATCAAATCATATTATGCAATAGTATAAAACACTTATGACCAAAAGTTAACTAACTTTAGAACAGAAAATAATTTTTGTTCTGGTACTGGGTCCCTTAAGAATGACAGGTTACAGTTGAAATATACATTTCTGGCCAACATACAGAAGGAACATAATTAACTAACATTAACAATCATGGATAAATAGAAATACAATATAAAAAAAAATGAATGAATAAAAACAATTTTCAGAAAATAATTGTGTTAGACAAAATGAAAAATAAACAAATTGACAACAGAGTTTAAATACAAAATAAGAAGAAAATTAAAATTATCTTTATTCTAGTATTTTCTGCCCTTGAGAACAAGGTGTACTGCTCGGGTGCATTTCTGGACATAACGCAAGCATTTGACCGGTGTGGCACCCGGGATTACTCTTTAAGCTCAAAAACCATTTACCCCAATCCCTTCGAAGACAATCCTGCCCTCCAGTTCTCTTTAACTCCGTTCCACTTCCTTTCTCCGACACAGTCCGGTATCTTGGCTTCCTTCTGGACAAAAGATTAACTTGGAACCCGCATACTAGACTTAAACGACAAGAACTTAATCGACGATTTGGACAATTATACAGACTACTGAACAGAAATTCTAAATTATCTATCGAGAACAAACTGCTAATATACAAGACAGTACTGAAACCTATCTGGACCTACGGACTTGAACTGTGGGGGACACCCAAATTTTCTAACATCAAACGAATTCAATCCTTCCAATCAAAAGTCCTCCGAACAATAGTTAATGCTCCTTATTATGTATCCAACCATACCTTACACCGCGACCTAAATATTCCATTTATTTTAGACCTTATACCATCAAAATTCTCTAAATTCCATCAAACCTTATCCATCACCCCAATCCGCTAGCTCAATCCCTATCCAGCTCCACACATCCTTACCATCCTCCTAGAAGGTTGAAACGGCAGTGGCCTCGAGACCTCTTGTAACATGTATATTGGAGTTTAGCATTGGCTAGATTCTCCACTCACGTGATGTATGCTTGTGAATTGTATATAGGTATGAGTGACTTTTTGTATATTTTATTGATTTTGTTTTGTATATATGTATATTGTATTATTATTATATAAATTTATTGTTTGTATATATCGTGTGAATGTAGTATGAATGTTGTACTTTATTACTATTAAAAATGTCCTAAATTGGACAGATTGTAATATTGCTCAATAAAGAATTGTTACAAAAAAAAAAAAAAAAAAAAAATCTAGTATTTAGTGTTCTCAGTTAAGGTTAGCTTTGAAATAATAAAGGATCAATATCTGACCAAGAATTAATGAAAGATAGACTAATTGGTAACAAATCAAAATAATATACTAAAATAAAATGAGTTCTTCTAGTGAAAATATAAAAAATACTATAAAGATTTAACAAAAAGAAGTTCTCTAGATAGTAAAGTTAAATTATCATAAATAAATACTTGTAAAATATATATATATATATAATACAATCTAACTAACACTATTTAATTTTCAAGCAGTGTAATTTTGGGATGATAAGAAACTGGAAAAGAAGGTATTTGAATGTAATTTATGATTTGCGTAGGAATTTGGTTGGGAAGAAGAGAGCGCTTTACAAGTAGATTATGTTGATAATCCATCTTTTGTTATTGTTATTTGATTTAATTGTAAAAATTGATCACCTTGTTAAGATATGCCATCGTAATCTGAATGTGACTGTAGAATGTATGGTTCATTTTGTATTGATACTACCGACTCGCATTTGCTTCGCACGCGTAATTTTAATGTGGTGTAATTTATGTTTAAAAATATGGTGCACGCAACACACGACTTTCACTTACCTACGTTGTTAAAATCAATTTAATAATTTTTAAATACATTTAGAGATAAAAATAAATTGTTAAAGAATTAATTAAATTGAATTTCAATAGAAACATGTACTTTATTAAATAACCATTATATTTTTATATCCAACAATCAGTTAGTTTCATCGCCCTTCGTTACTCTCCATTAACCTTTTTGATTCCGTCTATTGCATTATGAATTTCAGCATTATAACTCGAATAATTCTCTGTTTTGGTATCTTGATTCATTTATGAAAGATTAAAATTGATGCATTTTTTCTTTATCTATAATCAATTCTTTTTTTTCTATGCAACGCTTAATTTTTTCTTTCTCCGCAAGAATATTGAGTTCTTATTACATTATTTAAATTGACCGTTTCTGATCCAGAAGTAGGTTTTTTGTATTGACCATTAATCAGCAACTCAGTACTATATGACAGTTTCTATACCGGGTCTTTTGTAATAGCACGGCACTATTTTAGGTATGTGTTCACTAAAGCAAAATAAACAAAAAAAGTTCATCTATATACATAAAAATCTCGTGTCACAATGTTTGTTCGGGATAAACTCTGAAATTACTGAACCGACTTTGATCAAACTTCGTAAGTATCTGTTATTTGGTCTAACTTAAAAGATAGGATAGTTTTTATTACTATTCTAAATAGTTGAAAAATATATTTTCGTAAAAAGTAAAACAAAATTTGTTTAACTGCGGCAACACTGGTTCCCAGTAAAACCTTCCCATATCTTCACATATGTGACTTTTAATTCAAATATAAGTGTGTGTTGATTGTTTCTATGCGTTCTAATTTATAAAATATACATTCACATTATAGTTTCCAGTTATAATAAAATACATATTACTATACGTTTCCAGAAAAATTATAAGTACATATTTGAATGACTTGCAAAGAGTTATGAGTTGCAAAAGAGTTATGATGATATACAACGGTTATGTTTAAAAGAAAAAACGATGTTATTGAATAATTTAGATGTGGCTGCTTGGTACTGGTATGTAATTGTAACATCGTTTCAGTTCTAATAAAATACATGTTAGTTGGCATCGAGGACGGGATAAAATATCTAAAGATAATTTAAAATAATATTAAAATACATATCACTATACGTTTCCAGAAAAATAATAAGTACTTATTTGAATAACAATTAAATTTCTAACCATCTGGAAGCAAAATCACCTTAATTGGATTAATTAGCAAAGATAATATTCCAATTTATAAGAAATATGTTTAAGCATATTTAGCATGGTATCCATGTTTTGTGTGTAGGTTACAGTAGGTTACCGTAGACACGTTCAATTATTATTTCAATTCTACTAAAAAAAACAACACTTTTACTTTTCTTTTTACTTTCACTTATTATATATAGTAAGGGAAGGTATTGCGATCATGAAAATTTTCGAGATCCAGTTTTCAACAGATACACATTTTAGGGTCCCCTGAGCCCAAATAACCAAGTCCCACAAAAAGGTCTGTGTGTGTGTGTATGTGGTAACTCCCGGGCGGAAACGGTAAGTCCTATGAAACTGAAATTTCATATTTAAGAGAAATATACGCCCGAGACGTTACAAAACCTTTTTCATCAAAATGAGCTTATCAGAAGAGCCACTTTATACCATGCAATTTGCACCTTTTTTCGATTCTCTCGAAAATGGTTCCGATGATTTTGATTAAACTCGATGTTTATACATCGATTAAATCGATTATATTAAATTATTTTAATGGACTTTGATATCATGTAGGTTTTATTCTGATTAAAATGGTCTGACAGGGCTT